>VZRH01000529.1:24572-40139 GCA_013397555.1 Urocynchramus pylzowi | reverse complement strand
TGTGCTGTGACATGTGCTGTGACATGTGCAGTGTGATGTGTGCTGTGACGTGTGCTGTGTCCAGGCTGTCACGTGTGCTGTGACATGTGCTGTGACATGCAGCATGTGCAGCGTGGCGTGTGCTGTGTCCAGGCTGTCACGTGTGCTGTGACATGTGCTGTGACATGCAGCGTGTGCAGCGTGACGTGTGCTGTGTCCAGGCTGTCACGTGTGCTGTGCCACGGCAGCCAGGCCCCACAGGTGCAGGGTGAGCTCTTGCACACACTGGACCCAAAACCTGCCACCAGGAAAGCCTTGCACCCTACTCCTGCACCAGTGGCAGCCACTCTGACAAATAAATCAAATCCGGACGAGTTCCCAGAGCCTTGCACTTGATGGAACCAAGGTCATCACTCATGAATCCACCAGCTACCACCCTGCCTGATGAAGCCCTGCTCTGAGGTGTTTTTTGCTGGTTACACCCAACATCAGTTTCAACAACTCTGAGAATGGGAGGGAATGATTTTACTCTTTCCACCACTTTGTCCTCCACAGTGGAGTACAAGCGCTGCAAACCACCAAAGCTTGTGTCTGCAACTCAACAAGAGCAACATGGCCTGACTCTGGGAGTAAAACTCATTATCAGCAATGTTTCACCACTTCCTTGAGCCACTGAAAGACAATCATTGAGTGAATCACCACGCACTGTGGCTGCAGGCTGGAGCTGGGCAGAGAAAAGGTCAGAGCAGCTCTATCACGGAAAAATATACCTTTACTTTCCCCTACAAATTATCATAATCTACTGGCATGCCAGCTGAAACAATGGCAGGTTAGCATCATTCCCTTATTTTCCAAATTGCCAATATAAGGTATCATGTAATATTGTAATTATACCCAGGGTTTTTGTTGTTGTTATTTTCTTTAACTGTGTCATGCACCCAGTAGACTTGCATTCCATTGGGTAATTCCTTAATTAGGCAGATTTTTGAAACAAGTATTATGTACACAACAGACCGGAACGTCTCCTTTGGAGTCTTCCCAGTCTATCAGGTGATTGCATCATTAAGCCACACATGCTACGTAGTAAAAATCCTTATGAAAATTCATGAAAGAAACACACTGAGCTTGGTGCATGCTAATAAACAAGAAACATACAAATTTGGTATTTTGACTTTTAATCCCCCTAAACTCCAAACAATTACAAATGAAATAATTTCTTCACTGAATTTTATTTTCTTTTTTTTCAGCTATCTAATAAAACCTTTCTCTTCCCACAGGAATTGTGGAGGTCCAACCTGAGCATCTTCCCACAAATTACACTTTACTAAATGTGCTCATGACATTTGGACATCACCAAAACACAGTGAAATAACTAAGAAAAGAGTGATCTCATTCATCTTTAAGGGCATTTTTTTTTCTTTTCTTTTTTTTTTTTCTTTTTTTTTTTTTTAAACCATGATATACATTAAATTACCAGTTAATCAATCAAATTTTATTTTTGATTGTACAGTGTGGGAAACCAAAACCTTTCCCAGAGGAAGAAATTTAACTTGCCCGGTCCACAGTGCGAGCACTGTGAAGTGATCTCTTTCTACAGAAATAAGACATTTCTACAATGCATTTTAAAGAGATGCAAATAGCATCTACAATTGACTGTGTGAAAACGCTAAGGGAAGAGACAAAATGTACAGTATTATATATTTAAAATAAATGAATGCAATCTTTTAATACTCTTACAAGCAGAAGAGAAAACCCTAAAATATTAATTCAAAAAGTCTTCTCTAAGAAACGGACAAAAACCCCTCAAGTTCACAGAGAAAATGAATGTATGCAAGATAGTGAGGATAACAACAATACAATCCCTGAATGCCTCAAAATCTTCATGGTTTAAAAGGCATCCCAATTTTCTCCAAAGGTGGTGGCATCTCTCTAGCCGTCCATGGCTAATTTTACAGGGAATGCAAAACGTTATTTAAAAACGATGGCGCATTAAACTCTAACTGTTCCTGATGTGGCTCTCAAACTACAAACCTATCTCCCCTTCTATTTTAATTTTAAAGTAAGTTAGCAAACACTTCGTTCCTAATCCTTGGGGACTATCTGTATGGTGACACAAACGCACAAATTTATGACAGTAACATAAATGCTCCTCCGAAGTAATGTGCAACATTAAGTGAAATCGTTTCCTGGAAAGATATTATAGGTATCTATATTTTATTTGCCATCTTAAACATATCTGGGTCTTTATGACCTTATTTTTAAAATGTATTTCCTTTTTACATTTCCTGGTGCAAATGGACTGCATAAATAAGCAATGTGCTATGAGGCTTCAGACTAGCCGATAAACCCTTTCAATTTTCATGCCAGCTTCTTCTTTTGTAATTCAAATCTGGCTGAAAACTGGCAGCTCTGAAAACTGAAACAAGCACTGCCACAAATACCTTGTAATGCTATCGACCTTGTCTGCCCATGCAGTGAGAAAGGGGGATGCATATGTGTCTGCAGTCATCCAGATAACACAACTCATTTTTTTGGGGGGATAACAGAAGCTGGACCCGAACCGCGCACCCAAAGCAGTCATTACCAGGCAGGCTGGAGAATAAGTCTCTTCAAAATACACAGCGCATTTAAAAACCATATACAGGGCTCAGCCACTGCTTTCATTACCAATTTTAATTTAGCTCCTTCAGTTTGCTAGCCAGATAAACTCTTTAGTGCTGTTTTTTAATCTATTTGCCACATTTTATGTTTAAGATTATAGTAATATGGGACAGGAGAAGGAATCACTTTTGGAGGAAATAAAGAAATAGATCCGCTTATCGGCGCCCATCAGAAAGTTCATTAATCAGCCGGGCTTTGTGCCCCCTAAATTGAAAGGTTAAATAATCCTCTCAGGAATATTTCTCGGCACCGCCGCCAATTGTCCGGAGAGAAGCTGCCATTCACCGTGCTCCAGATCGGTGACAGGGTATTTTACCACCGTTTGGGCCCCAAACAATGACGGACAAATGGCCTGGCTCACAAAGAAACCTTTTAGTACACGGATGGAGAAAGGACCACAAGCTTTGAAGTGGGGTGGGGGAGGTGGGGAGAGACTGTGTGGAGAAGGAGGAGGAGGAGGAGAAGGAGGAAAAGGAGGTGGAGGAGGAAGAGGAGGAGAAGGAGGAGGAGGAGACTCATGCACTGGGACATGTATATTTTATTTGAATGTTTATTAGGGGATTGGCCAAATGTTTATATATATCTCTATATATCAATATATCTGCCAGGGCACGGCACCGGCTGCCGCCACACTAAGCCTATGCATAGTTACACATACATTTATACATTAATCTGAAAACAAACATTTGCAAAGCCTGTGAAATCAGAAGATGAACAGAACTAAAGCAGTTATATTTATTAGCTAATACACGGGGGAGCTTGACAAACCCCAAGGTTTTAATTTTTACTGTCATTCTGGATGACTTACAGCTTCCTTTCTCTCACTTTAATCTTTATGTCGTCTACTGATCATCCCTCACCATTGCACCCAAAAGGAAGAAGTACCACACCTGAATAAGTTTCTTAGGGGAGCACTCTTAATAGGTATTTCTCGATGAATAGACTCTTAATAAATATTTCTTTGGAAGTGGTTTCTAATCACAGCTAAAATGGAAGTAAATATGGGAAAAACTTTCAGTTCCGCTGAAGAATATGAGATGCCAAGTGAGTGGTGCATCAGTTTGCTAGAAATGAGTTTTGGGGTACATTTTAAATAGATAATAACTGAACCTATTCCCTGCATGCAGCTCCGCTTCAGCATGCAGCATCCTTCACTAACAGACAATTTCACAGAAGCACTTTCCTTACATTACCAACATGCCAACTGCACGTGTTAATGTTTATCCATTTTCTCATAATTTTTTCATGTGCTCTCCATTAAAGAGCATCATATATATTCAGGAGTAGCAGTTATTTGCACCTAGATTCATGACGAGTGACATTCATCCCGAATATGTCCTTGCGGAAATGCGTGACAGCTTGTATACAACCACCGACAAACAAAAGCTTCTCCATCTCCTTTTTGCACACCTGATTTTAAAAATTGTTTTCAATTCCATGCAGTTTTTACTTTAATGTGACTTGGGACTTCCTGAATAGTATACAGCATCTAAAAATGGATCAGAGCATATCAGGTATCTGCTCTCTCACACCACGTAAATATGCTGTTGACCAAAACAGTTTCCTCCAGAACAACTTTTGAGTATCTCAATGCTATCATTTTTCCTCTCTTTCCTTCCTGCAGCCACCATCAGAAAATCAGAATGAATTTAGCCAGCTCTCATCTGGCATCAAAACAACTCAGACAGAAACTGGGTGTTTCATTCAAATCCAGGGCAATTAATTTTAAAGGAGGAGATATTTCAGGGTTATCGCACTGTCCACAGAAACACTCCAGTTTCTGTACGCCTGCACAGATGCTCATCACCCCATTTTTTAAGTGCCAAAAGAAGTTATAAAAATTCATTAGAAACAGAATTAAGCGCATAGTCAAGAAACAAAGCAAAAATACTTTCTGTTGGCTACAAGGTGGGCAGAGACTACAGGTGGAAAAACTGCAAGTTTGAGGGGAGCAAAAAGAAAAAAAGGAAAAGGAAAAGACAAGCCAATTTTGGACACAGCTGTAAGAAACTCTGAACCAGGCAGTGACTGTCTTTCCCTTGCGAATTCCTCACCTGCTCTGCTGTAAAAACAACACATCTCCCTCAGCAGCTGAGCAGCCCACGCTGGGCAGCATTGCCACCACGCCACTCCATGCCGGGCAACACTGCACTGTGGAGACACCAAGGACCAGGGAAAGGGGCCCTGTCAGGCCAGACATAGACTGGAGTGCCCATGCCTCCATGGGGCTCTTCCTCTGCCCATTGCAGAGTGGCTCTCACAGCTGTTGGGGTATGTTTGTCAAATGGTAATTTAAGCCAAATTCAACATTAAAAAATGAGTCCAAACCGAAGGCCCAGCTTCACTGCCCTGTAGCCAAAAATTCACACACTTCTGAGGCTTCTCTGTGAGCACCTGCTCATGGCACCGTGTTCCTCACCACTCTGTGCGGGCCCTCAGCTCCTTTAATTCCCTTTATACTTGGTTCTTCAAGACTTGAAATCAAAATCAGGATAATTCTGTCACGGGGATAGAAACTTTTCTATACACATGACAGGACCCAACAAGATGTATTAATATCATTGACATGATAGACCCTCTTGGAATTAAATCAGTGAATATTTTTAGGGAACCCTAATCCGTAGATTATTAACATGATCGAGCATAACTTGAGGAAGTTACTGTCTTTTACCGGCACGAGCTCCGGGCTGCTGCGACACACGAATCACCAGCAAGATGAACCAGGCAGTGCAAACAGATTTACTGACTCTTCGTACTTTTTTCCACTTTGCAATACGAAAATGCACCAAAATCAATTTTATGGCATTTATTCTTATTATGTGCAACTGTGATTTTTTTCACATTTTAAAATGTCTGTTAGATTTGGAGATGATTTTTGGCTTCCTACAGAATTTTGAGACTGGTTCAAAGGTCTAACAAAACTTAAAAAAGACACCTTCATATCAAGTTTGGAGAAATTCTGGAGAAATTCTCAGAATGTAGGAACTTTAATATGAATATTCATACATATCACTGACTGCAGAAAGAGGGCACAGAATTTTTTTTTCTCAAGCGTTTTTAAAACGCATTGGAAACCTCATTTTAGCTTGAAAATTCTATCTTCCTTATTTAGATGGTTAACACTTGAAATCATGATAATAATGAAAACGTTTGTGTACGTTCGCCTTTTCAATGAAAGGAAAGAGAGGCAAAATTTTTAAACTGAATTTGTAAGCATTAAAGAAAAAAAAAATCATCTTAATCCTTTCCCTTAAGAGAACTGCGGTTGAGTATATGAAGGGGAAATATTTCAACAGCAAACCTTCCCTGATTATTCTCTTTGATTAATTAACCACTCACCCAGCTTTGGTGCATCATAAAAATAACCCAAACCTCTCTGGTTTTGGGTGTGCAGGGCTGGAGGGACACATGCCACCAAATGTCACATACTGCACAAAGAACGTCCGAGGCATGCGGGAGTTAGCTAACCAGAGATTTAAAATGGTAAAATACATTAATTTCCGTCCTCTGCTCTTCTCCATTTCCCTTTCACAGTGAAAGATGCTGCTTTTGCAGCAAACAGGGCTCTTGATGCCACCTCAGCACGCGTGCTGAAGCCGAGGCTCTCTGTGCGACGCTGCTCTCCAAGAGAAGCACCACAACAAAGTCATTTGGAACCCCAAAATCACAGAAATGTTCAGTCAGCCCAGCGCTCTACTACTCTCTCCCCGCTTCCAGACTGCTTCCAGAAATATACAGAAATACGATTTTCGGTCAAGATGCAATCTCTCTTTAACCCTCAATTTTAAAACACCTTTTATTTTGTTTTCTGGGGAGCAGGTGCAGAAGAGCATGAGACAGATAAAAGTCAGAGAAGTAGGACACTTCCTACCATGGTTACTACATGATGAAGGTAAGTGGCAGGTGGTACTCGTGCTGCTGGAAGGTTCTGCATCCCACCCAAAACATCCACTCGGGTCCTTGCAGAAAATTTATACAGGGTTACTATAGCTACTTATTTTTCCCATCATAATTTAAATACACCTTTCAAATAAAAATTGGGAAAGAACATTTAGCTAGTATGCAGAACATTTAGCCAGTATGGTTTTGTACAGAAAGCTATAGCGTATGCTTTGAATTCATAAATCTAACAGTTACTTCAGGACCTGAAACTGTCTTTGTTTTTGGGAAAAAAAAAAAAAGCTACCAGAAAGAATACCTTTTGTGAAATATGATTCTTTTGCAATAGGAAAATATTTGGGGTTTAGGTTTCTAATAGCCTCAAAAAATATCTGAAACTTGAAAGAGAGTGGCAACACAGCAAATTATAATTAGTAGGGGAAAATAAGCAGTAAAATCGCTTTGCCCAGCACACCGACCTCCTCTGACCTGCTGGCTTTCTACAGGAGAGCTGTGCAGGGCTGGCAGCATGTCAGCAGCATCCCTGACACTGAAAACAACTTGCAAGACGGGTCAGGTTTGGACAAGAGAGAGTCTAAAACACAGAGAGTTTAAAACCAAAATATCTGCCTGTTGCTGGCCAAGCTCTGTCCCAGCTCCTCCTCTGGCTATCGGGGCAAGCAGCCTCTCAAAGGGCAGAAAACCTTCACGAACCCAAGCTCCTCCCAAACAGGTATGTGGACACCTTCATGTTCCAGGTGTTCATGTGCCCCAAAACTCGCAAGAGCCAGAGCTATCTTTATCCTAAATCCATAACCCTGGGAATCTTGAACTGCCTTCCCTGTAAAGTATCCTGCGTAATGGATACTGAAGCAATGGCACACGAGGGCCCACTCTGAGATTCCAAAATATGAGAAATACATTGCCTGTTTCACAAACAGACTCTTTTTTTTTTTTTTCTTTCCCTAGAGCTGCTAGAAATAGCCTTGACACACCTGGAGAGAAACTGCCCAGGTGCTGAAGCATTCCAGAGGAGTGCGCTGACCCCATGGTCTGTGCCTTTGTGTCACGGCCAGTGGAGCCAGCCCTGCAGCCATGTCACAGTCACAGCTGCAAGGAAATCGGGGATTAATCTCCTCCCCAAAATACTCCAAACCCATCCCTTCCTTCACCGTTCAACACCTAAAAAAAAATCTCTGGAAAACAAATGTCCTCTCTCTCTCTCAAGCTTAAATATTTTTTGTCAGGGTTGTATTATTTTTAATTTTTCCTTTCTGGAAGTCACACTGTAACAGAGAGAAACCGACTTTCAGGGATGTGGCTTACATTTTCACTTCAGAAAAAAAGTAACAGGCCACGAGAATTTTAATCATGCACACAAAGAAACCTGAGCGCAACATTTAAACACAAAAGACGCATGTCCCTTCGTGTCCTTCATACACAGGGCCAAATCAGCCAGTTCCTGGTTCACCTTCCTTTATATAAGCAGATTAAAAGTAAGATTAACAAACTGTCAAAAAGTGTGTTAAATGATAGCTTCTGCTAATTAAAAATTCTGATGGTTCCAAAGCTCTGTTGGTGGCCATCTTGCGCTGGGAGATTTCACACAGACCAGGCTGGTGAAGGCAGGGCACAGGGGACAGAGCCAGCGTGGCTGGCTAGAGCGGCACCAGGGCAGGAAGGGGTTATTAAAAATGAGACATCCCTACAGAAAGAAAACACTCTGTCCCAGTGAGATTTATGTTTTAACAGACACATCAGCCGCAACAAACACCTCAAGAAAATAAAAAAACTTGCCCTGCCCATTTTAGGGACAGAATTTCTTTACTCAGTAGATATTTACTGAAGAAGATTCTAACACTTGCACAGCTGATTCTGGTTTGGCTGTGGTGTCCTCATCCTGGTGCTGGGCCACATCCCTCCCTGCATGGCACCAGCCACTCTGACAAGGCAGATGTGGTGAGATCTGCAGCCAGCCCCTTCCCATCCGACACCGAAACACGCCGAGCACCATGCCCTCGGCTGGCTGCCCCACCGGCGCTGCATCCACTGGGCCTCACGGCACAAGTGCAACCTCACACCCAGAGCAAAACACGGTTTCTGGGCACTGAAGATTAATAAATTTCCTCTTTTTTCTCCAGTGATGTCATCTGCTGGGTGGGTGCTACCACCAGCAGCAGCTTCAGCAGGCTGCTCAGGCCACAAAGGCCCCGCAGCCCACGGGACGGGCTGAGGCCGCAGCCGCTGGTCAGGGCGGGCAGCCAGCCCATGGCGCTGCCCGGATGGCCAGTGCAGAGCCCCGGGCTGCCCACAGCAGCAGCAGAGGGGACAAGGGCTGTCCAGTGCGGAGTGTGACCCCCAGCACTGCCCCTCCGCAGCCTGGGCCCGCGGAGGACAGCAGCTGCCGCAGGCCGCACGGCCAGGTGCGCGGGCAGCGGGGCAAACTTGAAGGGAAATAGTGCATTTTTTAAAGGATAAACTGCAAAACTGAAAGAAACAAAAGGAAATCGTTGGGTGGCTTCTCACAAGTTTTTCCACCGATTTTTTTAGCGTTATTTGGGGTTTATCTTTTTTGTTTGTTAGAGGGCAATACCTGGCCCCCGCTTCAAATGCATAATAAATATCACTACATTTATAGCTCAAATCTGAAGTGACTGGAGAAAGGGAATGAGAAAGAGCCAAGTGCACTGAGGGTGAAAAAACACTGCTGTGTGCACCCTTGTACCCTTAGGGTGCAGAGGGGATGTGACGGCATGTCTTGTGGAACATGGGCCGTGTTTCTTGGGGTTTGTGGAGCACCTGGCATTTAGGATATTCATATCAGCTGTAAGCTAAGCTTCCTCATAACCCAGAACAAAGAGCTCAACAAGGCCTCCAAATGCCTCGTGCCCAAAAAAATCACACGTATCATCACTGATACTCCAGCAAGCTATGATCAAAACCGTTTATCCTCACTCTGTCAAAGAAGTCTTTGTCCTGCTATTTGATTGACAATAACCCCTTTGATAAACCTTAGTGGGTATGAACCAATTCACAAAATGCACGAATAAAATTTGAAATATATTTTGACAAATACAATTGCCCTTCTCTGATGCAGGAGAAATACGGGGTGCAGTTGTGATGAAAATGATCTATAAAAGTTTTAAATCACTGTCTTAAAGAGGTTATTAAATAGTATTTTAAACCACAGTGGGAGTTTAATTTTTCTGCTGACTTTGACTGGCTTTTTTTTTCAGAATAATTTTAGTTAAAAGAGTTGAAAGAATAAGTTCAAAGAAAGTACTTTCAACCACTTATAAAGCTTTGATTATCACACAGCCCTTATATTTAAGCTTCACTGCATGCCTTATGATAATCTTTTTTTCTATCAAAAGGCAAATTAAAATATTCCACTTACAATCCTTTTTGCCATTTCCTCATAAGATTCCTTGCGCTGGCAGTCTGTTTTGGCTGGAATAAGATGTTTCTGCCCATACAACAAATTATTTGCAATGTGCTCAAATTTGTCACCATGGCCAACGTCAACAAACCCCACCACCATCCCCAAGAGCAGAATGGGTTTGTTATTGAGTCATTGTTCGAGCGGCCCCGCACGCCGTGCAGGGGCTCCGAGGAGTCAATAGATGGCAGTCCATCTCCTAGGAAAGTGACGGAAAATGAATGAAATAACCAAAAGCCTCATAAAGGAGAGAGGTGGAAGGCCGTGTGATTCTTCACCAGCATTCGCAGAAATTAACCAAGAATACTTTACAGAACGCAAAACATTCGGATAAACTCTGTGGCAGCCCTCTGCGGACGGTGCCAAAATCCAGAGTATTATCACAAAACTGAACGCCCGAGTTCATCTGCATGTACACAGACCTGCATGTGGGATGCTCGCCACCAAGTTACCAAAATCAGTTTAAGTCCAGTGGTTGCATCCCTGGCTGAAGTGCAGGAAAAGCTCTTTTGTGGCCCCCAACAGCTGGGCAGCCTCTGTGGGCCATGACAGCCACAACACCACTTTTGTTTTAAACATGTAGTATTTTTCTTAACGCTACTTGTATTGAAATATTTATTCTACAACAGGAAAATTGTATGATAATTTCTATGGTGAAATACTACTGTGCTGATATGAGAGTAAAAAACCTTGGCTTTTTGTTACAAACCTACAGCTCTCTCTCTATATATATATGTATCATATATTTAAACATTATATATAATTCTAATTTAGAAGTTTTGTTTCTTGCCAGAACATTATTTACGTCTGCTCGGCATTGGGTGCAAAGGAGAATATTTAAAGGGAATAATAAAAGATAAATTGTAAACAATTCAGATAATGCAGATTCTTTTCATTTACTTATTGGAAATATCAACCATGTCTTTTACCATACAAATTTTTTAATTCCAGGCTTAACCTAACTGCTAATGTAACTTTAAGCCAAAGGTACTCTTCCTGTGCAAGAAATTGAGGTGTGTAAAACATTTCCCGCATGCCAGAAATGTTTATTATTTGCAGATAAACTGCAATTCACTGCAAACTAAAAATCTAGTTATTAGAAGGTAGGGCCTGATGCAATACAAATTAATGTGTGAGTGTGCCTCATTGACCACATTTCAAAATGCCCCTAAAATGCACCATAAATTTCCAAAGGGGTACTTTTAATAATACGCCCATATTTGTAACCACTACATTTTCTAACAAGAACTTGTTTTGACACCTTTTCTTAGCTTTACTTTACTTTAAGTGTAAACCCTGAATGCTCCCTAAAAAATCCAGAAATAATTTCCTGCCTCAAGATACCTCAAATTTTGCCCTGGTACGGCATTTGGTCAAGTTTAAGCTACCCCCAGCTTTTTTTTTTTACAGACATAAATATTTTATGTGTTCATGGCAACTCACTTTTTGAGGAATTTTCAATTCAGGCAGGTAGGACTAAAATTAAATTACATCTTTTATCTCAGTGAAAAGCAGAACACAGGATGTTACTGCACTAAATATTTCTATCTGATTATTAAGTTCCAAGTGTTACAAACATTTCAGAAATTGTTTTCACGTGCACCCTTAGGGTTTATAATGAAAGACAGCATTTACCTTTTTCCTTCATCCAATTTAAAATCAAGCCAAACCAAAACAGAACAAACAAAAATACTCAGTGAATGCACCTTTTTTTTTGCCCATAATGTTAAAAAAAAAAAAAAACAAAAAAAACCCCAAAACAAATCAAACCAACAAAAAGTCTTTACAAAATCTGTTTAAAAGTAAATTCTCAGGAAGGGTGGAAGATTTCCAGGGCAGATCTTTGTGTTAGAATCATTATGTACAAAACACAAATGAGAGGTTTTAAGTGCAGATTTCTTCTATTCATTGAATTTTGAAGAAAAAAGCAGAAAAAAGAGCATTCCACTGCCATGAAGAGGAGGCACAAATTATAAAGCACATCCCATCTACTGCTTCAGAGAAAAAAGCAAAGATCCAAAAAGAAAAGTAGTGGAGAAACTTTTCTACTTTGTTGAGAGCAGAGAGCAGGGGTTAATTATCTGTAACAGCGAAATTCGTGTGAGGCCGATCTGGGGAGCAATGAAAAGTTCAGAGGAGCAACAAACCCCTGACTTTTTAAAGGTGTTTTTATGTTAGACAATTTTAGAAATTAATATATTTAAGAACTGTGACACCAATGCAAGAATTTGGTTTTACTGGTTAAATACTGTCCGAGGTTTCAATATTAACCAAATTTGTATGCATTTTGTTGTATTTTTATATCTATTTTACATATGAGGAAAAATCTTAAGTAATAAACTGGTACAGTTTCACAAAGTTTTATTTTCTTGTTTCAGGGGTTAATGATCAACTAAGGCAGGCCAAACAAGCAGTCACAGCTATAGCCTGACTAATAATAAATTATCTTCAAAAGTTTATGAGGTGTTTTTCCTCAAATTCATGTCTCCACTCTAACTGAGATTTATTTCACTCATCTAAGAAGAAAGCTTCGTCACACAGAGTGACTAATTACCAGCATCTGGGATATCTGAGATGGGATTACTTCTTCTGCTATGCATCCCAACTTAAAATTTAACGCTCTTTCTATGTGTAAATGTGGTCACTGAGAGAAGAGAGGCAAAGCACTAATTTAATTATTACAGTATTAAAATGAAAACAGAAGTTTTAAAGATGCTTAAAAAATAGTGACACTGTTTCATTGCCTTCTTCAGTTCAAAAACTCTTGAGATGTTTATTATCTTCTCAGAGAAGATGCTTATCTATATTTTATGGTCAGCAGTTCACAGAGGAGTAAATAGGCTGGGTGTAGAAGAAAATAAAAAAGGTGTTTCTACTTACTGTTAGGTGATACTGCCTCCATATTTCTGGGCAAGCCTGGAAAATAAAAATATTGATCAGCTAGGAGCATGAAACAAGGTGCTTTACAGCCTGTTGGTTTTGGCATAACACAGTATCCACTGGTGTCGGTCACAGGAAAATAAGAAGCTTAACTGAAAGGGTCTGCATTTCAGCTTCAAAAACCCGGCTAGACAGTTTAATTGAATTTTACACTGGTTTAACACACTCCCTGCCATTGTCAGAAAGCCAGTAACAGTTTTCTCTCTGCCCTTTTTCTCCGAGGGGCAGAAGTTTGGGAGAGCAGTGTGTTCGTGACTGTAGGAAGCATTAATGCTGCAAAACAAACAGGGGAGGATTTAAATTCTACATTTTCTGACATTTTAAATTTACATAACGCTCTAGAAATTAAATCACAAGGTGCCTTCCTTTCATGTACGAACAGAAATATTTTATCTTTTTTGTACGTATCTCTTTCCTAATCAAAATATAATTGTTACATGTAATAATCCTCAGCAGCCTCATGTCAGATGAGTTGTAAACAAGAACCATAACAGATTGCTTTAATGTTGCTATTTTTACAATGAATTGCTTGCTTTTTTTTTTTTTTACTTTTAATTTTTTTTTAATTGCCAGACTTTCACACCAAGTCCTAAGTGCAGCCCTTGGGGAAAAAAAAAAAATTCACAGCAGGTTTTTGAGTCACAGAAGTGACACAATTGACCTGAGGGACACACAAGAGATGGTAAAGAGGAAAACGTGGATCTTTAAAACAAAATCAGAACATGCTGGTGGTCACTAAAGCTCAGATCGCTCTCTCAGAGGTTCTTAATAATTTTACAAAATGTACAATATTTTTGACGGCCCCTGAGCCACAGACAGACACGGAAATTGTGGCACTTTTTGTCATTTTGGTACACAGCTACTGCAGAAAGCGGAGGGCTTTCACTTCTCTTTAGAACATTTACTCTCTTATAAGAACAGCACCATACTCATTTGAACAATTAGCAACTTGGTTTGCCAACCTTCATTTTAAGAAAAGAAAAAGAAATGTAGAATTCCACGGCTTCTCCATAATATGCTGCAGCTGCAATTTTGAACATTGAAGCCTCATGACTACTTGCAAATGAGTGCTATTAACACTTCTTTAGATTTCGAATAAATTTTTCACTCATGCCCAAATTCTTGCCTTCTTTTATTTTGATGGAGCGTGTTAATTAAAAAAAAAAAAAAATACACCTCAACCAGTATCTCTCAAAATAAAATGCAAGTTTTTGCCAGTCACCCTGTGGCACATACAGTGTGTTTTTCCCAGATGTGATGGAAATGATATTATTTATTATTCATTCCACCAGTAACATAATTGTCTTCAGAAAAATCTACAATCTGTTCTGTGTAATGGTTCAACATTTCTCCTCTTACTCAAATACTGTGTGTAAATATTTGAGTTTTATATTAATATTTCTATAAAGGAAATGTGTGAAGGACATCACATTCCTCACCGAGGATCTGACAGTTTGAACACACTCAAGCTGTCTTTGAGCACAAACAAAAGGATTTTCCTCCTTCCCTAACTTAGCCAGGGTTCAGAGAGAGACACATAAACGCTCTGTAGCCTGTAAAAATATTGTACCAGAGCTCTTAGTATCTCCCTCAGACCTGAGGAGGTTTCAGCTGCGCAGGACAGCTGTGCTGGTCCAGCTCAGGGGTAGCAAGCACTTATTTATACATTAGTTCTGGATACTTTTCGATTACCACAGTGTGCCCGGGCTAATATGGTTGAACAATTGCAATCAGTGAGTTCTCCTATCCTGGCAAAATGCCACTCTGTGCTATGACCTTTACTCACACGACTGCTATTTAAAAATCATCATTATCATCATCAAAATTACTTCATTTTTGAATAACTGTTTGGTCGGAGCATTTTTCCTGCTCTGGACACAAAGACATCACTTTGAGCAAAAATCTGTAGCTCTGACTGAGAACCACAGTTGGCAGAGCTCTTGTCAAAACCATAGGAGAGGCACAGGCCCAGCCCCCTCGTGGTGCTGTCCTGAGGTGGGTTTTATCCTCAGGGAGGTTTTAAGGGTGAGGGAAAACCAGAAGAAGGTAAGGACAAAGGTGGTGAGGGAAGGCCGAGCATGTTCCTTCATTCAGGTGGTGACCTGGGGTAATACTGCTCACCATTACCAAGTGGGGTACACCAGCTGAGGAGGGGTCACTGTTAAACAACAGCTCTTGAGAGTTGATGCTTTTAACCAGGAACCTCATCACTTTGCATCAGCTCAGGGCTGTTGTCTGCATCTTGTATCGTGGAATGACAAATAGTATGATTAACAATTACTAGCAAATATTGGCTCCTCAAATGAGGCAGAGAGGTTTGCTATGGAAGACAGCATAGCCAGCCACAACTGCTGCCAAACCCACAATTTTCCTTATTTATTTAAAAGAACTTAACCATGAATGGCCCTCCTTTAAAAAAAAGCCCCCGTGGTACCAGCTACTATGGCAGCGTGATGAACTACATTAAAATAAAATTGCATTTATTTCCTGCCCCAGTGCTCTGACCTTACTTGCAGTTAGAAGTACCAGCACAAAAGGTGCCTACTCCAGAGGGCAGTGCCACTGCCACGGCACGCGGTGAGGGCAGCGTGCCCACACCTGCCGACACCTTGGGCTGCTGTCCCCAGAGCCACCGCTGTCCCCAGAGCCACCGCTGTCCCCAGAGCCAC
>VZRH01000529.1:7171-24174 GCA_013397555.1 Urocynchramus pylzowi | reverse complement strand
CCCCAGAGCCACTGCTGTCCCCAGAGCCACCAATGTCCCCAGAGCCACCACTGACCCCAGAGCCACTGCTGTCCCCAGAGCCACCAATGTCCCCAGAGCCACCGCTGTCCCCAGAGCC
Source organism: Urocynchramus pylzowi (assembly GCA_013397555.1). Classification (NCBI taxonomy): domain Eukaryota; kingdom Metazoa; phylum Chordata; class Aves; order Passeriformes; family Fringillidae; genus Urocynchramus; species Urocynchramus pylzowi. Next base: position 24,056 of record VZRH01000529.1, on the reverse strand, counting down.
ACTGCTGTCCCCAGAGCCACCAATGTCCCCAGAGCCACTGCTGCCCCCATAGCCACTGCTGTCCCAAGAACCACCACTGATCCCAGAGCCACCAATGTCTCTAGAGCCATCGTGTCCCCAGAGCCACCACTGTCCCCAGAGTCGTGCCACCACTGACCCCAGAGCCACCAATGTCTCTAGAGCCACTGCTGTCCTCAGAGCCACTGCTGTCCCCATAGCCATTCCTATCCCCATAGTCGCTGCTGTCCCCAGAGCCACCATGTCCCCAGAGCCAGCACTGTCCCCAGAGCTGTGCCACTGCTGCCACGGCCCTGTGCAAGGGCGGCCACTCGTGCCTGAGGCTGACCCACTGCACAGCGCCATAATGGCAGAATCGAGACCTGGGTGCTGCACATTTTGACCCATATTGAATTTTATCAGGAGCTAATTATTGTTTTACCAGAACAACGGCTTAATGCATCTGTTGTTTAATTCCCACTTCCCTATTCTCCAATGTGAACATCAAAGAAAATAAAACACTCAATCTCAAACAGCCCCTGACAGCAGACCGGGACTCGAGAGCTCAATAGACGAGGCCCTTGCCACCAGTTCTCATATTTCCACAACAATGAGCAAACACAAAACCGGCACTAAGCGGCCTTTCCTCCTTTCCGCTCCCGCGGCCGGTCGTCTGCCTCGCGCCGAGGGCCCTCGACGGCGGCGCGGCGGGGCGCGGGCGCGGGCAGCGGATTAGCCCCGCTAACGTGCGAGTGCCGGCCAACGGCGAGCAAAAACCCCGCTACTGTATTTGGCGTATGAATAACCAAAATGCACGCGCTGACAGGAGACCAGGACGGGCCCGCGGCTCCCCGGGAGAAAATGTAGCTGTGATGAGTGACAGGGCTTTCAGGAAATATGTTCACAATCACAGACAGTGAAGGCCATGACCTAGATCGTTTAAGAGCTTGTCTTGTCAAATTATCAAAAGCTTCTTCGTCTCTGAATAAAGAGTGACATAAGTGAGTGTCAGAAAGCTGCAGGCTGACAAGCCAAGCATACAATAACAGCATGCACGTCACATACTTGCCGAACACCGCCACGGCTAGCGGCAAATCTTAATGAGAGCGCGGCTGGCCCAGGAGACTTGGGTCCCTGCTGGCATAGCTACTCATCTCGCAAAAATCCTTCAGCTCCGAGTCAGTTATGGTCTGACACGACGACTACAATTACTAAACACAACTTTTTAACAGAATCCTCTGGTGCTTTGTCAAAGAGGCAGCGGCTGCTTGGAGCTGCCCCGCTGCAAGCCACCACAATAAAACAAAAGATTTGCCAAAACACACACTTTTCATCACCTCCGCATGGGAACTGCCGCGGAAAACACACAATGCTTCCCTTCAAAACCACTCCTGCACAAGCAGATGTCGAGACCTCTCCCCACGCTGCCAGTGCAGACAGCTGCTGGTGCCAGGCGGGCAGAGCTGGGCAACTGCCGGTGTCACCCTGGCCCTTGGTGGCACGGCCACGCGCTCACCCTCGGGTGGATGTGGACAGCCAGAGGCGTGCAGGGTGGGGAAGGACACTGGGGAACTCAGGAGACAGAGAAAACATCGTGCTCTCTACCCAGGGAAAATGGGCCACACGGATGCCAGCTGCCCCCGTGGAATGATCCCAGCACCTCCAGCTCCATCCCAGCCCACCGCAGTATGCCAGAAACAGAGAAGGCAGAAGGAACCTTCCCGGAGAGAAGAGGCCAGTGGCGGCTTGCACGCCCAGAAAGTTCTCAGAATATGCAGAGAAGATTCCAGTCGAAGCACCCAGCTGGTTCATGGGAAGGAGTGCTGAAAACTAATGGGCATTTGGATGGGGCCATCAGACACAGCATGGCTATAGGGCACCAATCACCTGGGCACTGCTGTCTGCCAGCTCCTGGAGAGCCCATCCAGCTCACCTGCATGCTGGTTTCCCCAGGTATACATGGAGACATTGCCCCCTCACCTGCTCCCTGCAGATCCATGGACCACTTCTCCCACCCCTGCTGCTGGCGGGTGAGGCTGCACACAAACCAGAAGGCTCATCCACCACACTGCCTCTGAATCAGTCAAAAGCATGGTGGGAGGCTCTGACGACCCTCCCAAGGAAACCATGCAAGGCCAGGCTGCTTCCAGAACACCTCCAGCTAAGAGGGCTCTGTATGTTCTCAGCACTGTCTCAGGAAAAGAGACCAATCCAGCAGTTCATAAATGTATGACCTTAAAATAGTTTAAGTAACTGTGCATGTTTCCTAAACAAACTAGGTGAAGCACCTTGAACTACCTCTCATTCACTCCTGGACCAAAGTGGAAAGTCAGTCTGACAGACTGTGCACAAGAGCCTGTTCTGCACCCTCTGTGTCACAGTAAAGGGGAGTAAACATGCTGAGAAGGACAAATTACAACTTCCTTTGGGCATCCAAAGCATTTCATAACATATGTTTGATAACAAGATGATGGAGATTTCCCTTTTTTACAAGGAGTTACGTGGGAAAGACAAGGGGAGATAGCTACAAGTTACTCCTGGGAAGATCTCAGGTGGATGCAGGAGAAAACTTTTCACGATGAGAACAATCATCTCTTGAGGGAAGTGGTGGATTCTCCAGGATTGGACACCCTTAGGATTTGGCTGGGCTGTCTTGTGTAGACCATGTTTTTGCCAAGAAACTTTGGTGATGATGATCAGATGATTCATAAAGTCCCTTCCAACCTGGCGTTGCAGGATTCTGTGATTTCTCTCCCATGAATTACTCCCTCTGGAAACAGGGCAGATCTGCATCCCTCAGAAAGGAGCCTCCAGGTCTGCTGCTGACTGCACAGAGTCACCTTGGACTGTCTCTTCCCAGCCTGGCTTCTATTGCCTTCGTCAGGTTTACGGGAAGAAATGATGAACAACTGATCCCTGACCTCTGTCTCCCATGACAGATGATTCTGAAGCTCTTTACAGACCCTTCCCTCTGTCAACTCCCTTGCAGGCTGAGGAGCTGTGGCCATGCTGAGAGATACAGAGGACAGGGACCAAAGCTTTGCCCAGGTGCTCCTGCGCTCCTGATGATTCCTAACATTTCATCAAGTTGGTTTTTTTTTTTAGCTTGTGAAGACTAAACTGATTTTTTGTGGAATCGTATCTCATAACTAGAATCTGAGTCCTGAACAGTAATATGCAGAACCTGTTATTCCATATACCAAGTTGGGATTATTTTACTTTATGTTTATTGCCACTCAATGGCAATTGCCATTTTATTGTGTTCTCCCTCTGATTCTTACAGTTCTTGGGCAGTTCTGCACAGCTGGCTCACAGCACTGACTCTGTAAGTAATTCAGTCTTCTCAACCACTCTTGTTGCCCCATTGTTGACCCTTTTCCATGTCACAGTAGCATATCCCACCTTTATCCTCTTACTCCATGCCTGTTTAGTTTGCTTGAAAGCTTTTGGTCAGGAACTTTGTAAAACGCCTTTTGGAATTTGTAGACTATGTCAACTGGATCATGTTTATGCACATGCTTGTCAACCTGCTCCTTTGAAGAACTCCAGAGATCCCCAAGAAGTGGAATTTCCTTTACAAAAGCAACCTTGAATCACCCCATGTATATTATATTTATGCACCCATTCCAACATGCCACCACCATGGTTCCTGCCCCCTGGCTTGGCACACATGTGCAGCTGGCAGTCTGGGACCCCAGCTCTCCCTGGGACATGCTCTACATGCTGTTCTTGCATTAACAACTCAGTTACACTCATGCACCAAGCACGAGGGGTCTGCTGCCATCACTGTCTGGGCCATTTCACCCTCATGCTCCTCTGCAGCTCTTGGGCAGTCGTTACCCAGTTTTGGTAACGGGCTGGTGCTCACAGAGTCGTAGGAACCCTCACATTCTCTTCCATTTGAACAACTTCTCTAGTGTTCCCCTCCACAAAGTAAGGTTTCAGCATGGGAACATCCCTGGTTTCTTCCACTATGAACATCCCAGATGCAAAAAACACCTTGAGGCCATGAGCAGCAACCTTGTCCTGTCCAAGTGTTCCTTTCGTGTCTTGATCACCTGTTGGCTTCAGAGGCTTTCTGCTCTGATCTCAGGAAAGATGTACTGTTGGTTTTGATTCCTCTGCCTCTGCTCTGCCATGCCATCTCTCTCTGAGGACTGGGCAGGTGAGCTCCTGCTCTGATGCCCCAGTATTCACACAGGTGAATGACACAGGCAGCTTCACACCTCCCATGCAGGAGCGCCCGAAGAACTGCCCAAAGAAGAACTGCCCAAAGTTTCAAAGAAAAACCTTTCTAATTTAAGGTGGACTCAAATGAGCAGAAAAAACCACATGTTGTGATGTTCCTGATAACCTGCACAGCTCAGGTAGGATTTTAATGCTGGTATGATAGAGCACCCATGATTCTTTAAAGAAAAGAACATGAAAAAAAAGTTTATGAAACTGGTGTCATAAAATGTGCAAAAGAGAAAAGATGGCAAAGAAAAGATGCTTCATTACAGATTGCAATTCTGCCTACCAGAATGAGGGTGCAGAAATGTACAGTTCACATTCTTTAAAGGTATTGTGGGCACATTAGCTATAAGCAAAAGTACAACTGGAACACATTCAAATACCATAAGAAATAGCGACTCTCAAATATGCTGGTTGTATTTTGCACATCTCATGTACCACTGTGACATGCTCTCTGACCAAACAGAAGAAATAAAGGCATGAAGGAGACATTTAGAAAGAGATTCAAATATTTCTGAGTTTCAAAAAAATCCAGTGTTTATGGAATCCCACAGGTGTATTTGAAAACCAAACATATAGGCCATAACTATAGTTAGAAACTGAAGTGTGAAAAAGTGCCAAAATTATCACAATTTGCCTTTTATTCTTATTTGTGTTTAATTCAAGAGAAAAAAAAATACCATAAAAGCTTGACTGCTACATATAAGATTGAATTTTAGGGACATATAAAACTATAATAACATAATACTACATGAAAAAAAGAGACAACCAAGTCTCTTCTCCCTTTAATTTTCTTCTGTGTTTTACTTTAGTAGATCTTGTCAAACCCAAAGCCTTCAAACTACTTCTCTCTAATAGTATTTTCACTGATTAATATCTGATCATAGTGAAACAACCACAGATCTGGAGCTCCTGATGCATCAGAGTTACTCTTTACTTCTTCCCGGTACACTCGTGCAGCACTGCATCTCCTGATTTCAACCTCCCTACACCTCTCATTCTCCAGGAAAAAGGACGTTTGTGTCCACCACTGCTGAACTGAACCAAACTAAAGACCAAGTGTTGACAATGCTTTGGTTTGTTTTCTTGGAACCATTCTCCATTAAAACTCTGACAGTGTAAAGCAATGACTAAACACAACATTTTCATATGCTTATACAGGTAGGCACTATGTAAAATCAAAGAAAGCTGAAGAGACTGCAGCCATGGTAAATTCAGTTTTTGACAGACACAAACCAAACCATGGCTGATCTCTGTGCCAAGGGCCATACTCACATCAGCATAGTGTCCCTTCATGTCGCAGCGGTTGCAGTGTTTGTTCCAATAGGCTCTCTCCAGGCATTCCCTGAAATAGTGCCCGGGCAAGCAGCAGTTCAGGCAGAAACGTGCTGGGCAGCTGTGCTGCAGATGGTCTCTTCCTGCACACAGACAGCACGGGGGAACTTTCTGTGGAGAAACAAAAATGGAATCTTGTTAAGTGACAATGTTCCAGTCGATCCTTCCAGCCCTGCGGCCCCCACACGGGTGGGCACTCAGTGGCACAGCCTCATGACTCTCACAATTCAGCATGGGGAGTGACAAATGTAACACCAGCCAGCTATGCTGAGGCCAAACCTGTATCTCTGTAAAGCCAGTTTCCCCAGTGAGTGAGTGTGTTTCCCCCTGAGGGTCGTGTGGGATGTGGTCATTCTGAGTGTCCTCATGGGTAACAGCCCCAAGGACCGAGGGTTTTACAGACTCTGTTGTGGGGGTTGCAAATCCAGGCTGTCATGCAATAGCTCCCACTTCTTGACAGTGTACTGACTGACTTTTAAACCCCTAACTACAGGACAAACTCTTGGAATATTAGGCATCTATCTGAGCTTCTTAAAGTTAGCTCCAGTTTTGTTTTGTCCGTGGTTTTTAACAGTGTTCATATCATGGCTCATTATACTTTCTGCTTTCACTTATTTACTAAGGCTCTATTTCTGATTCAATAGATTCTCCTTGTTGAAAGAACAATTGAAAAATATTTTACACTTGACGACTTTTTTTAACATATGTTTTAACATAGGAAATAAAAAGATGTTTCTATGTGGCACTTGATATTTTTTTTTTCTCAGTTCACAGCCACATGGTTTAGTGGAAGTTGTTCCTGCCCATGGTAGGGTGTGGAACGAGTTAATCTTTAAAGTCCCTTCCAACACAAACCATTCAATATGATTCTATATGATACAATTCTGCATATTTTTCTTTTATAAAAACAATAAAAGCAATGACATCACCAAACAGAGGGACACTTTTACACAGTAAACTGTCTTTGTGCAAGTTATCCTGCAACTCAGAGCACTGCTTCAAAGAAAGGATAAATCACTGAAACAATGCTTCTAACAGCAAGCACAAATGTACATTAGGAAAACAGCTGAATGTTCAAGTGATTTAAGCATTGCATTTACCTTTGGAGTGGGACAGTTCTTGGACAAATGTCCTGGTCTTTGGCAGTTCCTACAAGTAACACTTTTGTCAGCTCGGTAGTACCGCATGCTGCTGTGCCTCATGCCCGCATAGTTGGAGATCTGCGCCTGGTGAAACAGAGAGAGAAATGCATTTATCACTTGAGATTCTGTGCTTTGGGAACTGGGAATTACAAAGGTCACCGCTGGCAGTGATCCAGCAGAAATCTAATGTTTCCCATGTACAATTTACACATCCAGGTTTGGATTGGGTAATTCTGCTACAGAGAAATCTGCATTGTCCGGAAGGAAAATTCTCGTTTGAACTTCTGCTTCAGGACATTCTTTTTTGCTATTTAAAACTGCAGTTGTGAAGCTTTCCCTCAATTAACCAAGATTTACTCACTGTGCTATGTCACAACAAACTGGAATTTTCTTCAGAACACAAATATAATGAACATCAATTGAAAATGCAAGTTACATATTCCCTTGCACACATTAAGGCAAACTGCTTGGACAAAGTACAATGCTATACAAGTCTGGATAAAATCTGCAATTTGCAATTGTAAAGAAAGACTTTAAAAGGAAAAAAAAAAAAAAAAGAGAAGCTGGAAACAACTGTCTTCTCTCTCCCAGTGACCTCACACATGCTTTCTGTGTAGGCAGCCAGAATTGAAAATCCTATCTACAACTGTCATTGCCTAGTAAACATCACAAGTTTAAAAAAAAAAAACCATTAAATTTTTGATGAGTGAACAGGAGAGATATAAAAATATAATTTCTCCTCAGGGAAAGAATTTGTTAATGTCACTTGATTGTATCAGTTGCACTGGACTTTGGAAAGAAAAAGGGAAGGAATTGGAGTGAGCAGCTGAAGCTCACTCCTCCTGGATGCTCCGGGCTGCAGTGTCCCCACGCTGCCCCTGCGCCGAGCCCAGGCAGGCTCCACACTCTGCTGGCTCCCCCTGGGAGGGGACCAGGCTGCCCTGAAACAGCTCTGGGGCTCCAAAGAGACCAGGAAGGAAGAGCTGATGTCCACCTTGCACAGTCTGTGGAAGCACTCCAGCTCTTGACAGCCCTGTCCCTTCCTGCCTCTATGCCAGCCCCAACTCAAGAACTCCTTCCTCTGGTGAGAGGACACTGCTAATAGTCCCACAAAAACACCACAGAGGGGTTTTTCAGTCTGATTTACTTTATTCTGCTTGTTAATAAGCAACAAAATAAAGAATTTTAGAGAAATTTGGTTGTCTATATTTACCTCTAAGTCTTTATGAGAGATGGACCAGTTCACATCAGTTTTTCCTGAAAAACAAAATTAAAATTAATTATATTTAATTTATATGAATATTTCTCTATAATATATTCAACATGATGATTACTGCAGTTATTGAAAATGCTAACAGGTTTTGATGTACTAAAGCAGAGAAACTAGTTCCCATCTTTGGTAAAGGAAAGCTACTGACCCACTGGGCACCAAATCTGCCTCACTCGAGCACCAGCACACGTGCAGCTATTGGGAGAAGTTTTTCTAACACCACACTCTTGTCCTGACCCCTGGGGTTTAAATTCAGGTGGGGATTTAATTCTTCCAGAGGCATGGGCTCCAAAGGTCCCGATTCCAGCCCTTGGAGTTGTCCCTGCCTGGTTCGTGGGGATGCCCAGCTCCAGCCCCGAGGCTGCAAGCGTGGGAGCACAGGAACAAGTTTGTAAGAGCACACACTTTTCCTCTGTGCCAATTCACCAAGTCTTTGTCTGCAGCCTGGCATCCTCAGTGCTGCATGCCAACTGAGCACAACCTCAGACACCCGGACTGTAAGCTGAGCAAATCTATTTCCAAACAGGGTTTGGTAATGTGCACTAAATCAGGAGGACACACTGAATTATCGACTGTCACACCATAACCTTCTCACATGCAGCCTTTGGGCTGGCAGGAGTGCAAAGAAACAAGCCAGGAGGGAAATGGAAGGGCAGTAAGCTAAAGGAGTAGGGTTGCAGCCAGAGCTGTTAAAAATCCTGCATGTGCACATGGCTGAGCGCTCTGGCTGTGCACACACAGCTGTGCTCCCACAGCAGCTCCACACCTCTGCAGGAGGATCCACCTCAGCACAGGTGCCCACCTCGCTGTACTTCACAGCAAGCCCTACAACCTGTGTGCACATTAATCCTGCATGTTTGCACACTTTCAAATGCAAACTGTCCCATGCCGATCCTGCATCTGAATCAGAGGCATCCACGTTACTAACAAAAATCACAACATCATCACGATTTACAGACAGCAGAAATTTCTCCAATTTTGATGGTACTATTCATTTTCATTAGAAGGCGGATGACTACAAATTAAAACTGTATCATCTATAATTTTATGTCTTTCTCTTAATTTACTGAAAAAGTCAGTAATTTTGGCTGAAGCGTGTGATGTAGTGTTGGGATACAAGGTATGTCAGTCAGGTGCTTTAGAGCACAACACCTGCTTACTGCTGCTCTTCATTCAACAGTCAGGGCTCACAGCACATGCTCTCACCTGAACAACACCCTGAAGTATTTTTATTTTCAACACTTGCTCATGCCAACAACTGTCACCGAGACATTGATAATGCACTAACTGGCCAGTTAAAAAAGTGATGTGAATGATGTGTGAACCCGAGTCGTGGCACACAAAGTGACTGCCACTGCCAGGACTCCAGCAGCCACTTGCACTGTCACCCCAGCACCGATGGGGATCACAGGGACAGAGATGCGTCAGTGCCCCACGGCCGCAGCGAGTTTTGGGTACACTCGAGAGAAAATCAAGCCTTTTGAGGCCTGATCAATAAAAATAGAGAAACACGGTCATATTTGAGTGCATTATTTATGGCTTAAATGCCTGTTAAGGAAATTAATTCATAAAGAAGAAGGTATTTGTAATTCAAAGCTCTGCCTTGGCAGTCAGCACCGCAAGTGCCGTGTTGCACAGAAATGCAGAATGGTCACAGATCAAAATTACCAGCGAATTAACTCCTGCTAATCACTAGGCACGTCCTTCCTGAGGGCAAACCAACCAAGTTTCTCTTCTTCACTGTCAAAATCCCCAGCTTCGCAGGGGAAAACCACGATACAATGATTCAAATACTCCTACTACAAGAAGCTAAAACTGCTCCACTCAGAAAATAAATACAAGGGCTCCAATGCTGAATGAAATATTACAACAAAATCTCCTTTTACAAAATCTGTTTGGTGATATAAAAAATTAATTCTAATTCACAACAGATTGCACAAGGCTTTGTTTTCACACACAGTAAGTTCTTCAGAATGAAACACCTAGGGAGAGTTTTGCTTTTGCAACCAAGTAGAAATCCTGCTGTAGAGACACATAGAAAAATCTGCAACAATATTTCTCGCTGACCACAGTGTTTTGTCTGGCTCTAGATCACAAAATAAATCACAAAACTCTTCTCAAATTGACAGATACTTCCCCTTCCTTCTGATTTTGTTTGCTTATTTGGGCGAATTAACGCATCTCGCAGGCAATCCCAGTGCCCTCTGGGTGGTTCCTGGCCCCTCCTGCACTGTCCTGGCTGCTCCCTTGGCTCACCAAACAGCAGCAGCACCACCAGCTTGGGGTGTTGGGGTCCCCTGATGCAGGCTCCCTGCAGCCTGCAGCCCTCATCACCTCCTTTGCCACCCAGCCTCAGTCAGGAGCAGCCTCCCCCAAGGGCGCTGCTTTGGTGGCTTTGCCCCGGGGCAGGTGGGCAGCTGGCACCCAAAATCAGCCCAGGATGGCTAAGGGACCACAGCTGGCTCACCAACCCCTCGGGCTGCCCGAGGGTGATGCTTTCCCACCCCACAGACCACGACCTGAGGCAGAGAGGGCAGTTCTGGGCAGACACACGCTGCTTGCTGGGAGCTCCATCCCTCGCACAGCCTGGCACGACACCTGCACCTGATGTCCTCCAAGGCCACTGCCAGCACCACATCAGAGCACTTCATGCTTTTTTTACGGTGGGCATGCACACAGAAAGTGGATTTCTGCCTGAACAAAGGGCTGTGATTGCTTTGTTTTTGCATTGGCTTTAGTTTTATTTTTAAAAATACAGAATTCAGCAGTTCAAAGACTTATTCAGACAATCTCTACCAAGATTTCCCCCTTTTTCTGTGGAGAAGTTGCACATATGAAACTTACTTAAAGCTTTCTGTGAGTTAAATAAAACCAAGAACATCTTTGATATATTTGTGCTTTTAATCTTCCTCATCTTCATTTGTTAAATGCTATTTCCTTTATAAGATTATATTAATTTCTACACTAAGTTTAATACTAAGATTAAGATGAATTCCAGTACTATGATTATATATATTTCTATACTAAAAAAAAAAAATACAACAGACTTTACTGAATAAACTTCTTGTATTTATACTTTGAGAAAATGGTGTTGTCAAACTGCAGATCAGGGAAGACGAGGATGTAAAATATACACCATTTGTATGAAAATGGAAGCCCTGCACAAGGTTCTCCCTTTATCAAGTACCACATTTTGGCTGTCCTCTGCCCCTGCACAATGGGATGAATGGCAAGCAACAGCTTTGCTTTTATTTAAAGAAAAATTTTGAAAGATCATTGAGATTCACATGTATCCTTCCACCAGCATGAAAATGTAAATTTCTGAGCAGCGCTCGGGGTGAAGCCAGATTTAGGACCACTGTTCAATGTGCATTCAAACCTCCTCTCTTTCATCCCAGACAGGGAGAGGAGGGGAGGAGGGAGAAGGAGGACCCGCAGTCAAAACCTGAAATTGCCCGGGGAAACAATCTGCTTCCACGGAACAAAACACTGACTCAGAAGAAACAATAAACGGTTCACAAAATTTCCTTATCTGCCGTGCTGCTCCGCCAGGGACCCTGGCAGCTGATCAGGCTGCCCTGGCTAGGCAGGGCAGGCACTGCTGGGCATGGGCTGTGACCCCCCAAAATCACACTCGTGTTTCACTCATCAGGGCTGGGACAAAACGTATCCTTACACAAGCTCTGCCTGCCCTGCAAGGGTTTGTGTCATCACCTTCCTCAACAACAGAGAAGCTGCAGAGCATGGACATCCAACTCTGAAAATAAAACACTACACTTCCCAAAAGAAGAAGGCAAGTGGTCATGCCCCCCTTCCTTCTAATTGGAAAATGCATGACGAGATGTATTTTATTTATTTTATTTTATGATCAGCCCAGTAACACAGGACACTTCAAGCGGTGGCACAATGATACATGGCCTGAAGGGCAAATACATTTCAAAGCTGGGCTTTAAAAATTGGATTTTGACTGCTAATTAATATAGCATATTACAGAATAGAGAACTCTAATTATGTTCTACTGTAAGATCTCCGTGGCAAGGACTGTTTCAGACATATCTCTGAACAATATTTACCACACCAGGACACAGCTTCTGCTGCTAGTGGAAGAATATTGTAAAATTATAAGCCTTAAAACCCCTAAAATTCACTAGATCTGTAAGAATTTCACAGTGTGACATGTTACATACATCTGAAAACTCCTGATTATGTGTGCCCCAAAGTGATTCAAGTCTTACAGTAATGGAGCTTGCTATAATGAGTTTCACATTTTCTGTGCCCGAGCAGCCCTTCTCACAAAAGAAAAAGGAACGACAGTGTGCCATGCAGCAGCCAGCACTGTCCCAAAGCAGACTGGGAGGTGGCCTGGCGACACCAGGTCCTGAAAAGCACAGGAATTTGGGTGTCTGTGGGCCAGGACACGCTGCACACCTTCCCTGCTGGCAGAGGTACTGCAGGAGCGTACGGATAAATGTGTGTGTGTGTGTGTGTCTGCAGGGCACTGTCCATGTGTGTGTGTGTGTGTGTATGTGTGTGTGTGTGGGCAGGGCACTGTCCATGTGTGTGTGTGTGTGTGTATGTGTGTGTGTGTGGGCAGGGCACTGTCCATGTGTGTGTGTGTGTGTGTATGTGTGTGTGTGTGGGCAGGGCACTGTCCATGTGTGTGTGTGTGTGTGTATGTGTGTGTGTGTGGGCAGGGCACTGTCCATGTGTGTGTGTGTGTGTGTATGTGTGTGTGTGTGGGCAGGGCACTGTCCATGTGTGTGTGTGTGTGTGTATGTGTGTGTGTGTGGGCAGGGCACTGTCCATGTGTGTGTGTGTGTGTGTATGTGTGTGTGTGTGGGCAGGGCACTGTCCATGTGTGTGTGTGTGTGTGTATGTGTGTGTGTGTGGGCAGGGCACTGTCCATGTGTGTGTGTGTGTGTGTATGTGTGTGTGTGTGGGCAGGGCACTGTCCATGTGTGTGTGTGTGTGTGTATGTGTGTGTGTGTGGGCAGGGCACTGTCCATGTGTGTGTGTGTGTGTGTATGTGTGTGTGTGTGGGCAGGGCACTGTCCATGTGTGTGTGTGTGTGTGTATGTGTGTGTGTGTGGGCAGGGCACTGTCCATGTGTGTGTGTGTGTGTGTATGTGTGTGTGTGTGGGCAGGGCACTGTCCATGTGTGTGTGTGTGTGTGTATGTGTGTGTGTGTGGGCAGGGCACTGTCCATGTGTGTGTGTGTGTGTGTATGTGTGTGTGTGTGGGCAGGGCACTGTCCATGTGTGTGTGTGTGTGTGTATGTGTGTGTGTGTGGGCAGGGCACTGTCCATGTGTGTGTGTGTGTGTGTATGTGTGTGTGTGTGGGCAGGGCACTGTCCATGTGTGTGTGTGTGTGTGTATGTGTGTGTGTGTGGGCAGGGCACTGTCCATGTGTGTGTGTGTGTGTGTATGTGTGTGTGTGTGGGCAGGGCACTGTCCATGTGTGTGTGTGTGTGTGTATGTGTGTGTGTGTGGGCAGGGCACTGTCCATGTGTGTGTGTGTGTGTGTATGTGTGTGTGTGTGGGCAGGGCACTGTCCATGTGTGTGTGTGTGTGTGTATGTGTGTGTGTGTGGGCAGGGCACTGTCCATGTGTGTGTGTGTGTGCACAGCACTGTCCGTGTGTGTGTGTGTGTGTGTGCACACCCCCACAGCCAGCTCACTGCACCCCTGCCACCAGGGACCAGAAGTTGTTCCTGCTCCTGCTGGCTGAGGCTCCCACTCCAGCAGCTCCAGGTCCATCCCAGCAGGGACCCCTCCCCGCAGGAGGTGCTCGGTGGCCAGGGGGCTGCAGCCCCCTCTGCACACCCCCTCTGCTCACACAGCCCCTTGGAGGGGAACAGCATCAACCCTGGTGTGTTTTTCTTACACATTTCTAGGGATTTCTCAACTTTTCCTTGATAACAAAGAGATGATTTACTTAAAAACAAAACACCTGCTGCTTAATGGAATACCTGTCAATATCTCTTTAAGACAGCATTAAAAGAGATCCATATCTCCCACAGGGAAATCAGTCGATGGAATTGTTGACAGAAGTTCAATTTGAGACATTTTCTCCTGGCAAAAAAAGGCTCTCTTTCCTCTCCCCTTCATACCTAAAATTATGTCTGTGCCAGTAATGCGCACATGTTTTGGCAGTAGGAAAATCCCTGCAATGCTTTATTTTTAGCAACCTTTATCTGCCATTTCTGAAAAGCATCACTAAAAATCCAACTAACAATACTCAACCCATTTTGAAATTAATTAAAATGTAAGCAGTTGACTGAAGCAGAGGCAGAGCTGGCCAAAAGCAAACCAGAGTTCAAACAGGAAAAGAGACTCACACACCTCTGAGCAGCCCTGCAAAAGTGGGAAACCCCCCCCGCAGGAGCTGCAAAAGTTACTTTAAACAAACTTCAGCAGCTATGACGCACGGGGGGAAGACTTAACCATCACTGCCAGAGAGGAAAGGTCTGGCAGCTGGGGTGGGACTGGTGCTCCATCCCCCAGCAGCGTGTCGGCTGATGGGGCCCCGTGGCTGGGCTGGGGTGGCGGCTGCAGGGACACCACAGACCACGGAGCACAGCACACATCAGGTCAGAGCACCTAAGCAGGCAGAGATGTACTTCTGGTGTTAAAGCAGACATTAATAAGTACAGAAATCACTGCAGTGCCGGTGCAGCCTGATGCTGAAACGGGAGTCAGGTCCCCCCACACCACATTTTGGCCCCGCTCCCCATTTCTGTGCAAAACAACCTCTCCAACGACCCTGCACCCCCTCCACATGAGTGCCCTTCTGTGTCTCCCTCAGCTCCATTTATTCAGCAGCTCTGTGTGGGTAGAGGCCTCCTGTACCAAGTGGGAATAAAAATGCGCAGCGAACAAAGCAACAAACAATTCTGTAAACCATATTTTTGTGGAATATATGTACCACCAAACTGCTGAAATGCAGGGACACATGCTAAACATGAACACGTAGGGTGCACTTTCCATTATGTTAGTATGCATAATTTCCTGTTTTCTGTCTGTGCTGTAACACTGCTTCCTTCAGCACTGGCCACTGCTGGCCATGTTAATTCACAAAACTCAGCGGCTCATGATTTTCAAAGCTTAGCACAACATTTGCAGAACAAAGTAGGTTTTTCTCTCTTTTTGGTGGGTACAAGTATGGGGACCACAGGAACAGTTAAATTCATGGCATGGTTGGTCTACCACACAGTCGGGGGAATTCTTTAAATAGAGCCTGTCACTCTCTTTGCCCATCAATGGGATTTCCTTCTCAAACTGCTGATTCGTTCAGGTACACAACAGAGGAAATTTCAGTTAACCTTTGTTTCACCCCGGGGAAAAATCTGTCTGAAAAGTATAAAGTGAATAGATTAAAAAAAAAAAAAAGAAAAAAAGAAAGAAAAGCTGCAGGGTTATTCTTCCTAGTGTTCACAGCAGTCAAAGTTAAACAGAGAAAAGGAGGCAAACATGAACATTTTATTCCCACCAGAGAATAAGGTATAATATATGATTTAGAAATCCCATTGTCTATACTGTGATTTCTAATTTAGAGAAGGAAAAGCCGAACACAAATCTATTGTTCTCATCGGGTGCATCAAGATTTCACTTTTTGACTATTTTCTATATGACTGAAAAGGGAATAATACTTTACTTTGAAGAGAAACCCTTTTTAGCTATTTGATTGAGATGTCTGAAATTCCTTTTAGATTCCATTAATCCTTGGCGAAGAGAAAAATAATAAATACTAATTTATTATTACTGTAATTCTCAGAATTACATAAGAGAAAATAAAAACAGGGATAAAACCAAAAGTACAGTAATAAAATAAAGGGAAATTTCAGGGTACGTTACTGTTAAGAAAAGGTCTTAGACTGGTCTAAGTTAATCACAAAACCCCCCTATTTTGAAATACAATTATATTTTCAAAACAGGAATAATGATTTCTGTTTTCTAGTGTCATTCATCTGAACAAGGTGTCTGCAGCACGTGCTGTGGTAACAGCCAGAGTTACCGCAGACCTGTGCCCAGCAAGCGTCTGCAGAATGGACAGACGGACAGAATGGACAGACGGACAGACGGACAGGGAGCGTGGGAGCACGGCCTGGGCGTGCAGGGCCGTGAGGTCTGCCAGGCCTGAGCCGCAGTGGCACGGATCTTCCGAGGCCGCCAGAGCCCATCCAGCGTCACCGAGACCGGCTGTGTGCCCGGCGGTGGTTCTGCCAGGGCCGCACAGCCCTCCTCGGGCTGGCCATGGTGGGGCCAGGGCTCGGGGGCCACGGGGAGCCTTCAGCCCCAGATCAGCTCCGGAGAGGGGTGTGCATGCTGTGCCAGCTGCCGGAGCCTGCCTGTCCAGCCGGGCACAGCGCCGCTGCGCTTGGTGCAGGTCCTGCAATGATGCACTGGTGCCGGGTGAGCTCGGGGACACCAGCCTGAGGAGCGCCCTGAGCCTGAGGAACAACACCCTGGGGCTGAGGAACAACACCCTGGGGCTGAGGAACAACACCCTGGGGCTGAGGAGTGCCCTGAGCCTGAGGAACAACGCCCTGAGCCTGAGGAACAACACCCTGGGGCTGAGGAACAACGCCCCGGGGCTGAGGAACAACACCCTGGGGCTGAGGAACAGCCTGAGCCTGAAGAACAACACCCTGGGCCTGAGGAACACCATGAGCCTGAGGAACAACGCCCTGAGCCTGAGGAACAACGCCCTGAGCCTGAGGAACAACGCCCTGAGCCTGAGGAACAACGCCCTGAGCCTGAGGAACAACACCCTGGGGCTGAGGAATACCACCCTGGGGCTGAGGAATACCATGAGCCTGAGGAACAACGCCCTGGGGCTGAGGAACAACACCCTGGGGCTGAGGAATACCATGAGCCTGAGGAACAACGCCCTGGGGCTGAGGAACAAC
>VZRH01000528.1:113380-218302 GCA_013397555.1 Urocynchramus pylzowi | reverse complement strand
GTCCACCTTGGGAGCTTTGATGTTAGATGGTATAATTTGTGAAATTTCATCTTTTGATGTTATTTTGAATTCCCTCTTTTCTATTTCAATATCTGTTTTTGAAATTAATATTTTCCTGTTTGTCTCTTCAGTTTTAATTTCCATTGGAGAAGTTTTTACAGTTTGTTTTTGTCGACTCGGGATCTGGCCTTCAGGTTTTTGTTTTATGTCGTTTTCGTCTTTTATTCCCGTGGATATTCCTAATTCCATTTCAGCTCTTGGAACCATAATTTCTCCTGGTGGTCCACTTACCTGAAGTCCTCCTGTGTTTTCTGGGGTTTGCACTTTTACTTCCCTTTCACTTATCTGTGATTCAGGTTGGGCTGTTTCCTCCTTGGTAGTTGACCAGGTAAATGTTGGGAATTTTAACTTTGGCAGTCTGAATTTGCTTTCTTTCCCCTCAATATCTTTTTCTCCTCTCCTCATTCCAATCTCGATGTTTAAGGCTTTGTCATTTGGGGGCATGCCATCTTCTTCCATCCTTTCCTTTTTTACACTGTCTTCTCTGTCCTCTGTGCTTTCTTCTCTTGTTGTTTTCATGTCAGTTTTAGGTGCTTTGGTCACTTTGAATGATGGCATTTGTATTTTCCAAGTAGATATGTCTGATTCTGTATCTGGCATAAGAGTTTTCTCTTTGAAATTCCTGCTGTCCTCTGCAATTATATCAGATGGTTTTTCTGGTACTGTCTGTGCATCATCACTTCCCTGTTTGGTATTGTCGGTCTCTGTCTCTTTTCTTTTAGGCACTGAAATTCCATAATTTATTTTCTCAATGTTTAGTATTTGTGTGTCATCTTCTGCTTGTTCTTCTCCTGTTTCCAGTGTGTCAGATGTCTGTAACTCTGCTCTAGTAGTGCCAATTTCTAGGCCTTTTACCTGTACAGATCCTTTAGTATTGTGACACATCAAGTCTATGTTAATTGCACTGTCTCCATCTTTTTTATCTGCTGCTCCTTTCTGTTTCTTTTTTCGGGATTTTGAAGAGGCTTGTGGTGATTTTTTAGTGGGGCTTACTTTCAGATCAGCTGCTTCTAAACTAGCCTTTGGTATCTCTGTTGTTATATCTGGTACTTCAGGTACACTAAATTTTGATGTTGCTTCCTTGTCTTTTTCTTTTTTAATGCTTATTTCAACTTCAGGGCATTGTTTTACATGAGATGCAATGCCATTTTTCATCTCTTTTAAGTCTTTTGTTAAAGTTTCATGTACCTCCCCTGTTTTAATTTCATAAGCATGAGATGTGGTATATTCAACAGTTAAGATTTCGGGATTTTCCAGGCTTATATCATCTTCATGTATTTTTTCTCTTTCAGAGATCAGTGTCGTTTTTATTTCTTTTTTTTGCTTCTCTTTTGGTTCTGGTCTGGACCTGTGCATTCTGAATCCAATGCTAGGGAACTTCAGCTTCCTTTGGCTTCCTTTTTTCTCTTTGGTGTGGACCTCTTGTGGAAATTGAGACTCTGTGTCCGTGCTAGTAGGGGAAATATCCTGCACAGCAGCCTCATATGCATCTGATGTACTATGAGATCTTCTGTGCCTCAATATCTTTTTATTTTTGATTGATTGAAATTTTGGCCATGATAATCTATCTTTTTTAGGTCGCTTACTTCTTCCTACCCTTTGGCTTACAATTAATGTTTCCCTGTCTTCTTCTGAAATGGCTTTTCCTGAAACATGCAATGTTTCTTCAGGAATGCTCTCACTGAGTTCTTTTTCCTAAAAGAACAAATAGTAGTCATAAGATTAGAAGTAACCTAAATATACGTGCAACAGAAAATAAAAAACATACCATAAAACATGTAGGAAAATGTTCTTTTTATCACTAGTATCTACTTGTTATATAAAAAAAATCCCAAAGATTATAAAAATATGTAATGTCAGGCAGAAATTACATAAAACAAATGGACTGTAATATATGGATTTCTGAAGATTTTCATTCCTTGCAAAACATTGCAGTGAACAGAGGTTTCTATAGGTATGTCTCTCTCTATATATGTATATCTGTTCGTACAAATATATATTATATATATTTGAAAAAATACATGAAAAATATATGAAGAAAATATAACCTTTAAGTTGATGGGAACGTATGAAGAGATCACAGGTCTATGAAAATATCAGTGGTTAAACACATATGTTTTTAATAGAAGATCTTGCAGAGGAGCTTTGGATAAAATTTTTTTACTGATATTTTTCATTTTTGAACATACTTATTTTAAGTATTACAGAGATTACCCAAGCCTGTTCCATCAGTTTACAATTAACAGTTAAAAAATGCTGACTCACTAAGAATATTTTCACACCCTAAAATAAGATTGTATATTTATATAAAATCTATAGTCTCACTCAAGATATTTAAAAAGCTGCAAACATTGTGTGGTTTTTTTTTAAATCATGAATATTCATGCTAGTAACTTTAAACACATGTGTAAGTCTTAAGAAGACACAAGTGTGTGTTTTATGATCTATTTCCACACAGCACATTACTACAGTACGTTACCCAAACTTTGTAAACTAATCAGATATCTACCTGGCCTATCCTTTCCTTTTTGTGCTGGGCTGTAGAGTGTTCTAGATCTTCTTGCACGGAAATTTTTCTTTTGAGGCTGAATTGGACTCGGTATGGCTCAGAATATTGGAGAATCTTGAGTGCATCTTCATATTTGATATTATCGAAAAATATTGTAGCACTTAGAAGCTGATCACCTGCAAGTGGAAAAATACATAATTTTAATTACTTTGTGTTTTCTCAATTGTTTTTTTTTTTTTCCATTTTAGTTTTGTATATACTACTTTCTATGTGTCTTCTTCACTGTTCCAGTGAAAACTGATTTTTTATGGTATATGAAAAACATCTCATTTCATTATTGTTCAAGCAAGTGGTCTTAGAATTATTAATGTGGACAGGTTAAGCTCACAGATAACATTAGTTGGTTTGAAATCTACTATTTCTGATACCTAAAGAGATGGCAGATCACACAGCTACAAATCTCATTATTTAAAGATACAGAATAAAATCAAAACAAAATAAAAAATCAGACTGTACCTTCTCTAAGACTAAATATTTTTGAAGCAGGAGATTCCTTAAGTACTTTTTTAATAAATATTCCTTCATTTCCTCCACCTTTCACACTAAAACCACTAGCTCCAGCTTCCACTTCTGTTTTCAGGGTCACTTCCATTGTCTCCTAAAGATAGAAAAATATGTGAATTTATCATTCTTATTCATTTGTACTAAAGGGTTCTAAGTTGTTCTACAATAAAAAATTTAGTCTCCTCAGGTATATTTTCAATAGCTCAAGAAAGATTATCCAAAATAGAGGATATACTTTTACTGTGGGTTTGATTCTGTTCTAAATTACAATTAAGCAGGTGTGTTAGGGTTATGTTGAATCAGGGTCATAGAGAAAACAGGTTATAATTTTAAAATGTGAAACATATGGAAACTTTTAGGGCTGAAAGATTGTATTTTCTGTGACGATATTAACCACTCGAATTAAAGTCAATGGGCCAGAAAGTCAGAATAAGAGCTAATGCTGTACTGCACTCAAATCACAGAAGGCTAAAGAAAGAATTCTAAAAATGGTTATGGAAGAACCACAAACAGGACAAATAAATGTTCCTGCCCGTGCCACAAGCTGGCCATTCATAAAGTTCCTGGTCAAAACAAGTCCAAAGTGATTCTTTGCCCATTTTTCCTTCCTTCAGTCCACCCATTCATGTCTGTGTGTTTTAACAAACTTTACTATTTACAAGGCTCATACCTAAAACTACAAAGTGCTTTTAGACTGACCTGTGGATGACTCTGCTTTGATTTTTCTGTAGAATGTTTTTTGTTTTCTTCTTGAAGCTGAAAAATAATTTTTAATTATTTCAAGTTCAGAAGCCATGGTGTTCTTAACTACAACAAAAGTCAATTAAAATTCCTGGTTTAGAGCAAGAAATGAAGCTGAATTTAATAGCAACAGAGCAAAATCAGGATCAAGTGCTATGTACAACATGATGATTTAACAATACTAATCTCAGTAGCAAATTAGATGCCAAGGCCTCCCTTCATTGTACCAAAATTTGCATTAAATCAGAGACTATTGTACTAAAATTTGCATTTGGTCAGAGACCAAATATCTTAAGATATTAGGAGCTTTTCTGTGTCCTAATGTAGTATATTGTTCATCTTCCAATTTTGTACATATAATTTTTTTTTAACTTACTCATCTTCAGCATGAATTTTAGACTGTTGCCTACTTAACATGGCTGTACTAATTAAATCTCTGACTTTGAATAACCAAGAGGTACAGGTAATTTTGAAATACTTATTAGTTAGATTCAAGCCATGTATTCTAACAGGAAAAACACTATAATTTCTTTATGCTCTCTGCCTTCTGTCCTTTACAGAATTAAGTCAAATGCGTTTTCTTGCCAAGAAACAAGAACATGGTCAGCAAGTCCAGCAGAAAATAAATCCATCAATGAACACAGATGCAATTTTGATGGGGACAGGAAGACAATATGGCTGCAACAATGTCCCATTCTATGGCATGTGACTCTCTGCTACTTGTGGGAGCTAAAGCCTCTTGAATCAACTTGATAAAGCCATGAAAATTCAGTATCTTGCCTTTAAATAGTCTTCTTCCGGATACTCATAAACTGGAGAGGATCCTTGTGGCCTTGGACGAATGTCTTCTACTGCCACTTCATTAACCTGTGGAAAGGACACGAGCAGTGGTGAAGGAGCACCCACCATTAAACAGTGACTCATTTTTAGGAGTGTTTCTCTAGTTAGTTCTCAGTGTCCTTCTGAGTAAAAATCTTTCATTAGTGATGGTGGATAAAAAATAACCAATAACTCTTTTTTAGGTCAAGAACAAATACAGTTCTCATGTTAAACGCACTCAAAACCACAAGGGACAGAGTTCTGAAAGACAAAACCCAGTGGTAAGCTTATTTTGATTTTCTTTATGTATTGTATGTATCTACAGATTGAACAGACTGAAAACGGACAGATCAATTAGTAATAATTGAAAAATTAAAAAAAAAATCCCTTCTCTGCTCTATTTGCACACCTGAACTTTGCATCCAATGGCTTCAAACTTTATTGCCCTCTATAAGCAAGCAAACCATGGAAAAGTCCCAGCAGGAATTCCTGCTGACAAGCACTTGGCATTCTTTCTTCTCCAATCAGACAATAGGGAACCTAAACTGTCTAAATCCTTAAAGAAAAGTTACTGTAGTTAATAGCCATGTAATAGTTTGCTAAGTCTTGGTAGTAAACTTATTCCAATGAACCATGGCAAAGAGCAGATGCCTTTACACTGAACCATCTTTCTGGGTTTTGAGCTGGCAGGACAACCCCAAGCTAAAATACAACATTTTTCATGGGAAGGAAAACCACCAGCAAGACCCAGCCATAAACAAAATATTTAAGATCCCATTTTGCCAAACTGTCATCACAGAAAAATTCAACTCTAAAAAACTCACAGAATCTTCCTCCTCTGCATCTGCATCGGCATCAGCATCTCCCGGGGGCTCAGCTGGTCTCAGCTGTCGTCCAGAACCTGAAAGCAGCACACAGGTTGTTGGTGCCTGCACGATCCACACAGGGCACAGAGCAGTCAGCTTGCAAGCTGAAACCCCCTGGAGCAGCATGGCAAGGGCTGTGCACAGGCCACTGGAAAGGCCTGCCTTAATTTAAATTCCTAGCGTCACAGAATGGTTTGGGTTGGAAGGGACCTTAAAGATCATCTAGTTCTCCCTACTAGCCATGGGCAGGGGTTATAATCTGGCTTACCTCTAGCTCTACATTTTCTCCCAGCTGGGGGTTTTTCTCCTTCACAAAAGCCTTTACATTTCTGGCTATGAGTATTTCTGGTATCTTTGGAAAAAGGAAAGCATCTACCATCTGCTGACCCCTGTCCTCTGCACCAGCCCCCACCTTTCCAAAGGGACTGAGTGTAGCCCACAATGAAGGCTTGGAGGGATTGGAGACCAGAAGAAAGGAAGGAGAGGTCTACAGAGGCTATCCAAAGTGTTTTTCCCTGAGTTGTTTTATTCTTTAAAATAACAGAATCAGCAATTAACAGTTTGCTAAGTCACAATTAATTAAATTGATTGAAATTCCCCACATTGAAACTCTTCCTCGCTTCTGACAAAGGTCCTAAGAACAGGAGAGTAACCATCATGAACCATGAACCTTGGTAATCATAAAGACACTGTTTTCTTAGTTTTTAAAAGTATTGAGGGTGGACAGAGATGAGGTGAAGGAGATGGGCTGTCTGAGAGTATGATTCTCTTGAAATGCTTTAAATTGGCACCAAAGAATGAAAACAGCATGAATTAGAATGTTTTCATAGATCCAGGCTTAGCCAGTAGAGGACAGTGTGGCTGAACTACATATTCCCTAATGTACCAGCTATTCACACACATGCCCAAGTCCTTGTCCCAATAACTATGTCTATTTCCTGTCTCCATGCTTGTTTTTTCCAAGCCATCAGGCTGTCTAGCTCCCCAACACTCATTTCTGCAACTGCCATTACTATACATAGTTTTGGCACTCCTAAACAGATCTTCTGGCTTAAAAAATATGCTCACAAACTAGAGAAAACAACTGACAAGAAGAACTGTGCAACTCATTGTCTATTTTAAATGGAGAATCCTTGGGCTGGAACACAAGATTTCTGGACGTTACACGCTCTGTGTGCAGACAAGGTGGCACGACTTAGTCATGTCTGCAATCACTGACTTAGACACGAAGCCAAGCTCTTGTTAAAGCGGCTGGGATTTTGTTGGTCACTCCTCAAGTTTTTTGAACTCCTATGTTTACTTTTTCCTTGATTTTTTGAAGATGAAATTATATAATACAGGCAAAGTTTTGAAAGAGTTATGCCCCAGTGATCAGTGATGCACCACTTTGTTAAGATGAATGGAGTGTGCTTCCAGTGGGAATATCTCCTAACAGTCTGGGGGTCAGGCTTCCAAACTTGATAAAACAGAAGGCAATCCACATTAGCCATATTTACACCATAATCAGCTCTCCTGCATTATTCCTACTCCAGGGAATTAGGATCAACCCAGAACACATCAGGGCTGCCAGACCATTCCTCCTTTAGCCTTCACAGCACTAGTCCTGACAGCTACAGTGGACAATTCTAGCAAATTCTAGAAAATGGTCCTAATGCACATTTTAACTCAGATTAAAGACCTGCTTGAAATTTAGTTGTTTTTTTTTTGTTGTTTTTTTTTTTTTTTTTTTTTTTTTTTGAAAGCTCTAGCATTTGCAGTCTTTAGAACCTCAAGAAAATTCAAAAATTAGCAAAACCTTATTTAAAAATTAGACATGGAATTATGAACCTGATTTTAAGTATTTCTGCTTGAAAATTCTGGAATCCATTCACGAAGCACTTCACCAAATGTATTTTAATAAGCATCATATGAGGAGAAGAGCTGCAGGATTGATGCTTGATTGTTTAATTTGCCTAGTGCTTCTAAAGATTCAGGTGCCAACAATAAATTTTACAGCTGTTACTAAAATTCCAAGAAATAGTAAGGACTTAGTCTTGTGGCATTGCCGTATTTTTCACTTGGGAGAATCCCACCCACAAGCCCTGCAGTCCAGTAGAATGACTTAACAGAAAATTGCATGGATTGCTGGAGTGTTTGCTCTTCAGTGCAGCACTCCAACGTTAACTACAGCATTGATCCCTGGAGGCTGCCAATAATTTTGCTACTGGAAAAGAAACAGGAAAGAATGATCTGTGAGACTTCGTAGGCTGGTTCACTGCAGTTTTTCTTGTTTCACCTTGATGTAACTTCAGTGACACTTTAATTGTCTGGAAGTGGAGCAATGCAAGTGCAGTGCCTCTCCTAAACTGTGATAGTAGTGCCTTTTCCTAAAAAAATCAACCAACATTTTACTGTCTCCAGGGCTAACAGAGACGTGGGTGAGACTGCATGGAGGGGCATCAGACACACAGATGACCTTCCCTCAAAGCTTCACTCTGAGGCTTTTCCATCCACGCTGATTTCCCCAAACTCTTCCTAGGCTGCCCCTCCATGATAGTTAACCCATGTCATAAAAGACTTCTTGTGCCCTTGATTCCTACTGCTGACTGAGATTTGCTTCTGATTATTTCCTGATTCAGAAGACTTTCAAAAGAAATCTATAAAAGAGGGGCATTACAGTACATTTTCAGCAAAGCCTTCTTTCTGAGTAGAAAAGCCTGTGCCAATAAACTATGATTTATATGCATGTCATTCTCATGCCCTGAATAGTAGCAATGCCAACATTTTATAGATTTTAACTTTTTTTTTATGAACCCTGGACAATAAATGCTTTGTTCAAAATGTTTTCATAAACAAGATGGAATTCACATCAGTGACTACTTCTAATAGCCACTGGACTGACTTCAGAACAAGGGAATTTTTTGAAAGTAAGCAGTAGGAGTTATATAGGCTGGATCATTTTCATATCTTATGACCGAAATGTGTATCTGCTTTTTGAAATGTAATTATTTAAAAATTATTTTATCTTTAGCCTAGCAACCCAGACAGTTTGGGCAAAACCAAAAGGAAAAAAGTAAAAACAGCTTATTTTTTTGGTATTCACATTCAGTGGGCAACAGTCTCCAAAATCACATTTGATACAATATAATGAATTCCAAGTATGACAGTGTCATTGAATTTAAACCAAATGTCCTTTAATGTATTGTATAAAGAGAAACCTAGTTTTAATTGGAACACTGGCATATAAAATTCCTGTGATCTGTATGCTTCAAAATTAAATAAAACAATACATGAAAATACCAGAAATGTTAATAAAAGAAACAAAGATGTCTTTTGCTGATCATCCTAGCTTCTCTGCTTCCAGATTATAGCCCTTTTTCTGCAATTATTAGATTTGGGCTTTCTCCTTTTTAAGATTTTGTACTAAAGTTATATTTGCATACAAATAGTGAATTTAAGTGATCTGCTCTCATCTTTAAGCATATTACTTTTCCTTGCATCAACTTCAATGTTACTTCACCAAATAATTTCTCTTAACAGACAGAAACCTGATCCATGCTAACTATCTGTCCACAGGTGAGAACTTTTATGCTTTCCTCACTCACTTATTGTTATTAACAATAACACACCCTATGCCTTTTCTATATGCTTTGTCACAACCTATGCCTTTTCTTTATGAGGATTTTGGCATTTGCTAGTTACCATTTCTAAGCTGTGACAAGAAACTTACAGTTCTGTTTGTGCAGTGTTGCGGAAATAACTCTGAGTCCATAGCCAGTCAGAAAACTTGCACCTTGACATGTGGGCAAGGCTGGGACATCTTTAGATCAGGTCTTTTCTGACAGTGCAAAGCCCGCTCTGGACACATAACCTCATTTGTGTTATTAGAAAAGAGAAGGAGGAATGAATAATTGCAAGACAAACAACAGCAGTAATAATTTAATGTCATTGTCATTGTTGGCACTGTGTTTGACCCACTAAAAGAATTCATACATGTAGGTCAGCAGTTTTCATGGTGCTCCCTCATGGGCTTATGTCTTGTTGTAAACTGAGTTGTGCATGGCTGCTGGCACAGACAGCTTCATGTGCCAGACCTCTCCTCCTGCAGCCATCAGTCCCGTACCTGCAGGTCTGTCTGTCCCTCTGCCCTCAGGAACCCGGGCAGGGGCTGTTATTCCTCATGTGGGAATGGCTGGTAACTGCTAATGCATGTCTCCAGAAAGTCTTTTGTTTTTAAAACCACATCCCTCTCTCCAGATGGATGGTGTGCCTGACTTTCCCCCCACAGCTTGTTCTCCCTCTCTTGCAGGTATCTATCGCAATTGCTGGGATTCCTCTTCCTCCCTCGGAGCTCTCACAGCTCCTGAGCAGTGCTGCCGTGAAGTCCCACAGCCCCTTCTTATAGTTGAAATAGGGAATACTTAGAATACTTAGAATATTTTAAATCGTGGGTCCCAGCTCAGGAAAGCACTCGATAACAGGAACACTATGCACATGCCTGACATTAATCTTGGCCTCTCGAGAACACTTTTTCAGATAGGTACATTCACCTGACTTCCAAACAAGTAATGCTGGAGGGAAACGATCCTGCAAGCATCAGCTGCAAAGATAAGAATCTGAAAGTGTCTGCAAATAAACCTTGCTGTGCATGTGCTGTGCTCCTGAAGGAAGCTGCCATGAGGTTTAAACACGGTTCACAGCACAGGCTCTGGCACTGTCTGTGCAGGCTCCACCACGACCTCGAGAAGGTTTGTGGCATTTCCAGTAAACAGCTCCAATGATGCTGGGGAAAACCACCAGGAAAAAAAAAAATCAAGAGGTTCATCTTCTACAGAGATTTCCTAGTGCATTCCAGAGACCTGGATTCATTCCATTGTCCTGCAAGATCCCACGGACTGAGTTACAGCAACTGCTGGGCAGGGCTCTGGGGCACGGCCGGAGCGCAGCAGGAATGCTCGGCTGTCACTCTATCTGGGCAGGCTCCGTGGCCAGGGGAGATGCGGGCACTCTGTCACGGACAGGGCTGCCTCTCCCAGCCCTCCATCGCAGGAATGTCGTGTTACTTCACTTGAACCGCGGCCAGCGGGACAGCGGGGCACGCAGCAGCTCCACCTAGAAGAACCCGCTCGTCAGCTCTGCACGGAACGGCTGCCACAGTGAAAAAGCAGCCGTTCTGCCTCAAAAAAAGGTGTTCAAGTGAGCATCAGCACCGCCCCTTTAGTGCTTCCCCTCTGCTCCGTGCTGGGAGTGGGACCCTCCCCGCCAAGCCCTGAAATTTCTGTGGGATGAAGACAAAGGACTACTCTGTGGAATGAAGATAAAGATTTTGCTGCTGAAGGAGTTTAACAGGCCTCATTATCAGCGGGATGCTATCAGAACCAGCTGGGCCGGTGTTGAAGCTACACTCCGGGCTTTGTTTTGCGCTGGTTTGGCAATGCCCCTTGGCTGCACTCTGTCCCTGGGCTGCATACTTGTGCTGGGATGAATGCAGCTCAGACCTGGCAGCCGAAAGCAGGGGCACAGTCGTGCTAAAGGAGCAGCTACTCCCAAATAACCAACGTGTGTGAATAGTTTCCTTCCATTCAAGGCATGAACAAGATGTTTTGATTCATTGCCTTGGTATGTTAAGCTGCCCTTGTTGGCTGTTAGAGTACTTAATTAAAAGCCTTCAAATCATTTCATCTCAAAACCTTTTGAAGACATTATATATATGTGAGCTACAATCATGAGTCTCCTTGCCCAGCCAGAGGATTGTCCATGAAGTTAACACTTATTTTTATCAAAAGGAACAGTACTTTGCTCTGCAAAGTAAATCCAAGCAGGCAAATGTCTCGGGAATTAAGGCTCCTTGCAGACCATACTGAGCTCTGTAGGATTTTATAGAGCATTTTCTGCAGGTTGACTAATATCAGGAAAGATGTGTAAGAGCATTGGCAACTAAGAACTGATATAAACACTACCATAAAACCAGAAACTAACAGCCCCCAGATGAAAAGAAGAGTGAATGGCTTTCCCATGAGTGTGTGTTTATTGATAAGCTCTGCCCACAGATTTGAAAGTATTAAAAGCATTCCTGCTCACACTTCACAACGGGAGAAAAACCTTTAGGAAGGCTGATCAGAAAGATCAGCCTTGATTCTTACAGTGGTCTACCTTTCCTCTGATGGTAAAGATAAACTTAATAGAAAGCATAGAACAATTCAGAACATGAAAATAAATCACTCTGGCGGGGCTCTGCACAGACCTTCTAAGTTTGAGTCATATTTTAACATGAAAAGCACAGGGGACTTTTTTTTTTCCAATTGTCAAACTGAAATTTCCCAGATCCTGAGTTAATGACTTTCATCTAGCTGTCATCATTTATTGGTTACTTGGCTAAATAGGAAATGTAGTTTGGCCAGATCCACATAACTCTTCTGCTACAAGGATAAAATATTAACTAAAGTATTTCATTAGTCTGATATTTCACCTCTTACTGAAACAGAATAATGTTTCCTACGAGTAACTGAGCGTTTGAAAATAAGCTCTTAACCAAAGTTTGTTGCAAGAACACGAATAGAGTGATGTCCAAAGAGACAGCAAAAGCAGACAGCAGTGGTTGACAGCTGTATTTGGCTGTCCTGGTCCATCCCTCCTCTTCCTAGCTAAAACATGAGTGAAAAAGGTAAATGCTCATGGTACCCAGCAGGTAACCAGAGGTTTGGTGCTGTTTCCCCTAGGCCAACAGCTTCTGTTCAGAAGCACAAGTTTTGTATCATCTTTAGTTTTAGTCTGTTTGCATGGAGGGTAGGTGTAACTTCCTGCCCTGTGTGTCTGTCTTGTATGTCTTAGGCAGGAGTTTTCCTCTCTCTCAGGTTTTATGTGACAGAATGGGTTTCCAGTCCGTGCTTTACTTCCTGCATGAATTCATACAGTGTTTTCTTGCTTATTATTGTGATAATGTAGTGAATCAGGACCCTCTCTGATAATTATAAATTATTATTTTTCCAGGATTGCAGGGCCTGTTCTCACAAAGATGATAAGAGAAGGGAATCACCTTTTAGCAATTGCTGCTATGTGTGCCCAAACTCCTGGACTGAACCAAAATTGCTTACCACCCTTTTGGACAGAAAATGAGTTAGCAATTCATAGCCAAATAAAGCAATAAAGACTGGTCTTAATCCACTCTGATCCTCAACAGTTTTATCTCCTGGGACTCTCAACAGTTTTATCTCTTGGGATATACTGGTTTTACTTGCAATTGATTCGCTACTG
The DNA here is from genome assembly GCA_013397555.1 of Urocynchramus pylzowi. NCBI lineage: Eukaryota > Metazoa > Chordata > Aves > Passeriformes > Fringillidae > Urocynchramus > Urocynchramus pylzowi. Next base: position 205,510 of record VZRH01000528.1, on the reverse strand, counting down.
TGCTGTAAATAGTTGTATGGATATGCAAATAAAATTTCCTGGACTGTCAGTGCCCGTCTGGATGATCTGAGTTTTAAGAAGGGTTTCAGGAACGTGTTGCAAATGAAGAGCTCTCACTTGCTTACCAGCTTCAGAAACCCTAGTGGGAACTACTCTGCAACTATTTGGTTATCCAGTATATTGATTAGGCCTCTTGCAGTTTTCTCCCCTCTGAAAGAAACCCCTTCACATCTACAACAAACTAGACTTGAGAAGGAAATGTACAGCTCATCTGCCTTCCTCTCAGAGCAAGGAGATGATTCCTGCTGTCTTCCCTGTTGGACAGCTGTGAACTCAGCTCTTACCATGACTCGCCTAGAAACACGGGCAGGTGGGTGCCTATTGCAGATAAGGCCCATAAAGATCACAAAAATTAACTCTGCCACATTCTTTCTCCTTTCTGATTCACCCTTCCAAGAATTCAGGCTCCTACCAGAGCAGATTGCCTGTTCCACTGCCAAAGCACAGCCCTGCTCAGATTTATACATGAATCAAATGAATGCATTTATGGAAAATGATCCCTCTGCCTGCGTAGGCTTGATTGGCAGCCCTGGAGACTCAATTTCTCTGGCCACAGAGTCAGTATTTCTTAAGAAGAAGTGGTTGTAACCCCAAGCTGTCTCTTAAGGTAGCCCAGTACTGACACACTGAAGAAGGATGCTAATTCTTGGTGGTTTTGGTAGAAAGCACATTTGGTCTGTAAGAATAGATCTTAAGATAAGAATAGAGGAACTGCTAACATTTTGCAGAAAGCCCAAAGAAACTGATGCAGGCTTTGTATAAATGGCACTTACCACTCCAAATTAGAAACAGACATTTTAGCCCAAACTGCTAAAAATGCTTTTCAAACCCTTTGCTTAAAAAAATCCTCATCAGAATCAATGCTCAGTAAAAATGTTTGTATTTAGAGATAAATATAAACACATACATACATACATTTATAGAGAGAAAGAGTTTGTACTGTGATCCTTATGGTCTTAAGGTCCTTATGGTCTAGAAGACTTCTATTTCTCCTTACCCAACTGACAAAATTCAGTGAACAATTAAGTGCCCAGATACAGCAATATTAATGGAGTGATGCTACTTTGGCAGTCTCTTTGGATTGCTGGGCACAGCCCCTCTCAAAACAGGAATGCAGAAAAAAACCTGGTAGTTTTCCCACAACCTTTTATGGGGGCTTTTATATAAATATCTGCCTTTGGAAACAGGTTTTCAGCTTGAGAGAAAATTCCCTGGGCAACTTGTTTGGATGTAAATCACCACAGAAGAAAATATTTTTTAAGCTTTTAAATTCCTTAATGTATATGTAATACAAGAGATACGGGATAAAGGTGACAGAAAATTATTATGGGAAAATATTTTACATCAAAGATAAAGTTAACAGTTCCCTCACTTTGTTAAGATAAAAATCTTTTCTGTCAATAAACACTGACAGTAGCAAAATAGCATTTGGCACAGCTCACTTTTCCATGTTTTTGTGTGGTAGGAGATTCTCTTTAAAATTAGAGAGAATTTCTGGATGCAGACTCTGGGTTTACAAAAGCGAAAAATCTCATTTACAGACAAACTAATCCATTGAGTCAGATAAATAAATAAATTAACTTAGTTCTGCCCACATCAGTGTAATTCAAATCTGAATAAAGGGACTATAAACTTGGGTTTCAGTCACAAAAAGGTCAGATTTCAAAATAATTGAATTGGTCACATACCAAATTCTTTTTGAAAAAGTTGTCTCATGATTTCAGCCCATTGGTTTTTTACCTCTTTTTGGAACACCTTTCCCTAACAGATGTATACATTGCCACAGCATTTTCTAAACGTGTCATTTGATATTTGTCTTCTTTTACAAATTAAATCTCTTAACTTAATCTTCATTGTTTGAAATTGGAAATAATTATGTAAGAGTGAAAAGCATTGGAATTTTAAGTGCATATTAATTTACAGAAGGAAAAAAACTGATGCTGACAAACTTTTGTTGCGTTATATTTTTGAAAAAATAAAATTGAATCTTTGCATGTGGTTTTTAAATGGTTCAGTATTGATCTTCCATTTCTGTACCTCCTAGCATCCAAAAATAACAAATCAAAACACTTGCTTAATAGATTAGAGGAAAACACAGTTTAGTTAAGGAAGTAGATGTAAGTTTTAGGTTTCACAGACACTAGTGTAAACGATAGGGAGAAAACATTTCTTTGAAGACTCATTACTGCAGTTCTGGATTTCTCTCTGGTTAAAGACTAAAATAGCAAGAAAGTAACTACACTGTGGCTCATCCATGTAGTAACTGGTGAATGAATTGAGATGGGTGGAGTTGTTTGAAAGCACTAAGAGGACTATTTCTTGGATTTGATTATCAACCCTAACTCTGATTCATAACATTTCCAAACATCCAGAGCTTCTCTGTAATACAAAAATAAGGACATCTAATGGAAATGAGTAACTTTATCACAATGGTCTGTTCACACTCAGGTTAAGTGTTTTCTAACTCAATTAAAACAGGATGCATTCTTTTGAAGGCACATGGTAAGGTTTTTCTTGATAAACAGCTGTGCTAGATTCAGACTAATGCATAAGTGAGTGTAAATTACATTTTGCTCTTTAGCCAGATCAAGGGCTGTACTTAAATAAAACAGCTTTGTACCAATACAAAGTATAAGGAAAAGGAAGATCCTAGAGCTTCAGTTACAGTTTTTGAGATCTGCTGCAAGGTGGCTTCTTCAGAGTCATTTAAATCTGTGCTACAGGAGGACAAGCTAGCAGCTTGTCCTCACTCTGAAGAATAGCAATGACCCCCTTGATTTGTGCAACTGTGAAGAGTTTGAGCAAAAGGAAAGAATGGGAGGCACCTGGAGATGCCCTTCAGTCCATCTGCAGGGTTTTCTGCACATTTTGCAAAGAGTGTTTTTAAATTTATGGTGTTTTACTACCTGTGCTGTCTCCACCCTGCCCGATCCAACGGCCCCAGTGAGGACTCTGCAGTCTGAGCAGTGGTTCAGCTCTCTGTGAGCTCTGTGTGCAGCAGAGAGACCACTGCTCTCTCCTGAGGAAGGTGGATTTGCATTCCCTGCATCATGCACAGCTTACAGTCAATAATGCCAGAAAAGGAGAACAATTGCTACCGTGAAATTACCCTGTCTAAAACAAAAGGGTCCACCACCATCTTACTGTGACATTTTTAAATACAGCAGTCCCAAAGTCCTCCATGGACTGAGATGTTAATAGGGTTTCAGCAGAGACTGAAATATTTGCTTTATATAGTGGTGTTGGGGCAGTGCTGACAGAATTCTGCAACTACACTGAGAGCAGAATTTGTTTCTTTCTTCATTGCAAATACTTTGAACACTACTTAATCCCACTTTGAACACTTATGAAGATCTGCCGCCATTTGACCGAAACAGAGTAAAGAAAAGCACTCTGCTGACCTTAAAAGACAAATGCCCAGAGCTCTTCTTCTTTTCAGAGAAATCAAGTGCAGGGCTTGATGCAAAAGGAGACACATGAGAAAAAGGGAAAGACAAACCCACACATAAACCAAAGTAAGTCACAGAATCATAAAATTACTGAGTGGTTTAGAAAGGACCTTAAAAATCATCTCATTCCAAGCCCCCTACCATGGGCATTGACACCTTTCACTAGATCAGGTTGCTCAAAGCCTCCTGAAGTCCTGCTAACTGAAAAACAGGTCTTTCTACACTTCTACATCAGGGAAATCTACTGTGGAAAAATTATCTCAAAAGGTTTTGAAAATACACCTGGGCCAGGCTCTCAAGTGTGTAGGACCCAGATTCAACAACACTAAGCAAAGCACAGAATGAGGGTTAAAATGTAGGATCTCCTGGGGCATGTCCTTCTGCTAGGGGGTTGGTTAAGGGAAAAAACTTTGGTTTTGGAACACAACTTAGCCAATGCTAGGTCTTGTTCCTGGTCCCTAAACTTCTAAAGCCAATGCTCAGAGGGCTCAAGCACACATGTGCAAAGTACATGTTGCTGCAGGTTTATGCTCTGCAGCTGGAACCACTGGCTCTGTGAACAACTTCTGGACTGGTTGGTACAAGGAGGTTCTGATGGATTTGTTACTCTGATCACTTGGGCAGGTGTGGATATTACAGCTATGTTACCCTGCACACCTCTGCAGCAGGGAAGGTCATGACCACTTCACACATATATGTTCAAAGAGAGGGATCTGAAAATGTATCTGAACAATTTCTAGGGAAGTTTAAGTTCTCCTTGCAGAGCAGTGCCAGCTCAGGAATACTGGAAAACACATTTTTCATGCATATGTTTTTTATTAAATGCAGCTGTCAAAACAGAGCAGGGCTCATGTTCCTGAAAAGGTGCAGGGATGAGAAGACAAATGGTTGGAATAAAGCAGGAATGTGCCTACTCTGCCTAGGCAAAAATCACCACTTCTGTAGAGCCTTCAGGGCAACCTTTACACTAGCTGGCTCAGGGACTGGTAGCTGTGTAGCTGTGGGATTTCAGTGCACGCCTTACAAACCCAACCAACTCCCCAGGGACGCCAGGACTTGCTGCACCAGCCACTCCTCCCGTGCCCAGGCCAGCTGGACAGACACCAGCTCTGCACAAACTGCACCTTCCCAGAGCTGTGGAGGCACAGCCAGACAGAGACTGTCCTTACCAACACTCCCTCCCTGCCATGCTGCAGACAGTGAGTGCCAAGAGTGCTGGCAGTGAACTTGCACCATCTACTGCACCTGGTAACACCCACCTCTAATCATTTTGCTGCAGTAGAATTAAGGAGGTGAAAACAGCAAAGGCAAAGCAAGATTTTTTTTTAAATGATAATTTTCCTTTTATTCCATAGATATAGATTCAGATTTTAGCCTCTGATCTAAATTTGTGTCCCGAAGGTGTTCAGCTGAATTTATAACAGCACAATAGCAGAATCTGGCCATGATCTTCAGACAACAACATCAGTTGAAAGACTTGCTTATTTCTCTATACTGTATTATTTGGGATTTCTACAATGTTCCTATTCAACCAGGATTATAGTCTAAATACAATGCAGTTGTGTGGCAACAGTGTACCAGATAAATTCAGCTAACTCTGGGTAATATCACAAAAAAATATGTGTTTATAGCCTCATGCCAGTTTCTGACTAATGCTTTTGTTTGTTGCTATAGCAAACCACACATGAATCTGATAGCCAAAAGCATGTTTATGACTAACCTTAGCTCTCTGGGGATTGAAAATATGGCATAAAAAAAATCCCTAAACCACAACACACAATGTGAGGAGAACATGATAGGAAACACCTTTTTTGGCACAAGTTACTATGAACATTAAAAGAGAAGAACATCATAAGTGGAAAACATTAGGAAATGGGAACTGTGGGAATAACCGCCTTTAACCCACGGCAATTCAGATCGAGCTTTCACTTCACATCACAAAGTTGTCTGTGCAGGACTAGAGAACTTTGCAGGAAGTCCTGGCTGCATGCTAAGAGATGGATTTAAGCCTCTGAAATCTGGAGAAGCTTTGTATCACACTTTAAAACACTCAGACCACTTTACTGGAGATAATTTTTACACCCTGCCTTGACACCTAGGACATGGGTATTCGCTTAATTAATTTCTATTTTATGCTTTAGTAGTTTCCAAGAGCCTGTCCCAAGACTGACACCTCATTATGCTGTACAAATACACAATGGAGAACAGTGCTGGCCCCAAAGGGCTTTCTGTTAAACTAACAGAGAGAGCCCAAGGGGGAGGGGGCTGGACAGAGGGGGAGGCAGAGACAGAGAGGTGATGTGACTGCATTACCCACCCAGTCAGAGGTTGAACCCAGGTGTCGTGCAGCCCAGTTCAACTGACTGATTTTAGTTGCCAAATATGTTCCTGTGAGAAGAAGAATACATTATGTATCCTGCAGAGGAGAGAAATTCAATGTAGTTGAAGAAGCACCTAAACTAGGACAGCTTACAACAAAGCTACAGTATGTCAGGAAAAAATTATACTTGTGTTACCGTGTTATTCTTAATAACCTTTCTCCTTCGTAGGTTAAAAAAAATAAAGGGGAATATTGCAGTAGAGTGTATAGATCAGATCAGTCTCCATCAATGTTTTCTATTGATTTTAATAATCACTCTGTCTCTAGACTTGAATATTGCATCTTTAGTCTCAGATTTGTACAGTACATAAAGGCACACGTTTACCACTATTCCTGACAAGTTCTTCTGTCATCTGTTCGATACTCAGCAGAGTCTGAGTTCATGTACAACTTTGTGGAGAGATAAGTCTGCCCAAGCTCTTCATGTTCCAGGTATTTCCAAAAGGTTTCATGAAAGACATCTTGACCCACCAATAGGATCAGAAGGACACAGCCATAAATGGAAGCTTACAAAAATCAGGAGGACTTACATGATACCTGCTGATCATCTAATGCCACAGGATGAAATCCTGAAGTGTTGGTATTTCATTCTGTGCCTACTCAAGCAAGACATCACTTGGCCCCACTGAAACTGATACATGGCACTTTACATTGCATTCATCTTGTAATTCAGACTGTGGTATGGGCTGAGGTCAGCTTTGATTTAATCTTTCAAAATCCAGCAGAGCACACATCACTGCTCACAGCAATCACACCTGCAACCTTGTGAAAGTAAATGCTTTGAGGAAAAAATGCAAGCATTTTGCAAATTAGCCATGAGCTCCATTGGTGGATTCAGCAAGCAGCACTAAGACATCAGTGTCATATAAAGTGAGAAACAAAGGCAAAAAAGAGATAGGCAGAAGTTTTCTGGGAATAGCCCAAGTATCACTGCTGGACTACAGTAGTGGTGGCATGCAGAGGGCCATATATGACTCTCTCTTGGCTTTCACATGCTTTTTCAGTTCTTCACATTTGGCAGAAAATGCATCTTACGAAAAAGAAAAAAAAAAAAAGGAAGCTGCCAGCCTTCTTTCCTCCACACTGAGAACCTGAAAACAGCTTTGGGTCCAGGAAGCACAAATATAGAGACCATTTTAAAACAGCCACTTAATTCTCTGTGATTTAGCCCCAAAGCAATTGCTCTTCCCTGGAAGTGCTGTAGAAAATGAAATAGGAGATCATAGGTAGAGGTTGCCAACCCAGCTTCAGCTCCAAATTACTTTGTGATGTAGGAGGCACTGTTTACTGGCACTTGTGGACACATGTTTATGCAGGCATGTGCTACTTCATGAACATCTTTCTCTTTGGGCTCTCAAAAGGCACAGCTACCCCTTGCACCCTCTGTCACACAGACAGCACTGCCTGGCACTTATTAATCTGCCAGCTTGGCAACTGCACCATCTTGGTCATGGTCACCAAGGAAGTCCCTTCACCTGCCCAAAGCACCATGTGAAACTAGGTGAGCTCTCCCCACCTTGCAGAAAGTAAGACAGCAAAGTGAAAAAAAAATTACTTGCTCAAAGTCACAAAGCAAGTTGGCAGCAGAGCCTGCAATAAATACAACCCAGATGTCCTGGATTCCACCTCCTCCCTGCACCATGCTGCCTCTCTTAGCTGGAAGGAAATGTTTTACATTTACTCATCCCTCCTTTTCCTTTGTCAATAGAAATTAAAGCAGGCATCTGACTGCCTAAGTCTTGAATACTCCAACGGTTTCCAAGGCTTGCAGTAAAGTCAGCCAAAATTTCTATTGAATCCAGCCCTAATGGACAACTAAAAGTGATTTCTTTGCCAAGTAGCCTATCAGTGCAAAACTCATTTAAGCACATACTACTTTTATATAGATACCCATTGTGCATACATATATATATTTCATGATTTTGCAAAGAACCACTAATTACAAAACCACAATTTTTGTAACTGTGATGGTTTTGGCCAAGGTAGAGTTAATTTTTTTTCATCGTAGCTGGTATGGGGCTGTGTTTTGGATTTGTGCTGGAAACAGTGTTGATAATTCAGGGATGTTTTTGTTATTGCTGAGCAGTGCTTCCACAGAGTCAAGGCTTTTTCTGCTCCTCACAGCAACCCCATCATTGAGCAGAGTGGGGGTGCAAAAGGAGCTGGGAGGGGACACAGCTGGGACAGCTGACCCCACCTGACCCAAAGGATATTCCAGACCATATGGCATCTGCTCAGCATATAAAGCTGGGGGAAGAAGAAGGAGGGGGAGGACACGTTCAGAGTCATGGCATTTGTCTTCCCAAGTGACTGTGATGGAGTCTGATTTCCTGGGCATGGGTGAACACCTGCCTGCCAATGGGAAACAGTGAATTAATTCCTTGTTTAGATTTGCTTTTGTGTGCAGATTTTGTTTTACCTATTAAACTGTTCTTATCTCAGCCCACGAGTTTTTTCACTTTTACTCTTCCTATTCTCTCCCCATTCCACTGAGGGAGGGAGTGAGTGAATGGTTCTGTGGGGCTGAGCTGACATCTGGGGTTAAACCATGACAGATTTAACCAAGCAGTGAATAAACTGAGCTACTACTACAAAAAAAAAAAAAAAAAAAAAAAAAAAAAAAAAACACCCCAAAAAAACCAAAAAAACCCCAAAACAACAAAAAAAAGCTACAGAATGGTTTTTGTAAGTGTAAATTTAAGACAAGCCTCTATATCCTTTTATTTAGTTAAAAGTCTGTCATGATGTTTTTTTCATTGAACCCACTCAGGTCCACCAAAAGACTGATAGCTAATTAACGTTAATTTCTCATCAATTTATTTTGTGAACAGAATGTCCAAATATTTAAAATTTGCTCATTAAGCTATCTATGGTGTCTGTGTGGTAGGCCATGTTCATCTATTTTCCAAAAGCAGTGTAAATCTCATTTCCATCAAATACATCATGTCCTGTCAGCAAAATAACCTTACTGCTGCCAGCCCAAGGTAAGTCCATGTCTCTGAGCACTTAAACACACTCTTACTTGCCTGTTTTCTTACCCTCAAGGTGCATGCCATTCCATTTTTCCTACTTGTCATCATACAAATCCAGCTGGGATTGTAGGTATTGTGCTGCTGTTGCTATAACTCCACTTCCAAAATGCTGCTCTGCCTACTTCAGGGGAGCTGGACAGAAATTAAAAAGAAATGCAGCATTTCATGTTGCATCCTCCTCTCACCCAAATACTCATGGGGCATGACAGTGGGAACAAAAACTTCAGCAGCTGCAGATTGCCTAAAACACTTAACTCCCTCACTTCTCTTGACTGGAAAACAAATGCCCTCCAGATTTTGCACTCAGGTCCCCTGTCAGAGAGCAGCAGTCTCCTGCTCCTCTGCAAAGAGCAGCTGGAGATCCCACACATGGCAAGGTCAAAGAGCTCATGGTCTTCTCAGATGCTCTTGTATCAGGTGCCCCCACCAGGAGCACTCTGCATGAAGCCACATGCTGGATAACTGCATCCACAGCTTTGCTCCAGCCAACAGGGCTTTACTACGACTGGCATTTTCTGAGGTCTTCTAGACAATGAAGCAGACAAAAATGCACCTGGAAAAAGCCTTCCTTCTTTCTCTGTAGGACTGCTTCTGATATTTCCTTATTGCTTATCACCTCCATTTTGCTCAACTTGTGTGACACAAACCTTGTAAATCCTCCGAGGCACACCTGGGCAGGAGACTGTGAATCACCTAACACGGTGGGGACCTTAACCTGCCCTCAGACTGCAGCAGCAATTAATGAAGAATAAGTCTTGACAAACATGGCTGGGTTGTACCATTTTTGTGCAACAACAGTCAGTTTTGCAGATTTGAGCCTGTGCTCCATCCAGAGACACTGCTGTCTGCAAAGTCCCTGAGAAGCAGGAAGCTCTCACTCCTGCTCCTCAGAGCGACTGCAGCCAGGTCAAGGACACTGCTCCTTGCTGCAATCTGTCATAGCCAATTTAGCAATCCCCTGAATGCACAGGCTCTGGCTGGCCTTCCCCATGGTTCCAAGTGTGTCTGAGAGCCAAAACCTTATCGCAGTCCATCTCTGTCTCCTCACAAGAGCAGAGTTAGTGGAGGAGTTGGCGTGGTCTGTTTGTGCTGGTATGACAGCCAGCTCCTGTTTTGGATTAGAGGATGATGGTTTTCCCTCCCCCTACATCCCTTACTGGGCATTTGAAAAATGAGGATTTGTGGGGAGGGGAAACATTCATAATGGGTTTTCATAGCTCTTTTGCCCTCCCTTTGCTCTGGTGCAAATGAAAGCCGCAGGCCCATGGGGCTGTATGTGCTGTATCTGTGTGTGCTCTCATGGGGCTCAAGCTTTGGCAGCCCAGGCCATGAAATAACCATGTGATAGTGCAGAGGTGTTCATGCAGCACCTGAGCTCAGCTGCAGCTCCCTGCACAGAGGACTGCTGGCAGAGGACCAGCTTCCAGTGCATGTCACAACTTGGGGGATCATTGCAACAGCGCTGCTTCCCTATCAAACACCAGGGTGGAGATCTGCTGACTCCAATCCCCATCTTCCAGAGCAGGGCAGGGACTGAATGTGAACCTGCAATAAGCTCCAGACACACAGGAGGGCAAATAAATTAATGAAGCACAGCTAAGAATGATGGGGGCAGTGGTCAGCAGAAACACCCCAAACACACTGCAGTGTGTCTTGTTGCTGATGTGCAACACAGCTCTGGGGCACCAGCATCTGATACAACTCCTAGGAGGTGTTTCTCCTGGCTGGAAAATGCTGTGGTTGCCCACATGGGCAAGGAGGGGATTTTGCTGCATGAGGCTGTCTCACCCACACTGGTTTTCACTGGCCTGTGGCTGGATGTGTCTGTGTGTGGCCCTGCTGGCTGCTTTCTCAGTGCCCCTAATAATCCAAAATCACTGGTTTTCTTTCCATGCCATTTGCTTCTGTCTTTGACCCCATGAGTGCATCCCAAGGGTCTGCAGTCACCTTTGGGCAGCCTTGCTGAGGCAGCAGCCTGTGGTAGGGGGGTGTGCTGTGGGCTCCCCTGCTACCATGCCTGTATTTTTGCCAAGGTATCTTCCATCAACACTGCCTCTGCCAAGCAGACTGATCCCAGAGGTACCAGCTGCAAAGGACATCAAGGTGGGCCTGTCACAATCTTCCTTCATGGGTGCTACATGAAGTTAAACATTTCTTCGGGGGAAAGAAAGCTCTAAAAACTGAAAATAAGAAATGAGATTTTTTTCCACAGGTTTTCCTTCCCAAGCCATGCCATCAACTATGGTCCACATCCAACAAGTTCACCTGACTCAGGTGCTTAACACTCTCTGTTCCAGAGCACCTGCAGTGCTGAGTTCCCCAAATGCCCCTGCTAGCATTGCACCATTTGCCTGTCTGCAAGCACCCAACCTGCAGAAGCACCACCCATCTGCTCTGCCATCTGCCTGCCACAGCCTTCCCTGCCCTGCACCAGGCACTGCTCTCCTGGAAAAGCCACAGTTCTATGCTGACAGAGAGGGACTGCAGCATTTTCCTAATCAAGAGAGGGGCAGTTCTGAATTTGTGTGATAATGTGCTCTGGAGCCCATAGGCTGACTACTACATCATCTTACTGATGTGCAGTAAATGCTGCTGACACATGTACCTGTTCATGCTGGCCCCAGAATGACAGAACACTGCTGCCCTCCAAATAACATTTCAGCTGCCAGATTCCCCCTAGCTACTGCTGCTGAGATCCTGCCTGTCTGGGATGCTGTATTTTCCAACACCCCCTGAGCAGCCTGACTTCTGAACAGGGATACCTCAGGCACCCACACACCCTCCACACTCCTAGTCCTGCTGTGCTCAGCAGCAGCAGCAGAAGAGAAATGATGATCCAGGTCCCTGGGAGGGGTCCCATGGCCTGGGATTGGCCATGTGGTTGGGATGGGAGCAGTTCTGCAGGACTGGGGCTGTTTATCCACGGCAGAAAAGCAGACAAAGTGAGAAAGGGAGGGAAGGAGGGGGAAGCACTGGGCAGAGCTCCCAGGAAAATGTTGCTGTGGACAGTTTGCTTGGGCTCCTTGGGGACTCCTGATGGCTGCTCTGATCTCCTCACCGTGAGACCCAGGGATGATTTGTTGTCACATGTGCTGAGCACACTGTTTTCTTTCTAAGAAAAAAGCTGGTATATTAAGGAGAGATTACATTCATGCTTGAGCTTATCTGAAAGTGCTAGGCTTATTCTCTGGGCTTTAAGATTTATTTAGACTAAATAAGGTTTATATATTTGGTTGTTAAAGCATGCAATGTATACATTATAATTATGTAGTTAATGCACTAATCTCTGTGATGAGCTTTCCTGGCATAACCCAGTACAGTTATCCAAAAGCTTCTTTTTAATCTCCGAGGAAGGATAATTTTAAGAAGAAAAACATGATTTCTCCTGCTATCTCTATCCAAACCCTTTCATTCACAGATTGCTTTTAGACTGACTGAAGCAGTGGTTAAATCCACTGTGAACATATAATCCAAATACAGATATAAGATCACAGTGCCATTACTAAATTTATTCCTTTCATAGCAGACCTGGGGGGGCCCTGCCTCCATCCAGCTCTGTTGATCACTGGAATGTCCCCTCATAAATACCTGTGTGTGAAGAGTCTGTTTTACACCACTTACATAGTCAATCATTTTCTAGTCTGAGCCGTGCCCCCAGAAAGGATTACTGATAGCAAAGCCTAAGAACATACTACCCATCACTGTTCATGGGAAGTCTGAGTAGCAGGATGGCATCACCACGAACCCAAGTGCTGCATGTAGTCCTTCTCATGTGAAAATGCCCAGTTTGCCTCCTAAATGAGCTCTCAGTCGCTCTTTAGGCACTGAGCTGGCTGAGATATTCATTCTGCAAACAATTTTTTTCTCATAATCAAGCCCATTATGTGGAAAAGTCAGCCTTAAGGAGTGTGAGGACACAGTTCATATAAAAATCAATGCAACCTTTCACTGAAGCATAAATCAGATCAGCTCTGACATATATGAAAATATTTGGGGAATGTTTAATGACATTTTTGTGTTCTTGTAAATTATTTGCTTTCAGCTGATTTTAGAAGCAGGAACAGGGGAAGCTCAGCTCATATCAGGAAACACCAGCAATTGAAACTGCCATCTTTCTCATGATAGTTTCACAGATCTTCATCTCTTATAGACCTTGCAATAAACTCACACACACAGAATCACAGGATCTTTGAATGTGGAAAAGACCTCCAAGATCATAAAGTCCAACCTTGACCTAATAGCACCATATTAGGTTTTCAAGCAAATAAAAAAAAAAAAATCAAACTTAATCTTTTGGATGCTTATCTGATCTTCTAATCTGAGGGAGAGCTGCTAACTTCTTTGAGGTTCACCAAAAGCTAACTAATCTCTAACTAATTTTCAAGGTAATGATGCCTAGTCCCACTGAGCCATTTTCCCCCTTCAGAATACAATGCAAGCATCAGTTAAAACCATTCCTGCTGTGTGGAAAAGCTACTATCCCATTTGCTAACTTGAATAATTTTTGCTCCTGCATGCATGTCCTTTGAATTTCTCCTACTCAGGCTAAAATTTCCATTTTTGAATTCATTCTTCCAAGTAATAGTGCTAAGGCAAATTCCTTGGATTAAAAAAGAGTGATGTGAGGAAAAGGAAAGAAAAGTTCCTGCATGTGTTTACTTGAGGGAAAAGTAGAGCACTGTGCCTGGCTGACAGTCAAAGGTCCAGGAGCTGGAGTAAATCACACAGCTAGTAAATGAAGAGAGGACCTGTGGAAACCTGATGACATTTGCTTCCTATGGCTGGTATAGAGAATGGGAATCCTAGGAAAAGTGGAGATGCCTGGACTAATAAAATGTGTGAGCTTTCAGGATGCACTTCAAGGTGGAATATTTTATAATTGTAACAGTTTATTAGAGTATTTAGCTAGGACTTGTGGAAATGGGAAGAAGTATGTGCAGCTTGAAACCTTTGCTTTTCAGTGCTGGCTGGCTGAGGCTGCAAACACACCACTGTTGAAGGGGAGAGAACTGGGAGGTCAGTGGGCAGGTAAAAGGTATTTAAAATCAGAGGGCTGCATGGATAAGAGCTGCTCCTCTGACTCTATGAAAGTCAGGTACGGACCACTGCTATCAAAATCAAGTAGTGTTTGTTCTCTTAACTACAGAGAAGAAACAACATTTGCCCAGCAGTGAAGAGCAGTTCCTGTGGCTTTGGAGTCTCGAGCATTTATCAGCAAGCTTGGAAATCATATAAACCTTATCTCCTTGTTTGTGTTTCTGAAAAACAGATAATTCTGCCCCCTGAAGACACTGCTATCTTTATTAAGCAGATGAAGTAGACTTGGTGCCTGCTCTTCTTCAGGCACTTGCATTCCTGCTCCATGGAATTTTACTGGGATTTGGGCTGTTACCATGGCCTGGGACTCTCCCCCTTGCAGAGCTGCTGTCCCTTACTGATGGGTCCTCTATCAATTGTCTTGGCCTATTTATTACTTACGTGCCATAGCACCCTTAGCATATTTTGACTTGTTTCACTCTGGACTCACTATTTTCACTTGTCACTCTGGACTGCACATTTGGTCATCCCCTTCTTTGACAGAAAACTGCAGACTTATTCTCTGCAATAAGTCAGTGGTTGCTTTCAGATATTTGGCTATCTATAGTCCCCTTTCAGGAAGTAAACATGTTGGTAGGAAGTATTTAGTATGTGAACAGTCCTCTCCTAGCCTGAGGTTTTGTTTTCCAGTATGAAATAATGAATTCCAGCCTTGACTCTGAAATCCAGAGTGAAATGAGCAAACACGTGGATTTAGCAAATTCTCCTTGGAGCAGGCACTGGGGCTAGGCACAGCTGCGGGTCATCCAAGTGACCTTCCTTGCCACAAGGATGTTGCCTTGATTCCTGCAGCATGTGGAGAGATGGCAAACTAGTTTTGGTCAGGGTTAATCCTAGCTCCACCGGGAGCTGAATCCCCCACATGGCTCAGCGCTGCTCCACCACTTGGCTGCGGAGGGAAAAGCCTGCGGGGCAGACTGGGAGTTACACCTAAGGGAAGCAGACAAGGCAGCAGTTGTTAGCTGGTGTTGTCAGGAAAACAGTTTGTTGGCGCTCTGGGGGTCAGGGACGTGGCAAACTGCCTGAGAGCAAGTGCTTGCCCTTGCTGGGTCTGCCTGTGCTGGTGCAGAGAGCCAGGTCCCCTCCTCACTCCAAACAAGGTTAATGCTGAGGCTTTTCTCAGCCTTACTGGTTCAGATTGTACCTGCAGTACAGAGCCCACAAACACAGAGAGATGTTTCTCCAGAGGAGGAAACACTGGTTTTTTTTCAGGGCATATTTTGCTTTTTCCAAATGTAAGCAACATTTTGGAATGCAAAAATAGCTAGATGTAAAAAAATAGATTGACTCTATTTACTTAAATATTTACTCAGATTATAAGCTTTCACACCTTTCAAATACACTGCCTTATATTCTAATTATTTAGGTCTCTGAATGTGAGGAATCCTGGAAAAAAATCTTATTCTAATCCCTCAGTGTTTTACACTTGTATAGGATGAACTTACTTCTTGCCCAAGTAGAAAACTTGAGGAATAAAAACAACCCAAAGCTATGAGTATATTTGGAGAGTCAAACCTTCAAATACACATTCCTGTGGCTTCATGTAAGCCATGACATCTCAGCAAGACCCTGGTGCTCCCTCCACTCACAGTGACAACGCTAAGTGACGCGCCTGTGAAGTTCACGGTGCGGCTTCCTGGAGAAAGGTGTGTCCAAGCACAGGGCACTGAACCCCCTGAAGTCAACAGGAGGTTAACTCAGACTGCAGCTACTCCCAATAACCATGCCTTACAGACTGTTGGATTTCGTTTCAGTGATGAGCTTCAAGTACAGCCAAAAGCAGAGAGAGGCACGTTGACCTCATAGTTTTGTGAATACAGAGGGAGCGTCCAAGACAATTAAAAGCAGGGAGTACGTGCCATCTCCAAACCCCTGGCCAGCCACTGCCAGAAGTTACCGCTGCCCCATCCGACTGAAAAGACATTAACACCCGCTGCAGAGGAGCTTGGAAGGCAGCCATCCCCAATGGATTGCTTATGAGCAGTGACTAGAGTCAAACTGACTTCAGTCAGAGATTTACACAAGCCCCATAATCTAATAGTAGAGTTTACTTTACGAGAGTGCCACACCAAAGATAGTAAAATGCAGTTTTAGCTAACAAATCTACATGCTTGCACAGAAAAGCTACAGCCATCATGGAGCATGTCAGCACCACAGAGCGCCTGGCGCAGATTTACAGTTTTCAGTTTATTGCTGAAGAGTTATTGTTAACTCCATTGTTATAGACTTTCTGCAATTAAAAGTTCCAGTCACACTTATCATTTTTAAACATAGCTAAAAAAGCCCAATAAATCCTGAGATGTTAGAGGTTTTCCCGTGCCGTTAAACATCTGACATTTTTTTTATGCTGGATTTTTGATCTATGTTAGGATAGATTTTGGAAGTAAATTGGCTGTTGTAAGCTGCTCTACTTCTGATTTAGAAGTAGATCTGTAAAATTCAGATCTGTAAAATTTCTTGTAGTTTTTCTTTATTATAGTAAAAGAAAGAGTGAGGCAATATTTAGACCTTTTCCCTAATGCATGCAACAGGTGATTGTAAGTACTGTGTCTCTTACAAGTCATCTTCCAACCTTCTGTGCTTTTTGTGTCATAAATTATAAAGAATAATTGGGTTTTTTGTTGTTGTTGTTTTAGCAATGACTTTTGGTCTTTTGTCTCATATGAGTAATGTTTTCTCTCTTTACTATCAAAGTTTTGAGAGAACGGACTTTTCATTTTCTCTACAGGTGGGTGCAGTTATAAATTCTACTCCTGACCATCTGTATTCACATGTTCAGAAAGGTATCAGGGTACATGGATGAACCTAGACAGGTGGACAGAATAATTTTACCCTATCTATTTCCCAGCACTTTATGAACTAGCCTCAGCAGCCTTGCAGTGAGCACTTCCAGGATCCAACTTCTACTGACAAGGTTATGGATCTGCTTTTTGAATGCTTCAAGGTTAATCTTAGTCTCAAATTCCATGAACATTCAGAGATCCTAATGCCAAGTCAGTATATATATGCAGTGCAAATAGTATCTATTGAGATAGAACATCCACACAAATAGTATGCCTCTTATAGGAGCAGAGATACTATAAAATCCAAACATATCTAGGATAAGAACAAATAACAGAAAACTCATATTAATCAGAAATCAACCTCACTGTAAGAAAATGGCTCTTTGCACCCTGAAATTCATTGCAACTATTGGGATTGGCTCTTTGCACTACAAAAGAGTTTCACTATCTTTGAGATCCTCCCGATGGGTTAAGTATACAGACAGAGGAAGTAAGAAAAACAACATGCATGATCTGGAATAGAGATTACTGAATGGAGGGGTGTGTATACACTAAGAACCAACATCCCTCTGAAAGCTTTGGGAGGCTTAGAGACTTGAAACCCCCTACGTAAAAACGTGGATCAGAAACTTTTTATCAGGATGAGCACAGTTGCTCATGACTGATTTCACCCATATACAAGAAAGGGGCAAAGTTTTATACCAGGTGAGATGCACCTTGGCTGAAGCTCTGGGCATACTTTTCCCCAGCAGTGTCATTTAACACACACCATCTTCAGGTTTCGCTTATCAAGTACAGCAGCTGGGAACATTGTGTCTTTACAATTGTAAAGTCTGGTTTCTGTACCAAAGGACGCAGAACGCTCACACCCACATCTCTCTGCATTTTTAAAAGCCCATCGTCTACTGCAAACTTTTGCAATCCGCATCAGAGATTTCATAGAAAGAAAGAAAGAGAGAGAGAGAGACGTTTGGGTTTTAAGAAAAAAAAAACTTACCAAAAATAACTGAAGTTCTCTAAAGTTGCCCTGAAGTTGAAATAGCCCAGAACACCAGCGCAGAGCCTGCCTTAAACTCTCTCTCTTTCTCACTCCCCCTCTCTCTCCAGCAATTGGAAGGAGGGCTGTGCAGAAATTCAGCAAACAATTTTCCTTCTATGTCGACCGGGGCGTTCCTCACGGGCAGAAAGGGGATGGCTGAGCCTGGGTGAGGCTCGTTGCTATCCCCAAGGCAAAGAGCACTGTCGCAGATTACACAGCCTGTGAAATCCAATCCCTTTCTCTGCTCAGGCAACAGCTGTACGGCTTCAGCTGAGGCGGGAGCAAGGGATAGACCCTGGGCTTGGTGCTGGTCAGGTTTTCCATGTCGGGGGACGCTGAGGAACGGGGGCCCGGGGGTTTCCGTGAGCTCCGTGTCCTCTCGCAGCTTGCTGCCGGCAGCCGCGGGCACGGGCGCTCGCAGGGTGGAGATGCGGGGCAATTTCCGCGGGGCTGGAAGTGTATGGGATGTGGGCGCCCGCGCAAAACAAACATCTCCTTTCCTGAAATTCATTCCCAGCCTTGCTTCAGGACATAACTGGGTGATTAACGTTGTATGTATTAGTAAACTCTCATGCAGGCGTGCACACACTCAGGATGCAGGCTGTCAGCCTGTCACAGCGTTCAAACGGGCTGCGAGGCTGTCCCAGCGCCCTCTCAAGCTCGTGTTCCCTTGTCACTTTTAGGCAGCTGTTTGACCTCTCCGAAAGCCCCCGAATGCTGAGCTGACACTGCTTGCACCAAGTGAAGCACTGTGGTGGCTGGCAAGGTGGGAGTGCCAGTGCTTAGTGCTGCGTTCACCGTGTGCTGATATTCTACACTTGGGGAAGCTGCTAACCACCAGCAAAAACGGATTTATCATAATTCCCAGCCCCTCCTCTCACCTGCTTCTATTCCACCCCATGCAAAGGAAAGAAATCTGTAATACAGCTGATTCCTCCCTCTCCCAGGAATTCCACTAATCCTTTGACTCCTCCTCCCTGAAGCTTTAAAAAAACTCACAGCAACAGATTTCAGCCCGGGTTTCCGTGTGTCACAGAAGCATCTGGCTGCTGGTTTGCATTCTGTCAAACAGGGGCGAGGTGAGAGAAGGTGCAAAATCCAAACAACACATAAGTAGCCCTGGGAGTGTCCTGCAATTGCTCCGGCTGCTTTGTCAACACCTCAGAGCAGGTAAAAAACACTCCAGCCAAAGGAGAAGGAAAACCCCTGTGTTTGCAGAGCAGCCTGGTTTCGAGTCAAGGCAGATGCTGTGCTGGGGGTTTTTATGCTGTTGGGTCTGAATAAGGTTTTGATACCTGAAATTCTGCGGATGTTGGGTTTCTGGACCCAAGTTTGGAATGGGTGCACATGGTTTCCACAGAGGGTATTTGAAAATCTGAGAAGGAAAACTGAGTGTGTATCTCTGATTCCATCCTGTGCGGGTGCTTAACAGGCATTTTATGAAAACAGGGTCACACAGCTACAGTATTTATATTAAAGCCAATTATTTAACTTGTGCAATAAAGTATATTATTACATCTAATTATACATTATATATTAATTACAGACCACAGATATAACTTAATTTAGAAATACTATATGTCATTTTATCTAATTAATATACAGTTTTTCAGCACATGAATTGAGTAACACTTCAGCAACTGTATCTATTTATTATGTGATTCTACTGTATATCTATACAAAATAAATAATATATAATCACATATGATGCATGATTATATACTATATCTATAATCATATATAATTAATATAAATATGTTGTGAAGCAGTATGCAGTTCACACACAACCTCTGTCTTCTTGTGAGTGTGGCACCCACATAAATGGTTAAAAGCAGAGGTTGGCTGTAGCCACTGCAAGGTGGTAAGGCTGGAAGGGAGAAGATGAAGCAATGGGACAGTGTCAGCACAGGAGAAGTGAGAAGGTGGCACCTGAAGTGTTGACGGCCAGGCTGGGTGGGGTGTAGAGCAACCTGATCTAGGGAAGGTATCCCTGCCCATGGCAGGGGCTTGGAACTGGATGGTCTTTAAGGTCCCTTCCAACTCAAACCGTTCCATGATTCTGTGTTTCAAGCAAGATGACCTGCAGCTGCCTCAAGGATGGAGGTGCCAGAAGCAATGAAGGCCTCCTGAGGTGCAGTCCACAGCAGCAGAGGGAACTGAGATGGCTGAGAATGGGAACAAGACCTGGCTGAGAGCTGGCTCAGGCTTGCTCTGCTGCCATCCCTATTTCTGTGCACTGTCTTTAGCACTATACCAAGGTCCAGCCTTTCTGAGCCATCTTACAACATCCTGACAAACAACATACATTTTTAGAAACAGACATGCAAAACAAGAAGCCCAGCCTACACCATGGATTGATGTGGGGACAGTTCATTGGATGCAGAAATGTGACTCCCACCTCCAGGGCGAGTGGTGCCAGCTCCAGCACTCCAGCAGGGCACAGGGCTCCATCCCCAGCCAGTGCTGCATTTCAGCTGTCTTTGCTGAATATATGGATGGGCGTTGTTTCTATTCTATTTATTCTATTTATTTATATTCTGAATATATGGATGGGCGTTGTTTCTATCTTTTAAGAATTTTTAAAGCCCACATGAGACAAACTCCTAGCTAACAGTTGAGAGAAGCCAACTGTTTTTCCATAAACCTGGAAGAAATGACTCTGTTGGTTTTAATGGTATTGGGAAATCTATGTTCACTGTCAGTGGCTTTTTTCCAGTTTCATCTCGGAACTGAAGGTGTAAGTCCGGATGTCTGAGCACTGCCCTGCACCTGTGACTCCAGTGAAGACAACTGCTGTGTCAGAGATTTATCCCCACACAACTTCAAGCCTAAAATCTCCCCTCTTTTCAGCCCATACGGTGCTGTTCTGGGACTGTCAAATTATTTCAACGTTATTTGACTGACAGGAATTCATGATGCTCACTTGGTTTATTTTTAAATATTTATCAAATCCACTGTTTGTCTACTGAGCTATTGAAAAAATGCTATCAGACCGATAATTTCCCAATTCACCAAGTGATTCCAGCACGAGTTATTCAGTGAGAACACTCCAAACAGCCTTGTGTTTACTCTTCCTGACAGACATCTAAATATTAAAAGATAAAGCTCTTTGAGTTATGCTGCAGCAATATTAAAATATTCCTTTCTGCTCATCTGCCTTGCCAGGAAGCACCACTGTATCTCACATTTCTCTATCCCGTGCCTAACCCCGTTTCCCAACTTCCCTGTGTTACAACGTTGTTTTCTCCACTCTGCTCCCAGGTAAATCTGCAAACACACAGTTGAATGACACAAGCCTTCTTTTATTAGTGCTATTCACACCCTGACCTGTGCATGGACTCATGTCAGACTTACACATAAGGGTGTGCTGCTTTAATAGCAACTGAGAAACGAGATTACAAACAACGGGAATGTTCCTGTGTTTTCCTTGACCCAAAGAGAGAGAGGCAACGTGTTCCATGAGACTGTAGTAAAACATGCTCTGGAACACAAATCCTTGTAGTTTAATGTGGAGGATGCAAGGGTGATAGTTTCTATTATTTTTCTTTTTTAGCAGTTACGAATCTTCAGATATTTGGGTGAAAAATATGAAGCCACAAATTTCCACAAGTAGATAAGACTGGGTTGCAGAGATCAGCTAGAGAAAGCAAACTTGTTTGCACAATTCAGAAGAGAGTTAAAAAATTGAGGACCTCCAGCTGAAAGAGAGATAGGCTGCCAAGAGAATGAACCACAGGAAAAAGAAAAAGGAAAGGAGAGACAAGATCAGTGAGAACTCAAAATGTAGAAGAGTGGATGGAACTGAACATCAGTCTGGCAATGAGAAGAATGAATGGGTGGAAGCATCTGGCCACCAACTCACAGTTCTAGCCTAGAGGAAGATAAATGTAACATTAATCACCAATTTAGACATCTCCCATGCTTTGTCTCCCATGACTGCATTTTGTTACGACACAGGAATGTATATTTTTATCTATTTCACAGTCAGTCAGTTTGAACTGAAAAGGTATTTAAGCCAGCCACACAAACTTCCTCTGAATTTCTTCTCTTTTGCAATACATAAGCCATTAATTTGATTGATTTGCTTCAACATTTTTTTGCATAAAACTCTTCTTCCATTTGCAGGTAGACATGCAACCCCAAAAAACAGAGAGAGAGAGCCAGGTATGGAAATGAGGTTCCATCACTGCCTCTTTTAAGAAACCTCAGGGTTGGACTCAAAGACCTCTTTCTGAAATCAGTCAATTCAGATGAGTTCCCCCCAAAAAAAGTGAATGGGTGTCATTCATGTATCTTGTAACTTAACTGAAGTCTGTCCTCCAAATAGATTGGTCTTTTCATCCAAGAATTTACTCAAAAGAGGCTCCAGTGTCTACCTGCCTCTGGCAAGTTCTACCAGCACTACCTGCTTCCTGCACTAACACCAAGATGCAACTGATAACATTTTGTATAGAAAGAGGTTTCTCCTTTGTGAAGATAAACAAATGTCAACTCTAGGTATCCAGGGCTGGAGTAGTAAAATCCAAACTCATGGCAAAATAACCCAAACAAACCCAGGGAAGAGTAGTATCTTTTCAGAAATTCAAATATTCTCTTCCAGGATCCTAAATACATAATTTTTTTCACTTTAGTGGTTAATATTGTTGCTGATGGGAAAGAAAAAAAAAATAAAAGGGAGCCTAAAAATGCAGATCTACAACCAGCATAAACAAAAAACCCGAACAACAACAGAGAAAGCATTATTTAGAAATTAAACAAAATGAGATATTTCCAAGAGCAATCCTTTCACTGACAGGAGGAGAAGAAAAAGGAAATTAATTCACCCTGCACAGTTTCTTTTATTTTGTCCTCGGGCATATGCTCCATCTCTCTTTGTCCCCGAAATGCATTTCCACTGGCCCTGGCAGTGCTGGCATTGACCTTCTGCAGCCAAGATAGCTTGGACAGAACGAAACAGAAAAGCAGGGGCCAGCCAGAGCAAGGGGCACCGCAGCCATGGCTACGGACCTGGGGGAAAACTGCTGGGACTGGCAAGGCTCGTAGAAAGCCGGGGTGCTCGTGGAGCTGCTGCCTCCCTGCCCTGCCGGAGGCGTGTCGCATCACTCAGGGCAGAGGGGACAAAGCCACCGCCTGCAGAGCTCCTCACCCCCTGGCCTGAGCAGTCACTGCTGCTGCCGGGACATCCATCTCCCGACTGTGCTCTGGAGGGCTTTAATTCAAAGTTCGTATCCACTCCAGGGTCCCCACAACCATCTCGTTCCCTGCCCTCTGCTGCTTCCAGTTCCCCACTCAAATGGAATTCAGAGCTGGCTGACCGTGGACCTTTATTATTTTACTATTTCAAAACCTGTCGTGTATGAAAAGCAGACCCGGGCTCCTCCCTGAAAAGTGAATATTAGTGACAAATAGTCGGCAGGAGGAAAACAAAAGCAGCTCTTCAAGCTGGAAAGATAGGTGTTAATTACCCGTGAATAACCTGTTTGTACTAGGTGGTAATACTCAAACACCTGGAAAAAAAACCTATTTGAAACAATCGGTTTCTCTTTCTGCAATGTCATTATGCTGCCTTAAGCACTTTTACTTCCACAGTTTTGGTACTTCTGGATATCACAAAGTCAGTAAGTTTTTTCGTTTCGAAATCCAGGGGGAAAAAACGCCCTAAGGACTGTCAAAGTATGGATACATCATTCACAAACTCTCCATTTTCAATCATTTACTGAGTTAGATATTTCAGAAGTACTTTTAAGCATCTGTGTGACATTTGTTGTATTTGATCAAGACACTTTTTTTCCTATCAAATTGAAAGTTGAAAGATATTTCCACCGATATGGTATCATATAAAATAATATTAAAAGATCTCATATAAAAAGCAGATAAAAATCAATAAAAGTCAAGTATAATTATTAAATGCAGTAGCTCAGATGCCATTGAAAAGAGCAGAACTTTTCATCTGCTATAGCAAAACATATTTCAGATGCTTCATTAAAGGCTGGGGTTTTTTCCCTTTTCCTTTTTACCAGTCCCTGTATGGAATGACATAAAATCTTGCATTTTGTGGGTGCTCGCGTGGTTTATGACATTCCAGCTGAGGAAGTGCTTCAGTGAACCCTCCCTTGTTGTTTTTCTCTGCAAAGCCTTAGAACAGTTCTTAAACAAAGAACTTAAAATAAAAGACTCCTGGCAGATATCTCTCTATGTGCCCTGGGGTTTCCATGGCATTTAGCGGTGGTTACCAGTGATTAGCACGTTTGTTGAAGGAGTAATTGGGAACTGCACTGAAATAATCCCTTTCTTCTGGCTTCGGGTCCCGACGGAACCTGCCCTCGGCCATGGAAGGGTGTAAAAGCTCACCTGGGGACCTGGCTGTGCCCACGCAGCCCCAGCCAGGAAAGGGCTGATTGCTGGCAGTGGCTCTGGGCACGGGGCACCTCAATTCTTACAGATACTTCTTTTTAAACAGTGCTTTAAGCTAAGCCCTCACACACATCTGGAATAGCACCTGTCACTGGATTACTTGCAGCTGTTTCTGTGTGCTGCCTGGTGGGTACGAGCTGGCAGATGCTGCCTTTGACAGGCAGCAGGAAGCCCAGGTGAATGGGAAAAACAGGAGAAACTCCCTCAAACTGGGAACAGCAAGCACCAGCTCCTGTCTTGCTAATAAAACAAACTGTTTTCCTCCAGATGATGAATGCTCACCCTGTTTTGCCCCTTCGTTGCAGGGGCACAGAGGGAGGCTGGGGATTAAGGGAGGGCATTTCACACACACACAGGGGTTGCTGTGTGTCTGTGGCTGGCACACACCACCATGGAAAAACAGGGTCAGTGCTGCTGCTGTGCCTGAGCTCGGTGTGCATCTTCTGGGCGTGGGCTGGGACAGAGAAAGGACTCAGCAGATGACAATGGGGCTCAGTGTTTGCTGTAGGATGTCAGCAACACAGCAGGGTTTATTTCTTAATGAAGTGAGTCACTTGATTGGTATCAAGTATCTGTTAAGTTGAGTGATGGGGTGGATCCAAATGTTAGAGGACCTCGTTTTAAATATACCATTCACCACTTTGGACTGGTTTGCACTGTGTAAACAACATCAGTGAGAGATGGAAATACATTAGGTTAATTCCATCTGGGGTTTCTAAGTCTCCTGCTTCCTCACAGAGCTAAGACTGATTTTCCAACAACACAAAATTCACCTCAAAGCCCTACATCCCATCACAAAAAAAGCCTTCTCCTGGAAAGGGGAAAGCCAGAAATACAGGACAAGTAAAATCAGATAATCAGCACAGTTATCTGACTTCTGCACTTCAGCTCACTCAGCTGAACTGGCTCGGGGTGCCCCAGAAAGGAAAACTCTGGGAAACAGCAGCCAGGAGGGAGTAAGAAAAGGAGTGCTCCCTCCACAATGCATTTGTGATGCCATTGGCTTTGTCCTGTGCAGTTCCTATAGCTGGAATTAGATCTTGGAGTTTTAAGGGTCTAGGCACATGTATATTTTTGTTTCATTTGTTTACTGTCACTGAAGTCAGCTATAGTATTGTCTGTGACTTTTAGTGGCAGCAAAGTTGAGCTCTGTAATGCTTCATTCCTGACTTTCTCCCTCTGAAGAGCAGAGGAGACAGCAGCAAACAACCTCAGTCAAGGGTGAGAAATACATCATGTCATCTTTTTCACTGGTCAGTGCCAGAGAAAGGTAAAATGTTACTGAAACTGCCAGCCTCCTCAATACACATCCAGAAATTGAATTTAAACATTGATTGATGCTCCTGGCAGAGAAAATCAGCTTGATAAGTATGCATAGGATTCCCTTGGGTTCTGCTGAAGCATTCAGCTGTGAGGCAGCATTTCTGTGTGGAGGAAGGGCCCCTAAAAGAGACCTTTCCCCACCACTGCACTGGTGCCTTTGAGTTCAGCTGCCAGCCACTTGGTTGGGTGTAGAAACCCAGTGTGTAATAATTAATTCCTCCTAATTTTCAATTATGATAATGGTAAACAAGGTCACTGTTCAGCCTTGCCCAGCACACAGAGCTATGCTGGTTCTGGCTGCAGTTGCCAACAGACAGGAATCAATGAAGTGAGAGAGAATAGCTCATATTTTTTTAAAGGGAGACATTATATATACTGTGGAGTTTTGAGAGCAGAAGTGCTCTCAGTTGCTGATGAAAACCCTGTAAATGTAGGCTGAGAAGAAAGAGCCCAAAATGGGTCAGGAGCAGAGAAGAGCATTTATTCTGAGATCACAGCAAACTGAACACTGCCAGCAATGAGTCCTGCTCTTCTACAATCTGTTATCTCACACAAGTCCTTGTGTCTTCAGTCTTTGTTTGCTTATAAATAATAAATAATAAATAAATAATATTTTTCCTTTTAAAAGAAAAGGTATTGGATGTATTTGGGGAGTAGGAGTAGAACTGAATCTGGAAGATTTTTATACAGTGTTCACGAAAGGATTTGAAAAGCTAAATAAAGAATTACTGATAGTTTAGCTTTTTCTTTGTCTTGTTTCAAATAAGAAGTTATTAATTAAAACAATCCCAAGAAGTACCTGGATTGACCAATGACAAAATAGAACAGCAAAAAGAGAAGGGAGAGGGGATGTAGCTCTTCTCTTTTCTACCTCATGCTTGGTCAGCTTAATTATGTTAGCTTATTTTAAATACCTTAATTTTTTTAAAAAAAAGTGGGAAAAAGTGTCCTTAGATGTTCTTTTATTTGAAATGGGTATTTCTGTGGATGAATGTTAAGACAGAAGTTAGTGGGGAATTTTAAAAATGCATTTTTTGTTCACTTCTTGCTCAAGGAACTCAAATGGAGACTGTAGTGCTCCTCATGGTATCACTCAGGTGATCCCTCCTGCTCACATGGTCCTGAGCTCCCTCCAAGTCCCTCTGGCAGCTGCAGGATCCTGCCTGGACTGGGCTCTTGCCCAGGCATACCCCTGTGCCACATCCCAGCCCATGATTCTGAGTAATACGAGTGACTCAGGAAACAAACACATGTGACACCTCACAAGCAGCTCTGTGAAGGCTTCCAATTTCCCACTACACAGCCACATGATTCATCACCTTCTTCTGCTGATGGCTTCCTATGTAGAGAGTGGTTCAGTTAAACAGCACTGGCCCTGCATATTTCCAAACTCAAAATCCTGGCTTCAGGAAACTATTCCTTTTCCAAATATTCAACAAATACATGACAGAGGAAAAGGTGTGACAGGCAAACAGAAGAGCAGAACTGCAAGCATCACCTGTTCAAGTGTGATTTGTTAGTCCTTACTGAAGTTTTTTGATGCAAGAAGAGAAGCAAGTTATCCTTTAAGCAGCACCCGTGAATGAGAAGGATGCTGAGTGTGACAGCCATGGGAAAACAGCCCGGGGTCAGTCCTCAGGCTGCCTTTTTCGTTTGTTTAGGACAGTGACAGGGCTCAGAGTGTCCTGTGCTAAACTACTGCCTGGAGCCCATTTCCACCTGTAATTGTTAGCACAGCTGAGTATTGTCCCTGCAGTAAGGGATTACTCTGGGCTCCCTGGTGACTCAGCTCCCCAGCCTATTTCGGGTGGCAGAGGGGAGAGGCTGCCAGGCTGGCATCCACTCGTGTTTCCCTGGTGGAAACGTGCCAGGCTGGCATCCACTCGTGTTTCCCTGGTGGAAACGTGCCAGGCTGGCATCCACTCGTGTTTCCCTGGTGGAAATCCCATGTGCAGCTCTCTGAAGGGATGCTGGGGAGCGCGGATTGTTACAAACGATCCATTATTCACCCGCGTGAGGAAAGCCAGAGGAATGGAAAACTAAAACATGAAACTGGTGAGCACAAAACCAAGCAAGTGATTCATGCTGTGTGGAAAACGGGCCTCACTGGGTGTAGGTCTGTAGTTCTGTAAAATTAAGCACAGCTACAGGGGCTAATAATTTATCTCATTTACAAGAACATTTGGCTTTCTCTTGGTTCTGAAAATTGCCTGGGCACAGCACGTGCACCATGGGTGAGCCTTCACTGTGTCTGCTTGCCCAGGTGCTTTTCAGCCCCCACAGATGGCAGAGGGAGGTGGAATTCTGTTCTTCCCTTGTGAGCAGGGGGATAAGGGGGCAGAGCAGATTTTGCTTAGCACATAAACCCAATATAACAGCAATTAAACCAGATTTGATTTGGTTTGTATTCCCTCTCATATGCAGTTATGCTGGGTTCAGAGGGTTTCTCATTCACTCTCTTTTCTGAGCCTTTCTCTTTGGGGACTTCAGTAAGAAACATGAACACCACTCACTCCCTTGCTTCCTGCAAAGCTGCAGGAGGAGCTGGAAGGGCTGGGCACATTGCAGAAGGGTGCTCAGCTTTTCCCCCACGACCCCCTCAGAGACACCTTTCTGCTCGCCTTGCTCCCATCATTTTCAGCTCCAAGAATAATTCTGGAACCACATCCATAATGCCGTGGCCTAGGACTATTCTTTCCCTGCATTAGAATATTTTTGTAGTCCATTTTGCCAAGGAATCACAACAGAAAAGCTGCAGATTGGCTTTTCTGATTATTCTCTCACTCCTTGCTGAAAAGTTTCTCTCATTCTGCTGAACAGGGAAATTTCAACAGGGAAAAGCCAATGAAACACAGTTTATATTCAGATATAAAATTCTCACTCAAAGAGAAATGGATTTTTTTTCACTTGGGAAAAGAATTAACTTCTTCTCCTGCATTTTGAACTTTATTCCTTTCTTACAGATCCCTTGGTGAGAAATGAAGGACCCATTAACCATCTCCAAACTGATCATGCACCACAGAAAACCAGGAGCCCTTGGAGGCAATATGAAGTCCCCAATCAACAAACTGAAACTTTAACACTGGTAAAAGAATGAAGGAGTGAAACATCCCAAATGCCCAATCAGTCAGTTTTATTATCATATTGTGTGTGGTCTCTGTGAAAATCTGGCCACATCTCACAAACTCTGAGACCATCAAAAAGATGTTGCATGTGCAAACCCCATAATAAAGCCATTAGAAGCCCAAGAGGAGTTTTCTAGTGTGAGTCATGATACTCAGGAAGAGATGAGGCAGGGCAGCCAATTCACTTTTAAACAGCAGCATGAGCCCAGTGCAAATTCAGCAAATCCAGACAACCTGGATATCGCACACAGTGTTTTATTTACAGCCTCAGAAATGCCTAAATCTCAACCAAGCTGCAAATCTAACTCCCTGCACTGATATGGAGGCAGGAGGGAGGGTGAAGATGCAAGAAACAGCTTCAAAGACTTTTCTGTAGTCTGTAGCAGCCACCTAACCCTCCAGTATACCTGGAGAGAGGAGGACCAAGGGTTGTGAGACAAAGGAGTGAGAGCATGGATGAATTGGTTCTCAGTAACCACACAGAGGAGAAGCCTTGGTGAGACCTTAAAGACATCTTGGGAAAGAGATCAGTGTCAGGTACAGCACTAATCTTCTATTTTCTTAGTTCACACTTTTTTAATCTCAAGGAGATTTTGGCTTTTTTTCAATAGGGAACATGTTATAACAGAGCAGCACTGCAGAACACCCTAGGGGTGCCTACAAACCAGAACAGGTTTGGGAATCAGCAGCTCAAGGCCCACACCTGTCATCCAGGGAGCTGCAAAAAGGAAAGTCACCCTGCCATATGTCACCTAGAGTCTTCCAGCAAGGTCACCCATTAATATTAAGAAACAGCCACTTTATGAAGAACAAACCAACCAGGAACTTGGCAGAGCAGAACATTGCCAGGGCCAAGATGCAGAGAACATTGGGTATGTGCTTCAGATAGAGCCAATATGAGACAAACAGGAGCCTGAAGCAGCCCTTCCTTCCCAACCATGGCAGTATTTTCTTAGCTCAGTTGCCTGGCTTGTTCACCCCCTAAAACTTCACTGTTTCTGGACAGAACATGTCCTTACCAGGGGCACCCATCCCTTGGGGCAGGAGAGGATGGTGGCACATCAGCCTCAGCTTGGGATCCATCCTGCAGATGGCAGAGGTGGAGAGAGGAGACAGCAGGCAAGAGCTGTGTCAGGCTGGAGGGATTAAACTCAGGTACAAGTTTGACCTAGTCAAGGCTCAGCCAAGGAGAGCAATCTTCACCTGGAGTGAAGAAGAAGTGTGGTGGAAACCTCCGGAACTCTTGGAGGCAGATGCCAGCAATGCAGAAGAAGCTGAAATTTAACATGTGGGAAAAGAAGGAAGGGAGTGTTGGAGAAATGGGTCTAGTGGGAAACAGTCCTCTCAGGAGTGTAGCTGGGATTTGCCCCTCGTGCATTTTCTGCTCACCACAACTGCATTTCACAAATCCTCTAGCACACAAGTTCATGGGGAATAGCCTAGAGGAAGATATCAAGCATCTCTTAATAGTAGATGAAAGAACTGGGTGGTAAGATTTTTAGCCAAGGTGTATCCAGTGATGGCTAAACACCACAATTCTCATTTTAGACCCCAAACGTTCAAAGAAAAAGTTATGACCGACCCACAAACCACCACCCACAGCTGGTGATTTAAAAACTGTTGTTATTTCCCTGGAAATCCTGGAAATCTCTGACTACTGAGCAAGTAATTTTCACTCATGAAAGATTTAAGCTTTTTTTAAGGTGGCACTTTGCCAGCAGAAAGAACGGTGGTGCACATCAAAAATGCTGGTTTTAATTTTGGCTGTACCTGCTGACCCTGACCTGGTGACAGATGGAACACACTGAATGTTTTATAATGCATAAATACTTTGTCCATCTGGACAGGATGCAGTCAGGACCTCCCATAGCATGACACACTGAATGGCCACCCTTCCTCCTGTACCTGTGGCATCTCATATGGCAATTAAAAACTGATTTCAAAGCCACTGCTCCTGCCTGGGGGTCCCATAGCCCCTTGCATCCTTTTTTCTTTAATTTCAAAAAGCATCATTGTCTACTCATTCTGCAACAAGGATATCCCTCGGGTTTAGGCACATCCATGAGTTTGCCCTTCTCATCAGTGATCACAAGCAATGAAGGACAAGCACAGTTGGTAGAAATAAGGGTGTAGTTACAGGCTTTTGCATCAAGTCACACCTTCCCCCTAACCTCTAGGCTGAGAAATCTGTGCATGCTCCAAGTCTGGAGAGGTGTCAGTCAGACTGAGTGTACTGAAAGCCAGTATGGGTAGATGCCTGGTTTAGGACCTTTCCATGATCCTTTGAAGTATCCATGCAAGAGAGAACAGCAAGAATTACAAGAAAATTGACACCCTCAAGCAAAGACAGACTTTTATTCTGAAAAAACTACTTAAATGCAATCTGCTGCTGTGTAATATATATGCCAGAGGGACAAAATATGGTGTAAAGTAAGATCTCAGCAAGTTGAGATCCAGCTTACATATTTGGCCTGTTTAATCCAAGGATGAAAATAATTACGCAAAGTCAGTCTAAGCAATCCCAGAAGGATTTGAACATATGAAATACAGTCACTGCAAGCAGCGGAAGGAAGGGAGAGCTTCACCAGTTTCAGTTCCCCTTGGCTTTCCTATGCTTGTGTGTGAATTTGGCCCAGAAAACTGTCTGGCACAGGGGATAGTGATCATTCATCCTTTCTATTTGCACAAGAATGTGGGAAGGGCTTAGAAAAAGCTCCTCTTCTCCCATCTGGGGGTCTGGGTGGGTGCCAGTTAAGTTCAATGATGCATAACCATTTCAAGAAGCTCCTTGCCACTCTCTGTTTTGCAGGCATTTGTAATGAAAGCAAATGTACATGCCCCAGTAGCATGTTGGTGGCTCTGTCAGGGTAGGGGGTATCCTACTTTTCTCTGCTTGTCATGACAGCAATACCAGGCAGAAAGGAAATAAAACCAGTTTATCACCTTAGCACACATCCAACAAGATTTTCAAACCCCAGCAGTTGGGGAAAAGGGAGAGAAGAAACTTAACAGGCAGGTAGAAAGCCTTGAGGTGGTGCGTGCTCGGAGAAGTCAGAAACTACATCTTCTTGAGGGCACCAAGTGCCTCTCCTCACACACAAGAGCAGCAAGGCAGTGGAGGCAAAGCAACAGCATGTGCTGCAAGAAGCGAGCTCCTACCTGGAAGCCGTGGGCAGGTGTCAGTCCCGGTGTCCTGCTGACAGTGTCCCTGCTGGGATGGACGAGGTGCTTTGGGTCACCCCTGCACCCAGCTCCCTGGGTGGGGCCAGCGGGGGCGGCTTTGGCTCCAAACCCCGCCTCGCATCATGTGAGCCCTTCACTGCGAGCTCTTCCCAAAGGGTGCTCCCCTCTCCCATGTCTCTGTGAGCCCTCCTGAGGAGCCTCTCTGCGTGCTGAGCAGCGGATTGCAGCCAGCCTGCCTCGCCTTTGAGTCCTCGCCAAGGCTTTGTTTGTTTTCTCTTCTGTTTCAATCGTCCTTTGTGCCTTTCTGGCTCAGCTAATTAACTACAATGCTTGGCCTCTCCAGTTTTTAAGTGCTGCCCAAATAATAGCTGGTCAGACCTAGAGAGACTTTAAAGCCTGTGCTGAAGGTGTGCTGAGGAAGGAAGATGCTCTCTACCTGGGGCAGGTTCATCCAGCTGATGCACAGAACATCAGAAAAGACACGGTGGCTTGGGCTCAGTCTCGTAATAGGGTTTGTACCTTGGGATCTGCAGTGCCCTGCAGCCAGAACTGCCACATCCGTGCTCCTGGTCCTGGCACACGTCACTGGGCTCAGGTAACCTTCAGAGAGGAAGCCATCAGCACCTGCAGGTGCAGGAGGGGTGGCTGCGACATAGAAAGGACACCACCACGAACACATTGGTGCAAAGGAACATCTCCAGGGCATCCTCAGCAGCCAAAGAGAGTGGGAAGCCTGAGAAAGAGGCACCTGGGGAATGGGGGGAACTGCTCTGACACTGCTAAGAGGGAGAAGTAGGAGAAAGACAGAAAGGCCATGTATAGGCAAGAAAATCAGGAAGAAAAGCAGCCTCAGATATTTGGAGTTGTTCTATCAGATGGACCATCAAAATGTATTTTAAAGGTTTGCCTGAGCTTGACTGTTCTTACAGCTCCATGATGTCACTTATCTTTACCTACCACAAGCCAGTTTGTCCAGGGGTTAAAGCTGCAGTTTCCAGCCATGTGGCAGCCTGTTGTAATCCGCCCCTATTACATAACCCAGCAAATATTTTGCTAAAGTTCAGTTTAATTGCAGGATTGATGGTGGCGAGAAGTATATTCTCCTCTATGAATTTTTCCCCTTTGGAAATTAGGATAGACACATGCAAAGGGCAGTTTTTTCTCTGCTTGTCTTATTTAGTGGCCAAGAAAAGGCACTGTGTCCCCCCTCACACCAGTCATGTTTTGCTTCTCAAGGGAAAGGTTAACATCTCTCCTTTCCCTACCTCTCCTGCTGTGGCACATACCAGAGATCAGAGTGCAAGAGACAAACATGACACAAGTCAAGCAAAGAACTAGAAATAGGGTAGGGAGGAGATGAGTTATCCTCAGTCTAAATTAGGTGGAGCCCAGCTATTCTTGTGCTGTTTTCCTAAGGTCACTCTGGATTAGGGGAGGACACAAAGGGGAAGGGAGTGAGACAAAAAAAAAGTTTTGCTATTTAGCTTTTTCATGAGACTGTTTATAGGTTGCTTGACATCATTTCATGATCATTCATGGCAAAGCTTTCCTAGGCTGTTTTCTTCCTCCTCCCTTTAATGCCACTGTTGCCTTTCTGATGGTGGGTGAGATCTGTGTGGCTCTCTCCAGATCTCATATTTTTCCCTCCTCTTCCTCATGTGCTTCTCTCTTCTCATCATATTGTTGGCACTTCTGTGTAATGAAAGAACAGCTGGTGGAGGCTCAAAAATACTGACTGTTGGGCCAGATCACAAATTTCTCTGTCTTTTACCACTTCAGTTCCAGCTCTTTCAGATCCATGCTGACCCACCTTTTCCATCTCTTTCCGTACCTTCTTGTAATCCTTTTTGTTTTTCTAATCATAGCTGTAATCCCCATTTACTAAAGCTTCTTGTGGTCCAGCTGCCTTTTCCAGTTACACTAGTGTGAATCCAGAGAAAATCTGCTGGTGTAATTGGGATCACAGGATATGAGGTGACTGTACCTTCCAGGAGCCAGAGCCAAAACCAATGTCACCGTCATCAGCATCTTTCTCGCCGTTGTTTCCAATATCAAAGAGAGATTGTAGTCTGGGAACAGTGATACCAATCATCAGACTGGGAGCTAAGTTGCATCATTTACCTACTTCAACCTTCTCCAGATGCTTTTCAGCCATTAATTAAGTATAGGAGCCCAATAAAGACAAGGGTTATCATTTTCAGGGTGAGGCACTAAGAAGGCAGCAATGTTCTCAAAGGCACATACAAAGAGTCTCCCCTGGCTCTGTGGTGAAAACCCACATTGATTTTATCGGCTCAAAATCAGCAATAGGAGTAAAAAAAAACGTCCCCATCTCTTGTCTGTGTCTTACCAGAATGTTGATCCCACTGGGAAAATGGGTGCCACTCAGAATGTGTGCTGAGTCTTTGCCATGCCACAGTTGTGTCAAATTTGGTGTTTTGTTGAATAGGGTCAGAGGAAATATAAATGTCCATGCAAAGGCACTCCATATGGCACTGGCTTCACTGGGGCTAGCACATTTCCCCTTCCAGCCCATGGCAGCAAGCTTCCAGGTCCCTCAGGATTTGGGGATAGATTTTCCCCTTTCATGCTACTGTTGAGTCCCAATGGGATTTACTAATGTTGGTCGTCAGTCCAAGCTAAGCACAGCTTTGGTGCTGCCAGACCTTGAAAACAAAAGTGTGGAGAACCTGATCTGTTCTGCATTCATCCACATTCCCAGCAACTTTCCTGAAACACATCTGATGCCACAGTAGCTTAAAGGATTCTGCTTCATGCTGTGTGTCATGAACTTAAAAAAAAAAAAATAGAAGGCTGGAAAACTTCACAGATTGTGCAGTGCATCTGCCTTTTGTGCCCTAAGAGTGAAGGTGGTAGGGCTGTTTCCTTTAATTTACTTGGCCCAAAAGCATGCATCATGTTCTCACAAAGGACTAGTCTGCTGGTCCATCCCAGCTGTGTGTTTCATTTAAAAAAGTCTGTATTGAGGTGAGATGGAGAACCCCATGGCAGTGAAAGACAGATGAAACAGTTTTGTTTCTTGTCTCTTATGTATTCTAAATGGAGGTAGAAGAGTGTATGTGTAATGCACCTGTATAATTTACAATTAATTTGCTAGCATTAATTTACTAATATTTCTCGACAGTAATTCTAACAACTAGATAGATTTTTTTTTTTTTGTACAGCCTGTTCTGACAGAGGAGGATACACTGATAGAAATCTAATGGTAATATGTACTAAAGAAAACTAGAAGCCCAGCCAGGACTAATTACTGCAACCTCAGACCTGGCTGCTATCCGCATGGTGAGGCTCTGTGCAAGCACACAGGCTGGCAGGGTTAGTAGGGGAACAAACTAATGCACAAACAGGAATGAAAGGTTACACTTGTGCAACTCTTATGGCCCTGCAGATACTTCAACACAAAATATTATGCCAGCAAGTTTTGGTATACAGACACTACTATTTAGTTGTAATATCTACTACTAATAAGTACAGAGGCTTAAGGCTAGAAAAATTGGAACCTTATTGGCATTTTCAAACTCATCTGTGTCTCATGACTGAACACAGTTATGTAATTGTCTGTGTTGCCATAAAGGCAGGGGTGTATCCTGGAGAAATAGTTATTCATTTGGTGTTTAAGAGTTTGGGGCCCTGAATTTCCTACCGTGAACGTGCTCTAGCATGGGCTGGCCAGGATGGAGAAAACTCCCTCATGCAGAATACCAGCTCCATGTCCCTTATCTTACACATCAACACTGGCTCTAAGAGGTCCTTGTTATCCCCTCTCTGCACCCCCTGCACTGCCACATCATCCCCAAAGGTGTGCTCTCAGTTAGACCAGGGAGAAAATAACCCTCCTGCAACCTCACTGCCAACCAAAGCCCCATGGGGATATCCCACTGCTCAGTAATGCAGCCCTGAGCACCCCACACATCCATGCTACCCATGGTGGCTGCACTGGCAGGCACTACAGGACAGATGTGCTGGGGATGGCATTGTGGCTGGGACAAGGGTGCACTGCCCTGTGCCATGGGAAACAAGGAAACGAGGAAAACACAAAGTCCATCTGCACAGGGCGCTGGCACTGGGTGACCATGCGTGCTGCAAGCTTGGATCCAGAAGTATTTTGCAGCCACTCCTCTGTACAGACAAGCCCAGCCTGGCTGATTGTTTGAGTGTTTGTCTTGGCAGTGAGTCCCCACCTCAAACCAAGGGTGTCATTTATCTCCGGTGGTGGCAGCGCTCGCCAGAGCGAGGAGCAATAGCAGCAGCCCTGGAGGCCCTGGCTCGTTGGGGCTCTCCCTGGCCTTTGCTTTGCATTCTTCCACCTCTCACACAGTAACAAGAGCCCTGGAAAAGAGGCTGCTGCAGCCAGAGTGCCTTGGATGGAAACAGATGGTGCACAAACTGCTGGGCGAAATGCATCACGCTTTGGTGCCCAGGGAGGAGCACACGACCAAAGCAGACTTGAGATGTCTGTTGATCTTCCTCCTTGAAGTTTTGAAATGCAGCAGTAAAGAAAAATCAACATTTTTCAGTTGGTTTTGGTTTGCTCCTGGGGTATGTCCGTTCCTCACATGAATCAGAAGCTGTGGCAAACACAATGTGCTGTGCCTCTGGCGGGTACATACCATCCCCATTTCTTGCAGCTTGATGGAGAACAGCAAACCCTTCATTGGACAGGGCATGGACAAAGAAAGCCTTGTTGCCTGTGGGGCTCTGTCATGCTGATGTTTCTTTTACAGTTGTGCTCACAAGTCACCAACGAGCCCGTGCGTACCCATTGGAAATAGAAGTGTGAAACTAATAACTAAAAATATAAACTCTGGAGGGAAGAAGATGAGTCAGGAGGGAGGGAAGACCGAGAGAAGCCAGAGGGATGCAATTTACTGAGCCTGATTCATGATGCTGGCAGGGAGCTCTCTGCCAGAGCCAGATGAATCAGATTCCCTTTCAGTCCGTGCTGGCACCACAGTTATTTTGGTGTCACCATGGGTAGAACGAGAGTAGATACTGGGAAGCATTACTGTGCAGAGAGTGAGTGTCTGCTGAAACTGAAACAGCTTATCATCTTAACAATATACTCACTGAATGAAGTAAAAGGAGGGAAAATGAAATATGCTGGTGTGTCAGGTCAGAGCTTCTCCTGAGAGCCAGGGAGGGTGCTCCTCACCCAAGCTGGGAGTCTGGCAGCTACAGGATGTTTTTTATCTCTTGTCTCTTGATGGGGCTGGAATAGATGCTGTTGCAGCTCATAGTCATACATTTTGAGAAACTATTTCTAAGAAAAAGTGCAACTGAGCTGGCATTTTGGTTTAGATCCTCAAAATTTGTGGACCATATTCAGCAGTTGGTATGGTGGAATGGACACACAGCCCTTGGCATGGCAGATAAGAACAGAGGAGAAGGGATGTCACTGTACTTGTAGAGTTTTTCTGGATGTCACAGCTTGCAGTGGAGCCCTGGCCAGGGACTTCTACAGCTCCAGCTGATCTCAGGTGTGTTATTCCCACACAGTGCAAAGAACAACATGGCACCTGAGAAGCAGCAGTCTCGTGGTCCAGGTGTCCATTCAGCAAAGGACTGAGGTATGTGTTTTATTTTGGCCCCTGCTCCAATCTGGTGGCAATTGAGGCCATACACACTTGCTCCAGTGTCTTAGTGAATGGAGTCTTTTACAGCCATTAGTTTCTGGGGATTTAGATCACTCCCCAAAACAAGGTGAGGAAAAGGTCTCGAAAATATTTGGGCTAGAAAGACCTCTATATTTTAGGATTTGGCCAACTGCCACAGTTTGCTGATGGAGATTGTTCTCTTCTACTTATTTGTTGTTCTGACTCAAAAATTATCCATGAAAAACATGCAAACATCAACAACTGCAAAACACTCCCAGCCTCCTCCAGATGTCAGATCCAAGTGCATGCCTGTTCTTGCCTGGCTAATAAAGAAAACTGGCAAATTTTTGTTTATCTGTTTCTCACCTGTGTCATCATGACAGTCAGCTAAAGCAGGAGCAGTGAATATAGCCAGCAGAGACAGGAGCTTACAAAACCAGCCTATTTTTAGCCAGCCTTCCTTCCATGCTGTGGAGGAAACGAGGCATTTAATATGCTCTGCTTGATGTGGGATTCATGGTGTGGTTTTCCCCACCCTTGCTCAGATGATCCTGCCTCATCACCACGCTGATACTCCTTTCTCAAACCCATATCACATGCCTGGGCAGCCAGCCAGCCTACCTGTCTGAGAAAAACAGAGCTGCTTCTCCCCGCCACGCCCTGAGCTCCGAGGATGATAACCCATTGTCGGGAAACATCAGCAATAACTGTTTGGAAAGCAGATGCCTGTCAAATTTCACATGCAGCCATCTTTCCCTGCTGCATCCCTTCCCAGCATGGATCTTATTGTAGGTGCCACAGCCCTGATCCTGCTTGGCACCTCCTGGGCACCAGGATCTGGTTAGTGCCATGGCATGACCCCGTGCAGGAGATGCTCCTCTTACATGTGACACACCAACAGCATCCTTTCACACATCAGAAAACTGGTACCATGGAGGTAACAACCCAGGTTCATGGCATGGGGGAATTTTGTTTCCTTAGCCAAAAAAAGTCTGCAAAAAACCAACCTAAACATTTTGCTAATCGGTGAGGAAAGCCTGGTTTGGAGTGCTCTGTTAGTGTTCTGGCTGTATTTGTTTCTATTAGGTAGCACCTAGAAGTCCCAAGAATGTCTCTGATGTGGTAAACAGAAAGAGTAGTAAGAACCACAAAACTAGTTTGTTTGCTAAACAAGTAAATCTGTGCAGGCAGACAAACATTAGGAAAATGCTACTACTGGAAAAGTCACATTTATAAAAGAAAATATTTTCACCAAAACTATGTCAAATATATTTTGAATAATTCATATTTAAATACTGTCAGAGTGTAGTCCTAAAATATTTGCTATAACCTTATAGCAATTCAATTAGTTTATCTAATCACCAGGTAACCAGCAGAGAGTCAGACTGTATCTTTTGCTGGGTGGAGAGATATGAGTTATTCCTTGAGTTGTCTCCTTGATTCCAACAAGTCAGCTTAGGCAATAATAGGACTCAGAGTCTGACAAGCAATTTCTGACTTTCCATTGTTATGGAAAATATAATCCTAAACTATTTACAAAAGAAAACAGAAATAATCAGGCATTCAAAGAAAAAAAATAATAGCGCTCCACTTTTAGACTGTCAAAATCTTGCAGACTGTGTTTTGTAGACTATAACTTCTACCAGAATAAATAGCGAGAAAATTTATTGCAGAATGTAGATAAACATAGTTTTTTGTATATTTTAGGGAGAAAAAGATACTGTAGAAATTTTAGATTCCTGCCATTTTTGTAGACACAACTTTAAGACTACAAGTTGCTTGTTTTAAAACAGGTCAATCTCTGCATAAACTAAAGAGCAGATTTGTAATTTATTGATACTCTTCTGCCAGCTAAACACTGTTTTGCATTACTCTTTAGACTCATTCCCCCAGTCATCACTGTTCTGCTTCAGCGATATTTTATATTAAAATGTGTATCTTTTCCCCTTTAAAAAAAATAAATTAAATTGCTAATTTCCTCCTGCTCTGCAGGGAAACCCAGGAAAATAATCCCTTCTTCCAGAGTGTCGTGTTGTCGAGCCAACAGACCGAATACAGAGCATAGGACACGTTGGATTTGCAAACATACACAGCACAGCTTTAGCCATTGTAAATGCCGGGTGGATTGGATCATGCAGGAATCCTGCTACTCTGAGAAATGAAGGGCAAGCTCGTGAATTAAGGCATGCAACCCGAAAGAGGTCATTTAGACACGGCTTGAATTTAATTTGTTTACAAAGTCAAAGGCTTCTTTAAGCATAGCTTGGACATGTGCAGGAAAAGTTTAGAGGAGGTAACGACAGGCTTTTCTCAACTCTATTTTTCCTTATCTGATTCATGCAGCATCAGAGAAAGCCACACCCCAGCAGCTGCAGGGTTTGCCTGGGAGGCTGAGTCGCAGCGAGCGGAGCACGGGAAAGCAGAAGCAGAATACAGAAAAGTATAGAAAACGTAAGCCCACCACTGGCTGGAGATCCTTGCCAGTTAGGAAGAACTAGATGAAAGCAGTCACACATCTTGGTAGATTGTGGTGGTACAGCAATAACAAGAGAGGAAAACTTTGTCTTTTCAGAGGATCCCGGTGCAGAATCAGTCCCAATTCAGAGGAGGAGACGCAGACTTTGTGATTCTGTGCTGCAGGAAAAGTGCAGCTAGACTGAAACTAAATGCTGACACACTCCTCAGCCTCTCAGTGAATATACATCCTTGGATGCCAACCAGATTATTCCGGGCTGCCCTGCATTGCATTATGCCTCACCGCTTGCAGAGCTGGAGTTCAGGTCATTGCAGAGAGGAAAGAGGAGTGGTGAGGATGTTGCTCGCAGAGTCTGAACACTCTTAGGGAGATTGATGAGGGCTGCCCGATTGGCTGCTGCCCTCCCCGAGCTCCAGCGGAGGGGCCGCGCTGGGATGAGAGCACAGCAGCCTCCTGGCGATGGAGAGAGCCGGCAGCAGTGGGGCTGGCCACTGTTCTGCATGCCTCCCTGAGGAAATGCAGGGAAGCGTTTCCCTGCTCAAGAAGGGTGAGCAGACCCTGGGATTTTCCCCTCCCTGTGAGCAATACTGATGCAACCCCCCCCACCCCACCCCAAAATCAGCAGAAGGGAATCCCACTCATCTGCTTAATATTACATTCTTAAACCCTGGACACTCATCAGAACAAGGGGTTTGGGACATATCTTGGAAATAAACTTGTATTCATGGCCAGCTACTTACCACCACCAAAAATGAAAAAGAACAAGTTATAAATTATATGCAGACTTTGTATGTTGAACTTATTATAATGCTCAGACATTTCATTAGTAATCTTTAAAAAACAGGAAAATCATGCTGCCCATTCCACATGTAACCAGCCTGGGGCCAAAACCAGCTCCTGTGCAAGAATGTGCAGCGGGTCTGACCCACTGAGATCAACAGGACAAGTTTCCCTGATCTTAGTGGGAGCTGAGGAGAGGATGAGAGCAGCCAGTGTGAGCCAGGAGACCAGTGCTGCTAAGTGGGAATGTGTCCACACCATCATCCCTGTTTTCTGGCTGTGAGTATCACAGTGGTATTGGTGAACAGCACAGGGTGGGAAGGGACTTCAAGGCTTTGTGCTAGAGTTGGCCTCCTTGGCATTTATGGCAAGAAAGTGTGGCTGTACTGCTTGGCATCCACCTTAGATTATGCCTAGCCCTAAGTTTGTCTTGAGGAGCATAATCCCCATGACACCAGGTAGCCTGGCCCCACCAGCTCTGTGGGGATTTGGTGCCTCAAAGATCA
The DNA here is from genome assembly GCA_013397555.1 of Urocynchramus pylzowi. Lineage (NCBI taxonomy): Eukaryota > Metazoa > Chordata > Aves > Passeriformes > Fringillidae > Urocynchramus > Urocynchramus pylzowi. Next base: position 164,248 of record VZRH01000528.1, on the reverse strand, counting down.
CAGGAGAGGTGACACCCACCAGAAGTCAGGTCTGTGGACTTCTGAGGCCATGGTTCAACTCCCACAGCTTTAGATATCTACAGAATAAAAGCTTCATGCTGTGTCCCATTGCAGTCAAAGGACTACAGTAATCCAACCATATTTTGCTAACTGTATCTCTAACCTTTCTATTCTGCTAACTGTGCCTGATGGCATAAAACCTTCAGCAGCAGAGTCAGGCCAAGGCCCCAGCTTGTCATGGCTCAAACATGGAGAAGATGGATCAGAAGATAGAGTGGTGACTCAGGGATTCTCTGTGCACATAGGATGTGGTTTCTCTCTATTTGCAGAACCAGCTGATCAAGAGAGCAGTGCTGTATCTGACAAGTGAATTACTCTTAATGCAGTAGAGGAATAAAAATCCATGTGTTCTTTCCTGCTGTTGAAAGCCCTTTAAAGACATGCTTTTGAACATAGTAAAATATTTAGTGAAGATGACAGCAGTTCAAGTAAAAATGCAGATACAAGGACATGTGCACGCACACGCAGGAGAACAACTCAGCTGGAAGATCTCCCCATTTACTCATTTCAGCCATATGTTTGCACCTAGAAAGCCAAAATACTTCTTGGGGCAGATATTTTTTGTTAGCTTTATTTTTGCTTCTGGTATCAGTAGTGAATTCCTGTACAATACAGAAAGTGTGCAGGATAAGGAGTGTACCAATATGTCACTGTCCAGCACAGGAAGCAGAAGGGCAGGACCTGGAAGAGACCCATAACTGGGGACTAGATTTAAATGAGGTTTCAGAGCTTGAAGCATGACATGTGCAGAAATGAGTCCAGCACTGTGCTGCCAGGCACCCCAGCTCTCTGCTTGGGCTGCTGCCTTGTGCTAAACACAATCACCCTCTGGAGGGACCTTGTTTCTGTTTCCCAAGAGACTGAATCTCTCCCACACAGGCCCAGAGGGGGCTGCTCTGCAGGAGAAGTTCAGTCCATCTGGATTCCTGAGCCTGCTGAGCTGCTGGATCTCCAGAGATGTTTTGTTAGGTATCCTTGGAGCTTAATTTATCCATGGTAGCAGGTTTGGGTTTCTCCACCTCCAGTGGTTTAGGGGTGGTACCCACTTTTGTCATAACACACCAGTCCATGGAGCACTCTCCTGGCATGCAGGTGGGCTGGGTTTAATTCTCAGCTTGCTCTGAGAGGGTGAGGGTTTGGATTCACATTTTCCTTACCTCAGAAGAACCAGAGACATAAATATGGAGCTTCATTGGATCTGGAAAATTCCTTTCTTGACACCATTAAGAAAGCTCTGTGTCTGTTGTGTGCCAAATGCATTCCATCAGAGTCTTCACAAATGCAGATGAAGGGAAAGTGACAGCCCCTTCCTGAAGGAAATGGCCATAAATCAGTAGCTGCTTGCCCATGGACCAGATGTCACCACAGTCTGTGCTGAAACAAGGTCTGGGGTGCTGACAGAAGGCACCAAAGATTTAGAACTGCACAACCACATAGACCTGCTGGCCACTCTCTGCAGGGCCACAGCTCAGCCTGTCCTCCCTGGGCTCTTCCCAGCTCTCTGCAAGCATTTCCAACCTGTGAATAGGGCTAATGCTACAGTTTCCTGATCATGTCCTTTGTCTGTAAAATCCAAGCCTTGTCCTCTGAAAATGTCCCCCCTCCATTGCTCATTACTTTCAGCCAGGTGGAGATGCCCTCAGGGCTGGCAGCTGAGTCTGATGGCCTCAGGGCAAGTGTGTCATGGAAATATCCACAGATGACAGGAGAACAGGAGAAAGCAATTGCAAAGTGCTAACGCTCCCTCAGGGGCTGTGAACAAAAATAAGATAAAAAGACAATACCAGACCTTTCTGGTGACATTTCGTACCCCAGAAAATTTGTGGGGAGGGAGGAGCAGTCCCTGGTGCGAGTGGATTTGGGAACACTGCCTGTCTGGGAGCCTTCTTCCATGTGCTGTGCAGCCTTGCTGCTCTGTGTCCCTTCCCTGCTTGTCCTGTCTCCTGGACCTGAGTTGGACCAGGCACCAAGTGAGCAATGCCCCAGAGCAAGGCAGTCACTGGCTGCCAGAGTTTGCTGGTGTGGTATTTCTGGGCTCTTTGTTTCCAGCTGAGTCTACAAAGACCCAAGAGTGAGATATTGGGGGGAGTATATTTGCACAACTAAGGAAGAGAGTAACTGAAGTGTCTTTAGTTTTTTCAAGCAGAACATGTACATTGCAAGTTAATTTTCAAGGATTTTTTAATAGTGTCTGGAAAGAGAAATGTACCTCTGAAGGGAGGTTCCTCGAGAGATGGGTGTTGCAGACACACACACACCTCTCCATTACTGCTCAAGGAGCCTGGAGGATGGATTCAGTCCACTTTCTCCATTTTCTTCTGCACACAAAGGTACCTGATGCCCATCCTAGCTACTTGAGAGCCCCTAGACATTTCCATGGGGCTGGCAGATCTGACCCAGGACCCAGGATAAACCTGTCCCCTTCCAGAGAGGCCAGCAGAGGCAAGGCAGCATATCCTGGTTGTCTCAGAGAGCATGACTTGCCTACATTTGGACAGCTGAACCTGGCCAGGGAGGCTGCACTTTGACTTTGTTAAAGCTGAGTCAACACATCTGTTCTGTGTCTTGACAATTCGAATAATGGGTAGATCCAAATTGTTTAGAGGTGCATATTTATTTTTCTACATTCATTCCTACTTGTTTTGTTTGAATTACTCTTTCCCTTGCAGTTCAACTGATCCAAACAGTGCAGCACAAGTGAAGATGGCTCTTTAAATGAACTTGTGTTTCTGTCCTGTGTGTTCTTCCTGGATAGCAACACCTCACTGGGCTTCTTGTTAGAAACTTCCTCCTCTGGATGTGTGACCCAGTTCATTTCACAGGTAGGACTCCTCCAGTGGGATTGATGGCTCTGGCCTGGCACACTTCCTTCCCTCTGTGGTGTTGGAGGAGGGCAGCCTTGCAGGAGCACAATGCTGAGGTCAGGGCACAGACCTGATCTCCTCCCCCATCTGCTTCATTCTCACAATAACACCATAGTCCTGCCAAAAATATAAATACTGCCAGAAAGTAGGGGCTAGCAATATACTTTCTAGAGGTATCATAGACTCACACAATAGGTTGGGTTGGAAGGGTTCTTTAAAGGTCATGTAGTGCAATGACCTTTAAAGGGTCACTGAGCCCCTGCAGTAAGCAGGGACATCTTCAAATAGATCAGGTTGTTCAAAGCCCCACCCAACCTGACCTTGAACACTTCCAGGGGTGGGGCATCTGCTGTCTCTCTGGGCAACCCGTATTTCACCACTTTCATTGCAAAAAACCCTTCTTAATATCTAATCTTTTAGTTTGAAACCTTTCCCCTTTGTCCCACCACTCCATGCCCTTATGAAAAGTCCCTCTCCAGCTCTCTTGGAGCCCATTCAGGCACTGGAAGGTGCTGTAAGGTCTCCCTGGGGCCTTCTCTTCTCCAGGCTGAGCAACTCCTGCTCTCTCAGCCTGTGTTTGTAGGACAAGTGCTGCAGCCCTCTGATATCTTCTGTGGCCTTCTCTGGACCCGCTCCAGCAGGTCCATGTTCTGTCCTGAGCAACTCCTCAGAATGTCAGCACTCACCATGCCTCCACACACCAGCGTGTTCAGATGACTCTGCCCTAGGTCAGTGTGCACGGGAGGGAGAATTCCAGCTGTCCTTCTGCTCTGCAGTTTTCATACCACTGAAAGGTTAATGAGGCTGAATGCCTCCCTGATCCTCAAATACTTGGGCAAAACATGGGGAGCACAGCTCGTGCCTTTGAAGCTCAGAGCTGAGGAAGGCTGCTCAGCCACCGGCATCTGTTCTTGGCGGGGCCGGCTGCGTGAGCCCTGCAGTGCCTTCTCCAGCCCTTCAGCTGCTCTGCAGCAGCACATTGCTGAACTGGGAGCAGCTCCTTTGTTCCATGGGCATGGATGTCGCTGTCACTCTGCCCTGTAACTTTCCAGGTTGCACAGCTATCTCCCAGCCCTGATTCCTATGTGCATCCCAGCATTTGTGCTCTACATCCAAATTAATACACTTGCTGTTCTGAGGGCCCAGATTCCTCTCTCTTCATTCCCTTCTTTCTTGCTCTCAGTGTCCTCCTGTTCTTTACCACTGACCCTCAGTGGTTGGTTACTGCTCAGATGGTGCTGCCACTGCATGGGCAATTAGGGAAAATGGGTGGCAGGAGATTTTTCCACTGTTGGGATCAGAGGGGAGGTGCATTGCCCTGGGAAACATGTTCACATTTCCATGTCCAACAGGAGGCTCAGCTTGTCCCTCCTCATCCTTCCCTCTCCCCTTCAATGGCCTCCTGAAGTGTACCCATTCTTATTTGCCAGATGTCCTCTGCTTGGATTTATACTCTGGCCAGTTCAGCTATTTGAGATCTGCAACATCTGAATTACCAATTTTCTTGTTTTCTTTATGTGACTCTGTGCTTTTTTCCTGGAGTGTTTTACATAACTTTCTAGATGATTGGAGGTTTTAGTCTACGTGACATGGACCAGTTCCAGTGACTTTTCCCACCTCACTTTTGTGATCTGGTATCTGCTGAGTTACACAATCTCCTCCAACAGTAAGATTCAGCTCATCACTCCCCCAAGGTAAAAATCTGCTTAGGGAGCTGCTCTCATCTCAGATGCACAAACCTTTTCTGGCACAAATGAAATGGGAAAGTCAGACAGCAAAGTTCCCTGGAGCCAAATGGGTGTCATTCATTCCTGCTATGTCTTGCTCTTTTAAGCAGTACAGCAAGAACAGAACAGAGAACTTACAAGCAAGTTTAGAAGTTGTCTGAAATTGTTCCTACAGGCAAGCAGAGCTAATAATTGTACATTGAAGAATTAGATACAAAATATTAAAATATTTTGCCTGAAATAAAAAAAAAAACCCAAAACAAAACCTAAACCTTCTCAACTTCAGCCTTCCAGCCCCATCCCTCCCTTTTAAATATGTCTGTGATTTGCACCACTGTTGCAGCTGTGCACATGGAGTATCCAAAAGGAACATGCAAGGCACCCTCAGTTTCTGCTGCAGCATCCCTGATGCAGAAGGAGCCCAGGTGCACTGGCCTTTAGTGTGCAGAGTCCAGGTGCATGGAAAAATGGACCTTGCCTAACAAAATTTGGCACAGCTCTTTACACTGGTGTTTTCCTTCTAGCCTGAGATCTTTTCCTTTAGTAACCTGGGACCACACCATTTTGCTGGACTAAGTGGAGACTCCAGAATTTGGTTCCTGACTGTAAAAGATCCTGTCATGGTGGTTTGTTCTCTTTTTTTAATGTGTAATTGGTGCATGTAAGTGAGCATGTACTGGTACATCCATGGGGCAGGGAAGGAAGAAAATATGCAGTGCCCAGTGAATTTCTGTAGGGTCATGTTTTGATGTCCTCTTTTGGCCAAGCTCTGCTGACCAGCTGTTCAAAGCTATTTAGACACCGGATGTCTCAATATAGTTCAGCATCTGTCTCAGGCTGACTGAGGACTGGTAAGGACCTGCAGAGACTGATCCATTCATGATTATTATTTGTAAAGACATTGGCTTTTGCTGCTGATATAACTGGACCCTGTATGCCTAAATTCCTTTTTTCTTTTTCCCTGGAGAATTTCTACTATTGCTCTTTGTGCCTTTTAGAAGAGTCCCCTCTCTGCTGTCTGATTTTAGCCTCCTCCTGATAAGTCTCTAGGCAGAGATCAAGGCTTGGGCAGAAGAGATTTCACTGTTTTAAAGAGTGAGAAAAACTAAGGCCAGGTTAAGTCTCCTGCACTCTCATCACACTATAGTAATGCTGAAGTGCAGTACAGATATTCCTAGTAAAATGCACTTGCTTTCAGGTTTCCTTTTTGAGACAATCAGGTTTAATATCTCAGTGTTTTACCCAAAAATACTCTTAGTTAGGGTTCTATTAAAATAACTTTGAAAGTTTCATTAAAATGTATCTGAAAAATTCTGAGTGAGATATATCAACCTCAACTATATAAAAGCTTTCATTTTCATAAGAAAGTATCTGCATACCCTGATTTGTCCAGTTATGAGGATAGTTCATTTATCTCTTTCTGTTTCAACCATGTGAGTACCAGAATATCAATTACAGAAATTTCTTCCCTTTTACAAGGACACATTTTTCAATGTTACATTCCTTGGGCTCTGAAGAGGTATTGCTTGCCTAAAATCTGCTAGTTTTCCAATCTCCTCTTCCCAGCTGAAGACAAAATATCAATGCAGGAAGGCCTTTTCTTCCACACTGGTCAGATCAGTGCTCCTCCATTAACCAGTCAAAAGCTAGCCAGATGACATGCATTGCCCAGATAGAAAGGATTTTAGAGGCTGAGTGTTTCAGGACTTTGCCTCTTACATTTCTCTGTCCAGTTCTGATTGGATTCATATGCAGATTCTGAGAGAACTCAGGGTGTAAAAGTGGGATTCATCAAGGCCAACAAGGAGCAAACCCCTAAGTTAGCCTGAAGAAAATGGCAAGGAGAGTAGCAGGGACCTGCAAAGAGGTACAGACACACAGCTCTGAGCTGCAGAAGCACCTGCTCTCACCTGGAATCTGTAACCATGGGCTCTTCCCTGGAGATCATGTCCAAGCCACCATTTTGTCACAAAACACAGCTGGAGGGAGACCCACCTGACTGCATGGAGTAGCTCAGTGTTTGCAGGACACTTCTGGAAGGTGAGAAGCTGAAGAGCAATTCCCTCCATTTCCTGGAGAAGGGTGCCTGAAGGTGACCTCTCACTGTGTGAGAGCCTTGAGAGCATTGGCTGCACCATGGAGTAGGAGAGGCACTGTGCCCTGCATGGAAACATCCCTCAACCCAGCAGCAGAAGTGTGTGAACTGGGCTCTGGCCAGTCTGGGAGAATGCTTTGGCTTGTGGGCATCTCTTCTTTCTGTGTTGCCAGAGGCTGTGCTCCAGAGCTTGCTGCCTTGGAGGGTGCCTGATGTGAGTCCTTCATCCCTGCAAAATAATCTCCCACATGAAAAAGGCCTTTTAACTCCAGGGTTCCATGTCTTTTCCCAGTGCTGAAATCTGCCCAGTCCATCTTTGCTGTAGGTCTCTCTGTCTGCTGCAGACTTATGTGTCACCTGTGCAGGGCCTCCCACTCCATTAGCCTGTGTTGCTCTCTTGTTCTCTCAGCTTCCTCCATGCCAGCATCATTCCCCTGGTTCCTCAGAGCTGTTTTTTTGAAAAAGAAAATTCTTTTACAGAGATGAGTTCATAACAAGTGGATCACCATCCTTATCAGTGGGATTTCCAAAGGGACCACCACTCAGAAGTGAGAATGCATTAAGGTCCTTTCTAGGGTTAGCTGACTTGCACAGTGGCACTCAGTGCCTGGCATGGGGTTAGGAGCTGCTTGTGATTTCCACACTTTGCCTTTGCCTCTGGAAGGAGGCTCTCATGGTGCTCCAAATGATGCTGTTTCACAAACAAAAGCATTTGCTCTGTTCCTTTATCATTTCCTGAGAGGGTGTGTTCATCTCCTTCCTACTTGTGGCTGTCATCCAGTGCCTGGATCTGTGCAGGAAATCTGCCTTGAACAACACGTGAGGGCTGCCAAGACATGCACTGCTGGTCCCCACAGGCACCAGAGACAGCACCATAATTACCTGTCCTTCCTTGGGAAATCAAGTGGTACATGGTGTTCTCCTCCAGAGAGCAGAGCACTTCCACACTGCACGGTAGCTCTGCTTGGGGACAGAGAAGGGACAGAGAAGGGACAGAGGAGGGACAGAGGAGGGACAGAGGAGGGACAGAGAAGGGACAGTGCTGGGGCTGCTGTTCACTGGGACAGAGAAGGCTGCAGGACCATTTTGGTGTTGCAACCTCCATCACATCCAGCTGAGCTGTGTGCTGTCAGCCCAGCAGCTCTGTCACAGTGGAGAGGCTCTGACTCAGCTGGGATCAGATATCTGGGCACTCCAAAGGCTCAACTTCCCAGGGACCAGGGACTGAGGCAGGAGCTGTGGCTGCTCTCTGTGAGTGAGGAGCTTCACCCTTCTGCTTGCTTGTGCTGCAGACCAGCCTCAGGTCAGTCAAGGGCTGCAGGGAGTGTTTTTCTTCCTGCTCAAAGAGGACAAAGCCTGAAGCAGGTTTCATGCAGACCTCACTCTACTCTCCCTGGCAGTGAGAGCTGTCCCCTCCAAGCCCAGGTATCCTGTCTCCCACCAGGGAGGGGTCTGGTCATGGCTGTGGGATTTCTGCCCTTTTTTCTCACAGAGAAAAACTTGCAGGGAAAGCAAGTTCTGAGGAGGGAGACAGGTTTGAGTTGCCTGCTGGGGTTTCAACCTCATCCTCAGCAAGGTAAGAGCCTTTCAGCAGGGCTGCTGCTATTTATTTCATATGTGTGGTACCTCTGTAAAGGGAAAGCATAAGAGTGACTCAGGCTGCTCCCACAGGGATTTACAGTTTCAGCCAGGCACAGGGGTGGGACAGCCATGCCACCAGAACACAAGGACACAGCATCAGCTGCAGCCACTGCTCTTCACCTGCCATAAAACTGGGGATCAGTTATCATCCTCGTGTTAACAGAGGCCATGATCTGTGCAGCATCACCTCTGAAAACAAGCCAGCTGTGAGAGCTCACAGGGAGGGCTGTTCTCCCTGGAGAGCCTGATGCTTCCAGGCAGGCTGCGCTGTTTTCCAGAAAATAGAGACAAAAATTCAATGCATGATGCTCTTGAACTGATCTCCCTAGGAAAATACTCTGTGTGTGAACAAAAATGTGGTCCCAAACAGAAAATGGTCACATAACTGAAAGGTGTATGGCTGGAGGAGAGATCAGAATTGGTGAGAGGGAGGGTAACTGCAGTGCCATCAGAGATAATGCACTCCCTAAGAAATAACCCCCTGCTGCTCTGTGGGAACTGAGGGCAGCTCAGCACAGCACTGTGCCTTGCAGAGACTCTGAATATTCAGGCACACACTCTGTGCTGGAGCAGAGCCCTCTCCAGCAGCCAGCAGGGTCTGCAGGCCACCTGCCCTCTGCCCTTCTCCTGGTGCCACCTGCAGTGGCCCCTTAAGTTCACAGGTCTCTTCACACTGTCAGTGGCTGACATTGCCACAGGAGTGCCACCACCCAGCTCAGGGTGTTAGCTGAACACTTGTGCCTCAATGGGACCAGTGCCCTTTCCAGGATTGCAAGGAGGCACCTACAGCCAGCTGGGATCCACCACCCAGGACTTCTCCTGAAGGCAGGTGCAGATACACCACCTTTCCCAGACCTCACCAGAGCTGAATCTTTTCTATCTGAATTAATCCATTCCTCCTTTTCAGTGATTACATAGAATCTGGAGCTTTGGTTCAGGAATTGGGGGAAGCCAGATTTGCTGAGTAATGGGATTCAAATTCATGCTTGCTCACCAGGTAGTCCAGTGGGAGCTGTGGGAATTCCCATTGCATTTCCTGAAAATGGGTCTGCTGTGCAGCAGGAAGCTCAGACTCTGATCAGATAGAGAGGCACCACTGCAAATACCACTGTGATTTAGTGGTCAGGGTAAGCAGGTGGCTGCCAAACCTTGTTGTACATTTTGCATTAAAAATTTAGCACATTAAAAAAAGGAAGTGATTTTCTGGAGCAGAGTGCCCCTTCTTCTAGGTGAGTGGCTTGACTGCTAAACCATCAAAGTCATCATTTTTTCCTTGATGCATGGGCTGAGGTTTTTTTGCTTTCTACAATCTGAAGGAAAAGGAGTGACCTGTGAGAGGTAGCTTGCAAAATATTTCACTGGGGAATACCAGAATACCATTATCCAAACACTGCTTCTTGGTGAGCTTATGGGATTTTTGTCCTGGCTTCAGCTTGCAGGATTTTTGAGTTATTTCATGATGCAAGACTACCCTAAGACTAATAGAGTGAAATGCTCTTTCTTTTAAACTGCTGCACCCCTATGAAAAATAAAGGTGTTAATATGTCTGTTTACCACTCTGCTTGTCTCCGTGGTTTTGGTGTGAGCTCTGAGCAGCCAAAGGTACAAAGAGCTCCCACAGCTTGATGGGAGAGGTGGGTACCTCCAGCTGCAGCACAGGGCAGCATTTAACAGCAACTCCAATTATCCCTACTGCATTGAGCCCTTCAAGGAAGGCCGAATTTAGGAATTCATAGACTTCCTTTTCTTTAGGAAGTCTAAGGGCTGCCTACACTCATCAGTGGATAAGTGCCAGCACACGAGTGTGAAGATGAGGAGAGGGTGCAAGGCTGGGACCACTCTGGGAGCAAGAAGGTGCAGAGGAGGAGGAACCACAGGGAGGAAGCCATGGCTCAGTGTGCAGCCAACAGGCGGGGCCAGGGACGGGCTGTTAGAGGGAACAGTATGTTGGGAAATAAAATGATTTGGCCTCTCTGTTTTTAAGAAAAATAGCATCCTCTGTGTAAGGCTGTGCTGGGACGCCCTGTCCGACCTTGCTCTGAACCTGGGTGTGTGACCAGACCTTATCTGGTTGGGGGCCTTCTAGAGGTCTGTTGTAAATACTGTTCAAAGGAGATATTCCTACCAGAGGAGGAGGAAGAGCTGTGCCAGGAGCAGAAGTGGGGGACAGAGGATGACAATGGGGTAAGGGCAGGGTGGTGGCTGCCCAGCTCCCACACCTCAGGGCCACCCCGTGCACACCCCAGAGCTCTGCTCTATCTGTAATTCATTTTGCATGATTAGTTTGACATGATGTAACCCCTGTCCTTGTGACTCAGCAGGCCAAATATAAGCATCAAATGACTACAGAGTCATCTGATTTACAGGAGTCTCACTTATAACAGCTCATTACCGAGCCAGCAAAGTATCTGTGAGCCAGCCAGCAGAGAGCAGATTGGAGAGCTTATGAAAGCAGATTTTGGGAAGACTTTCCTAGTCACGCCTGCAAAACCATCTACTTAACAGCAAATAAGCAAAATCATCTTGCTGTACCTTTTTAGTTTTCCTTTCTCACTTCACTTTGTCTCAGGAAGCGAAGTTTCACCAACCAAAGCCCATCTCGGGAATGGTCTAATGAGTCTGTTTAAAACCAAGTAAAAATGAAATCTGGCTGAGAGCCAGGTGATGGAAGTAAAGTTTTCCAGCAGCACAGGGTGAGACCAATGGAAACTCTCAGACCTGCAGCTCTGTGGATGGCAGAATTTCCATGTGGTGTCTCTGGTGTCTCTGTTAGTGAGCTCTCTCATGAGTCGGTCGCTGGTCAGAAACTCCAGTTGGCTCTGAAGTGTATTCACTCACAGGCCCTCTGCATTTATTGTATTACTTAAAGAGAGCCAGAGCACCAAAAGTTTTCTTAAATCCCCCTACTGTGCTTTACAGCTTACTCCTAAAAAAGCTACATCGGGTCAGTGACTTGGGTGGTCAGGCTACGATGTTTTCTGAATTACTGCAGCTAAAACTACTCCCATGGAATACCCCAGGCACTAAACGTGCTATTGGACTGCAAAACATCCATTTGACATCACCTGTCTTTAAGCTAAGTTAGGAAAGGAAATGGACACATTCAAAAGTGCAATGCCACTTGCATTCAAGTCTTGCCTAATATGATCCCTGCTATCATGTATTTCTCTTTCTGTAATTTCTCTTTCTGGGTTGGTGCAGGTCTGCCTGTGCCCTGAAAATATGAACTTGGAGGGATGTGGCTCCAGCTATCTCAGAGATCTTCTACTTGTGGATAGAGAAGACATGCCTAAGCCCTTCTCGACATGGTACAATGCAAACATCTCTCTAACAGGGTATTTCCCTGACCTCCAGGCTATAGGATACTTGGGATAGGGGGTTTCTGGGAGCTGAAATGGGCACTCAGGTCTTCCCACAGCTAGATGGGTGTAACTCCAATCCCTTGCAGCCACTGAAGGAATAAAATGTTTTTATTTCAAATCTCTGGGCTGTGCCCAGCCCCACTTAGAGGGGCCATACTCCCTACCTGTACACGTCCTTAACTGCAGATTGTCATGACGTAGGCAACACAGATAAGAGATTTAGTTTTTAAGGAAAATACAGGATGTTGGGGTGTATGCTTTTCCATGGGTACTTTTCATTCTCTATCCCTTTTTTTATGCAAAGCTGTCACAGGAGACATCTGACAGAACCTGGTGGGCTTTGTCCATGTATGTCCGGTGTTTGCATTTTAAAGAAATAATCTCGGAAATGTTTTGCCTAGTTCACTTGATTTATTGCTTCAGGATAAGGTTTTCTGGAAATCTGTGAGATCCTCCAGGATCAAAGCAGCCTAGCAAAGGCAAGGTGCTGTTATCATTGTGTCTTCAGTCACCTTGCTTTCCCCATAGGGAGAAGTAATTGTGCATGCAGTTTGTGTCTGGAGGCAGTATATTCCACAGAAATGCCACTTATTACTGCACTGCTTTTCATCTGCAGAGGGGAAAAGTGATGTGAAAATGCCTGGAGGAGCAGGAATGTGGTAATATGAATCTCATTTTAACATGCCTAAAAGAACCTCATGCAGACAAGGAGTTGATAAAAGAGAGTCAACGCTGAATAAAAATCCCCAATTAGAGCCCTATCAAAAGCAGCACTTCCATGGTGAAGTGGATTAGCTCTCCTGCTTTTACAGAAACCTCTGCTAGTGTGTATTTGCTTGGCTTTTTTATAACCTGTACCTCTCCCATCAAGCCATGGCTTTCTTTCCAGGTAGCTGCATGCCACTTCCAGCAGCTGGATGGCCAAAAGCTCTGGTCTGGTGCTGCAAGGTCACAGCTCCAAGGCAGGGCACTGGAACTCCCTGTCCAAAATACAGAGTTTTTTGCCATCAAGTGATGGCAACTCAGAGTGGTTTGCCATCCCTTTAAATGGACACATCCAGCCAGCCCTGAACTTGATAAAAAACTGATGGGGCTCAGCAGCTCAGCCCTGCCTTGTGCCACTCTGGAGACAGAAGCCTCATTTTCAGCCTGGGTTTGGAAGCAGCATATGGGTGGAGGGACAGCTTGTAGCTGCTGCTGTGGGGCCCAAGGTTTTGGGGAGGTCTGGAAGGCTCCAATTTGTGGAGGGCTGTCTGCTCCCCATGGGCTGGGGCTGGTTTGCACCAACCACCACACCCTTTGTGCAGAGGGAGATGTTTAGGACCATCCCCAGCTGAGCAAGGAGCTCATGCTGGGAGGCTCAGCCTGGGATCTGGCAGCAATCCCTTTGTCCCTGCTGCCACTGGCACTGAGTGTGGGCTGCTTTTCTCATTCCTTGCACCACTGACACCCGTGGGGCAATTCCTCAGGCAGGGATGTGAAGTTACAGATTCATTTTCTGCCCTGGGGTCTGTCCTTGCAGTGTGCTGAGGTGGGCTTCAGATTTGCTTTTACCATCCCATTGCATTTGAGGGAGGTAAAGCATAAACAGCTTTTGCAAACCATGCTCTGTGCAGCTATCCCCTCAGATCAGGTGAATCTTTCCCCCACACAGACCTCCTTGTTCTCAGCAGAGCCTTATCAGCAGAGGCTGACTGATAAACCAGGGCAGTGGCACTCAGGGCTGTGTTATGTGCATCTTGGCCACACACACAGAAGCACACACGTGTGCACACACATTCCTGCCAAGCAGGAGACAGCACTAAAGCTTCCAGTGGTCTGGAAGGGACCTGGAGGGCTCTCAGTGGGGAACTGAGCTTTTAAGAACCCCTTTGCATTCAGCCTCTTCCTCCAGGTAACAGTTTATTTGTAACATCTGATTTTCCCCTCAGCACTTTCATGCCACCTGCTCTGACAATTATTTCTGGTTTTGCCCAGTGTGAATTTCTGCTGGGCCATTTATAACTGAGTGTCACAGATCCTGCTGTCACAGGGAGCACACACCTGATTTATTCACTATGCCTATGTTAGGAAATTACTAGTTTACATTTAGGGGGGAAAAAGTTATGTTTTTTCTCCATCCTCTCACATTTTATCACAGCACCATCAAAAATAAGGGCTGAAAGGGATTTCTGAAATTCATCCAGCCCCAGGCAGAGCCAGGACAGACTGAGCATCTAAAAACCCCTTTGGACTCTGCTGGGCCCCAGTGTAAAGGCACAGCCACAACTTCACAGAGTAACCACTGCTCTGCAGTGGCAATTTGCAGGGTTTACCTGACCTCGTAGTTCAGGAGCTCCAGGGCAGACTTCCCTTTGTACCAGCAAAGTTTTCATTTTACTGTGTGTCTGAAGTAAACCTGCCTCCCCAAATATGCTCCTGAAGGGGAGGTTTCACTGGAAATGTTTGTTGTCACCAAAGCAGCCTCCACATCTGCCCGTGCAGAGTCCTGGTGGGCACAGGGAGCAGCAGCAGCAGGCACAGGTGGTTTTGGTGCTGTTGGGAATTGCTGGGTGAGCAGACCTGCCAGGAGGGAGATCTCCCTGGAGGCAAGGGTGCTCCCATCCCTTCATCTCCATCAGCCCAGCAGGACCAGTCTCTTCTCAGTGACAGGCACACTGGCACATGGCTACAGCACCAGTGAGAGCTCCTGGCAGGCAGCAAACCAGCTGTGAGCAGCCAGGCAGTGGCTCCCACCTGAGGGCCTGGACTGGGGGAGATTGGTGCCCATGGCACCACTGCCCCCATGCCAGAACACAGATTACCTCTTCCCACAGGAGGATGAAGCTGTTTAAAACAGTCACAGTGCTCTGATAAGGATGATTCTTCTTTACAGTCACCAGGTTTCCAAGCAGATGTATTTTGTAGTTTCTACAGCAGCTGGGCTGGAAGCTGTGTGTTGCCAGTGTTGCTAGTGTTGCTGCTGTGTGAATTCCTTTTTCAGATGTTTGTTTGCATTGCAAATGTCCTCAGTGTGTCCTTGCTATGGGTGTAGCTCTAGTGCTGATAAAAACCTCCCGAAATTTCAGCAAGGGCATCTGATCCTATATTAGGCTGCAGGAATATGGAGTGGTTTTCAACTGGTGCTTGAATTTAAAACCTAATCCTGATTTATAGCCCCATAGATCTCCTTTTGAAGCCCTGTGTGTTTCCTCCTTCCTTGGGAGTGGTGGCATGGCTGTGCTGTGGCATCAGTCAGTGGCTCAGGACGTCAGGGGAGCACATCTAGATGACACATGTGTTGGTGATCCCAGGAATCTGTCCCAGGAGTTTGTCCAGGGCAGAGATTCACTCTTTTCCAAAGTAATGTCCTGGAAAAAGGGGAGCCGTGGGGAGGGTTATGACATGTGGACAGGGGGCAAAGTTAAGGGGGGGACAGCTGTTTCAGACTGCTGTCTCTTCCTGTAGTTCATGGAAATGAACACTTTGGGCTCAAGTGTGAGGTGTTGTTGCTTTCCCTCTCTTCTGCAGTTTCAGGATCAAGAATATTTCTTTATCTGCAATTTAATGTCTACACAGAGTGCTCAGATCACACCAGGTGCTGTATTTAGTAATGCACTGCTGAGGGAGGAGGCTCTGCAGTCTGAAGCACATTTAGCAAAGTACATAAATGTGGGGAGGGGAGGAAAATCCCTGAAGGCATCACTTGTACAACTACACAACTTAAAAATTTTTGCCACTTCTATAAAGTATGCACAAATAGTTTACAGTCTCTCTTCAGCCCTAGCTGCTCTACTGTGATTTCTAAATAGAATATGATTAATGTTAAAAATAATCCAATATAGGAATTCTGTCTTCTGGATTGTTTTTAGCAGGTCAAAGGCCATTATTGCAGTAATTGAATAATCCCACAGCCCTTTGCTCCAGACATTCACTATGGAAACTAAGCAGTGAGGACTGGCTATTCTATTTTCCAGTCATCTAGACAGTATTTTAATGGGAAAGAAAAATCTGATGCAGTTAAAAGCCCCTCTAAAAGCAGATTATGGGGAAAAAATAGATGCTCAGATGAGATGCGGGCTGATGATTCACTTCAAAATACTGTAATTGTTAAAGACACTGATAATGACTTTGGCAGGCATGCAAAGACATATAAATGCTTTTTTACCCTGTGTTCTCTAGATTGAGAGACAAAGGGGAGGGTTGTTTTCTTTCCATGAGACCAGTGAAAAGCACATATTTCTAAAGTAGAAATCAGTGTTTGTTCTGAGAGTCTTTTAAGACTCTCAGATGAAAAATACTCTGCTGTCAGAAATGTTGCATGTCATATTTTTACATTTTTTACAGTGTTTATTAATTATAAGATAGAATCATCTAATGACTCCAGCTGAGATTGTGACATAGTGTACCAAGTATTATATACACATTATACAGTGAGGTGTAAAAACAGCCAGGGACACCTCAAATCTAAGTAGACTTGTAACTGAACACTGTTTGTTTCACTTGTTTTTACAGCCTTACAAATCCATTGACCCCAGCTGAGATGCTCTTGACTTACCTCAACTTTGGAGGGAGACAAATCATAGGCAAATTTTGTTATTCTCATTTTTTCTGAGAAAAGGGCAGGGAAAAGGTAGTTTGTTTGTGTGAAGTCACAGGAGGAATGTATGGAAAAGGTTGCATTGACTCTGGAGAGTGTCCTAGATGCATAAGACTGTTTTCCTCCTATAAGAAACATCCTAAGCTCATTTCAAGATGAGTGAGAGTTAGCAGGAACACCCAGGTACTGTTTGGTGCTGAGTCTCCATCCCTTCTCCTTCACCCCCCTGGAGTTTTCCCTTGTGTCCTGGTGGGCTCACATCCCCTGTGGTCCTTTCACAACCACCCCAAAAGACCCTGCAGATCTTGAGAGATCCAGGGAAAGCAAGTGCAAACTGAAATGCAGACATGAGGCACGAGCCAAACCTTTGGCCACACAGGGCTGCCAGGGTGGCACTCACCAGGCTGGTTACTGAGCCAGCCACGCTTGGCTGCTAAAAACATCGAGGGATTTGGTTGCAGAACTTAACCTTTGGAAGCCCAGCAGCTGCTCCCCAGGCCCTCTGAGAGGCCAGGCAGTCGGCATTTAAGATCCAAGATTTGAAGCATTGCAGATTCTTTTTTTTATGCATCTTCAATAACCTGAAAAAAGCTAAAGGTCTGCTAAAGGTGCAGCTGCATTACCGGGAGAGAACCATTTAAGATCTGGCACAGGGAAAAGCACATATTTAAAAGACAAGCCTATCAGTCTTTAATGAGGTTATATGGGGACTGAGTGGTCATCTCATCATTGAGTAATCTTAATGCAACGTGCTCTGAATCTATAATTAAAGCAGCTTCCACCTTTATCTCGCATGCTAAATCTTGATTTCTCCCAGTTCTTGCAAAACCTCTCTCTGTCTTAAAGGTACACCTAGTGTGTCCATGAGCCCTAAAGGACTAATCTTGAGTAGCCTAGTGCCTCTGTGAAGGGCTCACTTGGAGCTGAGAAAGAGAAACTCCAAAGTGATGTTTCCCACTGAAGGAGCTTCAGCAAAATAAACCAGGTTTTAACAGAACAAAGCACATTTATCAATTGTTATTACCCACTGTCTCTTGCTGCAGTATAGCTCCTGCCTGCTCACACTCTTTCTCTGTGGAGAAAATCTTCTCTGCTTCTTCTTCAAAGGATCCTCTCTCAACCCAGAGGCTCTTCAGATCTCCCAGGAGGCTCCTTGCCTTCTCCCCCAGTGAAGTCGCTCCCACCTGAGCCATTGCAAAGCTCTCCAACAGCACCTGTTGCTGGGAAAAAGCAACTCAGGGCAAAATTAATTACCTGTATTTCTAGAAATTACAGCTTAGAAGCACTCACTCAGGCTTAATGGCTGTCAAGATACCCTCAGAGGTAAGAGAAAGAAGGAACCTATAGGTCCTAAAGGGAAAATTCTTACAGAGCAAAATTGCCAGACCAAGCCCTCTGCCTCTTTCTTGGGTGACTGTGAAATTATTCTAAAAGCATAATAAAGAACATTGTCAGATAATTGCCCTGTGGTCCAGGCACTGACCAACAATTTGGCATTTTCTATCAGTTCCTAACTTTACCCCAGGTTTCCTGTGTGATCTTCAGCAAGTTGCTCAGACTAATCTTCCTCTTGCATATGCAGGTACCTAATTCCCGCTGAATTAGGTCAGAATCTGCTGAGGACCTTGCAGCAGTGCAGCTCAGCCTCAAGGCCCAGCCTGTGCAGTGCTGCCTTTCTCCTGATGACTTTCTTGCTTATTCAGATACATTGGGACTGGGTGGCACACACAGTTTTCTCTGCAGCATCCCCAGCTGAGAGTTCCAGCTTTGATTTGGGGCTCTAACACACCTTCAACCACAGCACAGTAGAAATAAACTACAGGTGGTGGCAAAGCTTTCGTGTCTGCACGAGAAGTGCAGGGACCACTTTATCTCCTTGCAGCAGATAACCTAAATCAGCCTCAGTTTTCCCCCAGCTACTGAGCTGGAGATGTGCAGCAGGCACAGTTCCCACAGAGCAGTAATTTATTCAGTCACGTAGCACGGAGCAATGTGGATTGCTGTGTCAGCGCAAAGAGAGAAACGTGTCAAGAGCTTCTCCTGAAGGAACAGCAACCTTCAGGCTGTGACTGTGGGAGCTGTGTTGTCTTTATTGAGAGTTCAGTCCTGGTGTGATTTCACAGCACTTCTTATATACAAAATGAGAGGCATGTGAAGGCACACTGAGGGCATCTTTCTGAACATGGCAAGTGTTTTCCAAATAACTCGTGAGAGCTGCAGCCAAGCCCAGCTGAGCTCTCTCTGCCTGTTCTTGGAGAAGGTTTTCTGTGCACTGCTGCTGCCCAGATCCTTTATGTGACATCCAGCAGGTGGGAAGGGCTCAGCCCTGGAGTCTGGGTGCTACAGACTAGAGACCTTTCATTTCAGATTGAGACCACAGCACAGTCATCCTCCTGTATTCACTGTGCCCAAGTTCTGCACAAATCCCAGGCTTGCAAAGCTGGAGGAGCATTGTGCTGTGGGCTGGGTTTGGAAAACCCACTGCTAAGGGGACATTTAGGTGGTGACTGCAAAAAGGGAGCTCCCCAATCTGTTAGCACTGACTGTGCAAGCCCTTCTCAGGCTTGCTGGGGAGGGCTTGGAAGGGGAGGCACCCACTGGAGGGTGGGATTTGATGAACTTGGCAGAGCAATTTAAAAAAAAAACCAAAAAGAAAGAGTTGAACATTTTAAGCAAAAGTTGCATTTTGACTGAACTTAATGGAAATTAGGCATTAATCAGGTAAGTGCATTTCTGTTTCTAACTCTATTTTTTGTAATACGTCCAGTGACCTGTTAGGAAGAAAACCTCACTCAATGTCACAGTGCCTCTGAAACAGAGGTGACTGATGTGTTGGTAAATTGGGAATGCAACTCACTCCATCTTCAGCCAGAGAACTGTGTCCTGCATCTGACATTGCTTCATTATATTAATGTTTTTCTTTTTCTTTTTTGGAGATTATGTTCCCAGACAATTTGAGTCACAAATAAATCAACCTGTCTTACATGTCAGTTCAGCTTTTTCTTATTAAATTGAACAACTACTGGAAGTTAGAGTTTTAGGAAAGAGCTTTCCAATTAATGCAAAGCTTGAACTGGTCTTATACTGCAAGCCAGTGGGAAAGAGTAAAGTTCCCTCTGACTGGCAGCCAACAGCCACTTAAATTAAGGAAGAATCAAACCTTTTGCCAGTTTCACAAAATGTCAACACATCTGTCTGAATTATGAATTACTAATGCTGAGCTTAAGTAGAGAAAAAAAACAAAAACAAACAGACAAAAAATGGATAAAACCAGATCTGGATCCCCAGGTTAGATGAAGAAACTGAACTCTGTTACTTCTACTTTTATGTAATTGTTAAAACAATGTCATAACATTGCACCTCTGCTTAAATAACTTAAGTTCTCAGTAAAGTACTAGCAACCCAGGAATTCCTTGATACTTTTTCTTAATTTAGGCTTTTCTTTGTTGGTTTGCTTACACTAGAACTCCATCTTGAAATTAATTGCATTTTTGCTCTGTACTGAACAAACTTGTAGTCTTCTAGGCTTACTGGGAATTGTTGTGTATGTTGTGTCAAGTAATGAAAAAAAAATTAATACCAGTTTTAATTATAATT
Organism: Urocynchramus pylzowi; assembly: GCA_013397555.1. Classification (NCBI taxonomy): domain Eukaryota; kingdom Metazoa; phylum Chordata; class Aves; order Passeriformes; family Fringillidae; genus Urocynchramus; species Urocynchramus pylzowi. The sequence goes on along the minus strand of VZRH01000528.1, from coordinate 144,323 downwards.
TAATTATGATGTATATGCAAATTATATATCTACATATCTGTATAATTTGATTTTAATTTCATTATAATAGCCATTACCAGCCCTGTAGGTAACACATACTATGAGTAGGCTTCAAAGCATTTCACAAAGGGGGTAAACATATAATTAGCACTGCTTTACAGATGGGGAAACTGAGTCAGGAGCTGTCTTGGCCAGAAGAAGGCAAAAAGTTAGCACCAGGTACTGCACCCCTGTCCTCTGTGCCCAGGCTTGGTCAGATGCTCTGGTATCTTTCTGAGAGCAGGGACCAAGCTGGGTGTTTAGGAGCTGTAATTCCTTTTTCCAAACCCTGCTTCTTCCCTGCAAAATCCTAGACAACAACTACCTCCAAAAAAAATGCCATTAGGCAATCCATGCTAATTATTATTATGGCAAAACTTTCTGTCTCTGGCAATCAGCCAGACAAGACATTGTCATGGAAGGCTTGTACACCTTCAGTCACTTCTCTAGCTGTAAGAAAGCCACCTCTGGAGTGACTGTCCCTGCTGGGACCTCTTGAGGCTTCCCTTGTCCAAAGCAGTGTCCCATGTGTGATCTGGGACATTCTGGGATCCCTCCTGGCCACTGGTGGCAGCTGCTGCTCAGCCCTGCAGACAGACACTGTGTGCTTTGCCAGGTCATCATGCCAAAGAGATGAGCAGGTCTGGATTGCTGCAAGAAATGTGGGGGTGAGCAATTAATCCTTGCTTAATTTGCTGCTAATAACTCCCCAGCTGTAGCATACTCCACAGCCAGCACTAGTCTGTAGAGTTTCAGAAAACAGAAATGCATGCCTAAACCACAGTGTGATCCAAAAGGTATAGAAAAGAGATGTGTTTATTAGGAAGATATAAAATAAGGGATTGTAATGAATAACTGAGTGTGTGTATATATATATATATATATACATACACACACACACACATATATATATAAAAGAGGTAAAGAGCTTGACTGTGTCAGTCTTTTCCAACCTAATTGGCTTTGTGATCCCTGACTTGAAGGTTGTTGTTAATGATTTCAGTCATCATAATACTCAGAAAAAAAAACCCAAAAAACAAAAAAAAAAACCCCAACCAAACAAAAAAAAAAACCCAAACAAAAAAACCCCCAAAAAACCAAACCAAAACAAAACAAAATAAAACAAAAAACCAAAAAAAAACCCCAAACAAACAAACAAAAAAAACCCACAAAAAAGCCCCCCTGAAATACTATTTTTTCCCCTTATTCTTAAAAAAAAAAGTCACATTTTTCCCCAGGTGGAAGAAAGTAGAGTGAGGCATAGTTCAAATAAATTAAAAAGGAATGGGAGAAGTATGGAATACAGATATATCTGAATGAGTAATACATACACTGTCAGGAGAGATGAAGTTACAAAGAAAAGTTGGCATGTTTGTGAAATTTCCTGCCCAGATTGTGCCAGCAGAACTCACATATGGGCTTTTGAGACTGCAATACCCCTCATGTGTCCATGCCAGAGGCTTTGGTCCGTGCTCCAGCCCCTCTGCAGTTGGGAACAATCCTCCTGGTCCCAGGCCAGAGGGGAGGGTGGCTGCAGACTCTCAGCAGGCAATGTGTGAAATGTGGCCTGGGACTTCAAAGGGATTTTTGTTATTCTGGGAAGGTGAGAATTGAGGAAAGGTGTTTCATACCGTTTTGTTTAAAGACCTACAACAAAGAGGAGTGCACTGTAGTGTAGGATCCCTGGACTGGAACCATGGCTTGCTGGGTGACTTTGGACAAGACCCTCAACAGTCTCAGCTTCCCCCTCACAGAGAGGATACTGTCCTGGCATCTTTCATGGAGCACTCCCAGATCCACTGATGAAAAAGACATTGATGTTGTTATTACCTTCCTTTAGCATTTCTGAGTATGTGCCACGGGTGGGTCATGTCCAGCAGACAGCAGGCTCTGATCCAAGAGGAATATATCTAAGTGTGGCAGCATGAATAAAATAGAATAGGAAATTATCACAACTACCTCGTAGCCAAAGTGCCTGGAAGTGGAAGGATGGGTGAAGCTCACTTTGCAGTCATGACCCTGTGCAGAAGGCCTCCCTGCTGCTCCACTCACAGCCAGGAACAGCTCTGAGCTCCCTCAGCTTTTCCTGTGCTCCTGCCCACAAAGAAGAGATCCAGAACTTCCTTCTCCCTGGAGCTCTGTTGTCGCCTAATTGTGATGAAAAGTTCAAAGAGTTTGGCTTGTGCACTCACCTCATCCAAGGGCACAGGAATCGTGGAATCAAAGAATTGTTTCAGTTGGAAAAGACCTCTAGGATGGAGGTAGGGGGAGGAAAGCATGTGAGAACACAGCACAAGGCAGCAAGGGTGAGGAATGGCACATGGGTCTGGATTGATGGATTAGTGGTAGAGCTACCAGCACACCTTGGAGATGTGATCCTGGGGGAAGGGCTGGTGTGGAAAATGGCACAGAGAAAGGTCAGGGTGAAGGGCACAGAGAAAGGTCAGGGTGAAGGACACAGGCAGCACACCTGGGCACACAGGAGGGACTGAGGGGAAAATATGGCCTAGAGGCCAGAGAAGAATCCAGAGAGAGGGTGAAGAACTGTGACAGGATAAGAGCAAGAGTGTTCTGGGGTAATCAGAAGAGAAAATCTCCCTGGGATAATGTTACATAATTTCATTTGCCTGAACATTACATCACAAAATTTCTGACTTGCTTTCACTGTAGCAATTACTGACAAACTCCTAGACTTACTTAAAACACAGAAATACACAAATGAGCAGCCTACCAAGACCTGTAGGATGCAGCCCAGGGGCGATTCTCTCTTGCAGGCAGCCCTGGGTGGGTGGGCTCTGCCTTTTGTCCTCACCCCTGGGACCAGGTGAACTGCTGGCTGTGCTGTCCCACTCTCATCCTTGCTGCTGGGTGCTGCTTTCAGCCCAGGCTCACTGTTTGCAGCAGTGAGGACACCCTGTTTTCCAGTGGCTGCAGGAGTGGCAGGGAGGTGGGCTGTACCCTCAGGAAAGGTCTGAGTCTCATGAGTCTGGATGAGGGAAGATACAGACACCCCTGGCGAGTTTCACGAGGCTCAGAGGGCCATTGTGAAACTTTTGTTTCTTGGTGCTGGGAAAAAGGAAAAGAAAAAAGACAGAGATGAACAAAATTAATACTAATGTTTTTCTCAAACAACAACTTTCAGGGTCAGGACAGCAGGTCAAAAACTCTTTCCTCCTGCACAGCCCTTTCTCAGCTCTCTGCCCTCCCTAAGATCATTCCATAAATCTCTTGAGGAATACTCCACAGGTGTAAATACCTTAACTCCCTTGGCTTTGGGTGGAGATGGGGATGTTGCTGATTTGAACCAGCTGAGGCTCTAGTCTCTCTGAGCCCAGAATAGTTTGATCTGAGAATAAAATGCCATCCTGTGATGGTTGTGCCACAAGAATAACACAACTCTCACACGATGTTCCAGCATCCAAACAGGAACAGGAAAAGAGCACTTTATTTTTCAGACCTCAACATTTATAGAATTCCTAAAGTGACAGTGGATTGGAGGATGGCATTGCCACCTCTCCAACCACACTGATCAGACTAAAAGTCCATCAAACTTCTCCTCCTACATAGAAGAATGCAAACAATCATTATTTACATGAAAGTGTATGAGAAACTCCATTACAAGAATGTAAACATCAGAAGGCTTAGAAAATCTCAAAAGACCAGGGTGACACATCCCAAACATGAGTGCATCTCAGGAGCAGTCTAACAGGTGAATAATGTCTTGAAAAATCTGATTTTCAGCAGAAGTTACATCACCTGCATTTGTTATTATTCATCCATTTCTAAAGTCTGGGTTCCAGGATGTCTCTGTTCCACTGCTAGCTAATGGGAAGCCTGTGTATCTCACTGAGATGTTATTCATTCCAAGTGAATACACTTAGCTTTTTTAATTACCCTCCTCATGTTCTCACATAAAAATGACTCAAAAAAATTTGTATTTCCTGGAACAGCCATTGACAGCATGTTTACCATCTTTAATTGATCACCCATCACAGACTCCTTCTCTGCCATAACCACTCAATATTTCAGGGCCGGCCAAGAATTCACATTAAGTGGAGAATATTTGCACAGTGTGTCTCCAAGACAAGAGGAACCCTTGGAAAGGTTAAATGCTGGGGTCTGCAGCTCTCCCAGTCTTGGCTGGAGGCTGAGATGCTGCAGGCAGGAGTGTGGGACACTGCAGCAGCCCTCAGCAGGCTCAGCACTGCTGGCTCAGCAGGGCTTTGGGTCTGGAAGCTGGAGGAAGTGGGAGCAGCCCTAGTTAGAAGGTGATTATAACAACTTACATTTGCCTTCCCACCCAGCACTCTCCTAGGAATTTTTTGCATCTCCAGTAAAACCATGTTTCAACAAAAGAATAGAGTGATTCTCTTTATTTATTTTCTTCCTCTCCAAGTTCCATCATTGCCAGATTGGAGGATGGAAAAGCAGAGGAGGAACAGCAACACAAAATCTAAACAAGTGAAAAATGTGAAACACCGGGAAATGTTTCATTCTGCATCAAAATGGAATAAAGTTTTTGTTTGCAAATTGAGAATACTGAGCAAGTTAATAAACAACAATAGGTCTTGTGGTATTTGAGAAGTAATCTCTTATTTCAAAAGCACTTTTCACTGACAATACTTCAAGTTCTTACCATAATTTGCCATCCAGATTCCTATAACACATAAAGCTCCTGGGTGTGGGCTGGGTCTGACTCAGGGAGGTGGGATATGGGATATTTGGGAGCACAAGACACCCCTTGCCCTGCATGGCTGGGGCAGTGCCCGTGGCTCCAGCCCCAGTCTGGGCATGGCAGTGGCTGAGCAGCAGGATGGCCTGAACCAGGGTGCACATCCCACAAACAAAGGGTGTGTGAAACTGGGCCCCATCCAGAGGCAAGGCTGTGCCTGCTGGGAATGATGCTGCCCTCAGCCATGCAGGGCACAAAGAGCTCGGGAATTGTGATGAATCAGTCCAGAGGCAGCATGTGATTGTTCACAGCACAGCATTTCATTGGAGTCATTTACTGTCATTCACACAGGTTGGAGAGCAGCAGGACTCAGGATTGACTTCCCAATCCATCCATTTCTGGGCAGGCTTGTAAAGTCCTGTGTGCCCACTGACAATAATTATCCATGGCTGGCTGGGCAGGGCTGTTGTAAAAGCAAACCTTTGAGGGTGAGGACCTGCTCTGAGCTGCTTTTGAAGAGGAGATTCAGGGCATTTGTGTGCAGTGAGGTGTGAGGGAGCCAGGCAGGCTGGCAGGGAGGTACAGCACAGCACACAGCACTGAGAGAGGAGCAGGGAGCCCCAGGACAGGCTCTTCCTTTGCCAGGGCTGCACAGCCCAGCTGCCCTGGAAGATGCTCCTGCAGGAACAGCACTGCTACAGCCCAGCTATACAGCTTCCAGTCCTATAGCCTGCACAGCCTGTGCTCATTCTGGGTCCCTGCTCAGTGTCTGTCACACAGAGGGGTTCACTCTTTGTCACCAGCATCACACAGGTCTTGCCAAGCTGAGCTCCTTGTGTTTCAGCTCTTTGGTAATATACTGGGAGCTGTAGGATGTGCATTTTGCACAGGAGTTTTGAGATTAAATCCATCAAAACTCAGGGTACTGTTCAAAGGAGGCCATGTAAGTCCCATCTATATTTTCTGAACTGTGTTTAATTTGATTCAGGTCTTATCTAATCATGATATTGCATTGAGAGAGGAGCTGGTTTAATGTTAGAAATTTCCCAGCAAGGACAAGCTCCAGCTGCTGATCCTGTGTACCCTGGTGCTGAGGAGTGGTGTGTTCCAGCTGTACAAGCAGTATGAACATTTTCACTGTGCATTTAGCAGATCCCCCCTGAAATCCCTATGAATACATTGTAAAAGTGGAAGGAGATATCCTTTGATCCATGACTGAAGTTCCCTGCCATGTTCCTGCTTCTCTGGCTGCCAGTCACCCTCACCTGGCAGTCAAATGACCCCTTTGCCAGAGATCCCAGGTGAATCCATCAACAACTGAAATCCCCCTCACACTATGAATCAAGCACACAGCTGTCTGATCCAGCTCCTCCTGGACTAAGTTTTCCCCATGGTTTATCCCAGAGCAGAATCAGGCCACCCTGAGGATCAAACCAGTCACCCCAGCACTGCCATCACCCAACAAAGAGCTGAATGCCTCCCTCCCTCCTCCACTCTGTGCCTCCCCACATCCCCAGCTCTGAGCAGCTGACTTTAGCACAATGCAGCCATCCAAACACAGGCAGACACAGCGGGATTTACTGGAAGACGTCGTCTCCCACAATCCATTATTTATAGCAGTGCTTTATGATTAAACCTGAAGCCATTAGAATGGAAAAAGCTCAGGCTGGAACTGTGTCAGCTTACTCAGAAGCACACAGGCATGGCCATACCAGAAAAAGCATGTTTCCCTGCACTGCCTTTGGGACATGTAGGGAAAGGGTAAGCAAGCAAACAAGATGACAGTGTGAGGCTGCAGGGATGGAAGCTGATCTTGTGGGAACTCACCATAATTTGTGTGGGTAGCACTGGGGCTGTTTGTGGGGCCACCTTGTCTGCACAGAGCTGGCTGGAGGTGCAGCACCTTCCTTCTCCCTGGCCTGGATGCAGGTGCTCTCTGGGGATGTGCACCAAATCCCTCTGGCACATCCACACTCTGGTGTCCTGCCCCAGGCCTCAGCCCCAGCAGAGAGCTCTGCAACCCTCCCTCCTCCCTCAGCACAGCCTGTTGTGTATGGATGTGTGCAAAATCCTACTGCTTAATCCTGCTGCTGCTGCTGCATCCACAGAGAGCTCCTCTGAGGAACCCCCTTGAAGCTGTCAGCCATGGCTGCAACCACAGCAAACTTTCAGGCAGCAATATTGATAATATCCAGATGCACCTAAATCCTGGCCAGTGCAGTCCTGTGGTGGTTTGGGTGTAGCTGCCTCCATGAGGGAGCAGCAGTGGAGCCCATGATTCCCTGGGGAGATGCTGTCCCAGTGTGATGGCAAAGCAAAACTTCCCTCCTGGAGGGGCTCTGCTTGGTCATCACCCTGCCAGTGTAGGATTGGGGGGGGTCAAAAACCCTGTAGAGCTGACCTTCAGCTGAACATCAGCCTGTGCTGACTGTTTGTGCAAGTTTTCTCCTCCTGGAGTGTTGTTTTGGTTCTTTTGAGATTTTCTAAGCCTTCTAATGATTATATTCTTGTAATAGAATTTCTCACACACTTTCATATAAATAACAATTATTTTACATTCTTCTCTATAGAAGGAGAATTTTGATGGACTGGTAGTCTAACCAGTGTAGTTGGAAAGGTGACAATGTCATCCTCCAATCCACTGTCACTTTTAGAATTCTATAAATGTTGAAGTCTGAAAAATAAAGTAGTCTTTTCCTGTTCCTCTTCAGATGCTGGAGCATCGTGTGTCAGTCGTGTTATTTTGTGTCACAACAGTGACACTGGAGGGCTGTTCATGCCATACCACCAGCACAAAACTGCACAGGTCAGTTACTTTTCAAAAGTGAAGGAAATACTCTTAGAGTAGCCTGATGAAAACTTTCCCATCCCATTTAGCACAAGATCTCAGCTCCCATGTGGAGCAGGGCTCTCAGCCAGCACTTGCCTTATTTAGGGGAGAGCAGTAGAAGTCCCAGAAAAAAACTTAAAAAGGAGCCTCTCCAAGCCTTCTCCACGCAGGGCTGCTCTCCATCCCAGCAAGTTGGAGGCATGGGATGCCTTATCCCACCCCACAGCAGTGAGATGGAGATGTCAGAACCTCCCAGAGGATCTGGAAGGGGTGTGGGGCTGCAGAGGCACGAGGAACTGCAGGTTTTCCCTTTCTCATGTCTCAGCCCTGTCAGGAAAGCAGGGTTGAACACAAGCATACAAAACACTAGAGAGAAAATCAACTCTACTCACACCAAACTTTGCCCTCCAGCATGGTGAATTAGGAGAGACAGACAAGGAGAAGGGGAAGAAGGAATTAAGGGGAAGAAGTAATGAAGGGAAAGGCCCCTTTTCTTCTCTGAAAGAACAAGGGCTGGCAGCTATAGAGCAGGGTTATCTGACAGCTCCCTGCCACCCCCTTGGTTCTAGCAGGAGAGCTCATCTGCTCTGGCTGCCAGGGCTCCACACCAGACACAGCAGCAACAACCTTCAGTGTCCTTCAAAAATGTTTGCAATGATGCTCTCCAGAGCCATCCTTCTGGTACCCCTTGCTTGGACCCCTTCCTCACCAGGAGCTGACCCTGAACTGCTCCACATGCAGATGGGGGTCAAAGGCCATAAACTTCCAAACTCAGAAAGAAGAAAAATTACTTTCTCCACCAAAGAAGGTAGGGGGAGGAAAAAAATAGCAACCAAACCCCCTGATAGCAGCAGTTTTCCAGGGCAGTGAATTAAGGGATCCTCTGTGGCAGAAAGAACATCATTATGGCATCTTTTTCCATTGCTAAAGAGTTAGAGTTGTAGGTTCATCACAGATTTTTTTTCCTAGCCATAGGTCAGTCTGTGACACTAATATTACAGCCCATGTTGTTTGGAGCACAGGACCTGTTTGGGCACCACAGTTCCCTCCCAGCCCTGTATCAAATGTTCCCCCTTGAAGAATCCCCACACTGGCATAAGGACAGCTCAGTGCTGGCATAGCTGGTGGAGCACATCACACTTCACAGAACCACTCATGCAGCAGTGAACTCCTTCAGCTCAGCTCTGCACTGGTGTAAATTAGGAATAAAACACTGTGGTCCAGTGAGATAAACCCATGATGAATAACAGATTCCCTTGGGTTTCCTTATCTTACTGCTGTGACCTGGCTACTGAAATGTAACCTCAATCCATCACCTATGGAGAATAAATTCCACTACCAAACTTCAAGCCTGGAGTCTGTCAGTCCCTGGCCATCAGGGTTAGAGGATTACTTTGCACTGCCTGACCTCTGACACTATTTAAGGGCTCATCTATAGCTACCACTATTCATAACAATTTAATATTTTCATACTTCACACATGTGATTTCATCTGCATGGCTGTAATTTTAATCAGTGTGCAAAACCAGTTTTGTTAAAATAGCTGCCTCATAAGGGGGCATAGTGGGCAGACAGTTTTTCTGCACATCTGTCAGATTTCTTTGGAATAACCTTCCTTTATATCAGTCCTATGGGGTCAGTCCTGTGTCTCATACTCATTTCAGATTGCACTGTCAAGCTGTTTTGCAAGAACAGTGTCCCAGCTTATTTAGTAGTCACAAGATGCCAATAAAAATGGCAAGCATTTGCTTGTTCTAATAAAAAATCCTTGCCTTGTGTTGGACAATCAGCTGATTTTGTACCACCCAAAACCACTTCAGGGGTTGTTTGAGGTTCATTCCATTATTTCAGCAAACCCTCGAGCCAAAGGATGCTCCTGTTACCACCCAAAGGCATGTCTGGCATTTCCACACCTCAAACATCCAGCATCTTATATTTGTGTGACTCAAAGACAAGCAGAGTCAAGTTGGTGAGAACAGGGCATCAATTATCTCCTTTGAATGCTGTTGAGCTGTACTTTGGAGTAATATGTCCAAGGATGTCTTGTTGTACAAAACAAAATCAAGGTGTTTGGGTTTCTTAGCCAGGAGACACGGTTCTGTCAATGCTCAAATGATTCACCCATTCAGTTTTGCTGTGGTCAAACCCAACTGTAACAAAATTGATTGTGTACAAGGACTGGTGCATTTTGAAGAGATGAGGGGTATCTTCCTGCAGGTTTCACCATCCTGAAGTGATAAACCTGGGGATTTTTTTAATCTTTTCATGGGTACTTTTGCCTTTGGGTCATAAAGTGATCGGTCCACTTCATAAGGATCATTATTAGGTCAGGCAGAAAATATTGGATTCCATTTGAGGACACTGGCCTTGTTGGATTCCTGGTATTGGGACACTGAACAGCAAAAAAAATGGAACAAGCATGAAGAATGATTAAAGGGGGGGAAAATAAGAGGGCTTTACAGTCACAAAAGAAGGTGGTTGAGGAAAAAACGGGGCACTATTCATCATACATGAGGACTGAAGGGTGTCCAGTGAAAAGAGCAAGTAGCAGATTTATTTTAAAATAAACAAGGGGAAGTACTTGTTCACACAATGCATAACTGAATCATGACTCATTGCTGCAGGATGTTGTGGAGGACAAAAGCCTGCACAGGTTTTAACAAACTCATGGAGAAGAAGTCCATTGAGAGCTATTGAATAAGATAATTCAGATGTTCCCTATAATTCACAGTCCCTAAAGCACTGGTTGCAGAGATCTAGGCTGGAATGGCATAAGCAGGGAGCAGGTAACCCAGTACGTGCTGTATTTCCTACCTCTTCCAGGAATCTGCTTCTTGTCTCTGTCAGAGAGAATTGTCAGAGGACTTTCTGACCTAGCAGGCATTTATATTTAGCAACACAAGCTTATTTGTGGAAGAAATTGTGGTTGTATTGATGACTTGCCCATGGGGAAGATTGCTGTGAGGGGTCTGCTGTGGGTGAGAGAGGTGTGTGTGCCTCTTGTATGGAATAAATCCTCTGCTCATCTGCTTTGCTTCCAGGCTGTGGTAGGCTGTAGGGAGCACAGTCACAGTGAGGAGTGCTGGTTTTGTCACATACTTGGGGTTTTACTGTGAAGGGGAAAGGCAGAGAACTCAACCAAGGGCCTGAATCCAGCTGGTTTTGCTGCTTTGTGCTCTTCTAAGAAGTCAGTGAAGAAAGGAGCGCTTGTTTTGGAACTTAAATAAGTGATTTATAATAGGTTACCTAAATAGATGTAGATGCTCAGTGTTGGAGAGCACTCACAGGACCCTCACAACAGTTTTGGATAGCTTGGTTTTCCTCCAGCATCTCTGCCTGCTGGCTGGGCCTCTAAAACACAGAGGGGTTCAAGTGATAAATTAGTGAGGAGGTTTTTGTTCCCATCCACTGAGCTGCCTCTCAGGAAGATCACTGCAAATTTCATCTTTGTGCCTATTTAACCAACTTAATCAAATCTACAAGGTCTTGTGAGGCTTTTATACCTGAAGTTGTCTCTGAATGTGTGGGGAATGGGGGGATTTGCAACTGGGCTGGAGAAACAGTGAGAATTACAAAACTGCTGCTTTTATCCTCCTAAAGGAACTTCACCCAAGTGTATCCAAGGTCCCACTGCCAAGCATGAGTAACACTGGAGAATGATGGCCAGGTAAGTGCAGGGTTGATAATATTATAACCACCAAAGAGAGAAAGTAACTAATATTGTACCAACCCAAACGTCCCTGCAGAGCAGACAGGTTGTAAAAAAATATTTCCTTTCTGAGTTTCACTTAGTGAGTGAGGTGGAGAGACTGTAATGGCAAGGAAGGTGTGAACAAGTGAAACTCAGGGGCCAAAGCTGAGAACCAACCAAAAACTCCAGTGAGGTGGCAATTTCACAGAAGTCTGTGCCATTGCAGTGATGATCTGCAGTAAAACATGTTCTCCTCTCTTTTCCTTGGCTCACTGGATGGAGATGACCTGATCCATCCAGCTCTAAAAGCATTGAAAATTCATGTTTTTTCCTGTGATTTGTGTTCTCCTGGCCTTATGTGAAGAAAAAGTATGTGCCCATGTTTAATTGTGCTTGTCTCTTCTGTCAGTTCTCTGAAAATATGGAACTTGGATCTGGCCATGTTTTCCCCTTAAACTCTCGAAAATATATTGGATGAGTCAGATAAAAGAAGCTGTACAAATTAGCTATCAGCTGCTAAATACTTGGCAGCCTGGACAATGCCAGTATCAATCAAGTTAACAATTCAGTGTTTTCCTCGTTCTGCTGGATTAAAAAACTGAACTGCACTGCTCATGTAAGAAACCACCAGAATTCATCTTCTCTATGCTTGGGTTGCTCTTTACCCAAGGAATCCTCAGTAACATTTTGTTTCTAATTTCTGTGCTGTGGAATTATGGCTATCTCTCTGTGCTATCTGAGAAGGTGATTTGTTACTCATTGTTTTGGTGAGATGAAACAAATTGCAGGAAATTGAGCTTGGATGGATGGATGGATGGATGGATGGATGGATGGATGGATGGATGGATGGATGGATGGATGGGAACTCTGGCTGACATTGGGTGGCACTGAGTCTGTGCTGAATCCCTCAGGTTTTAATTAAGGGGCCTTTTTGCTTCTTGTTCAATCTCCCTGCTTTAAACCATATGGAATTAACTATCCTTGGACAGGGGAGGAATGAGGTGAGAATCTCCACCAGCTTTGTGCTTTTCTTGTCCTGCTGGTGCTGACTTTTGGAAGGGATTACAGGTCTTGCTTTCAGTGGTCTCCTTCTCTGGGCATTATGAAGTGCTGCACTGTCCTGACCCTCATCTTAAAGTCCCTAAGACAAGAAAATTGTTAAAGATACACCCAGTGTCAACAATACATAGCAGTATTATATCTTCTTAGGCAATTAGTACCTGAAAAAAGAATCCAAATCTATTAGTCCTGAACTGAAGACTATGGCAGAAAATCTGGTCCTGGCAGAACCAGCAGGAGGCTGAGCCTGTCCATGCCCTGGTGCTCCCACAGTGTCTCAGGTGCAGCTCCTGGCAGCACAGCACACAGCAAGGAGCTGCCACTACCAGCCAGCTCAGGGCTGGAGGCCATCAGCAGGGAGAGGATGTGGGAGGACTGATTTTTTGGGAAGTATCATCCCTTTTAGCTTTATGCCCTTTCCTATGTGAGAAATACTCCTTAAAACAATGGTTCTACAACCTTCCTTTTTATGTTGTTTCTACCAGCAGCTCCACAGAAAGTCCCTAACAGAACATCCACACTCACAGCTCCCAGCAGCTCGGTTTGAAGAGATATTCTTAAAAGTGAAAGCTCTTACTCAGCAAACAAAACCAGGTTTTTGCAAAGACAAGTGACTTAGTGACTTAAGCCATTTGGGAAGCACATATGTGCCTTACCATCTTGCTGATCTGAGGGATGAATTGCTTGAAAAGACAGGATGGGGAGGCACAAACTTCTCCTCTCTCCCCTTTGCTGCCTCCAGAGCCTGCTCACTCCAGCACGGTTTTGTGTGCACTGTGAGCACATAGAACCCACAGAGAGCACCCTGAGTGACTGGAATGTTGTACACTGGGGTGCCACAACTGGGCAAAGCCTCCAAAGCCCCCTCTCCTCTCCGTGTCCTTGCATCCAGCTGTCCTGTGGCAGCTCTGTGCTGTAAGATGTGCATGATGCATCATCCCATGAAGTCTTCAGGTTTGTTTCCTCAAGCTACAGCAAGAGCCCTTTAGACTAGACCTGTGTGGCTGTCCTTTCTTAATAAGAAAAAAACTCCACTACCTTTCTTATATTGCTTTTTTCTCCAGGATCAAATGTAATTTGTCCTGCCCCATAATGCAGAATTTCACAAATTTGAACTGACTTGATTGCTTATCCAATTGCATAATTGTTTCGACTACAGAAAACTAAATAAAGACTTTCCAGAGATTTTTATTTTGCCATGTTTAAGTAGGTTTGAAGTGCTAGAATTCAACTGAGCTTTAAAAAACCCAAAAAACCCTTATGCTTTGGAAGATGTTAACTTTGGCTCCTATAAAGGACTAGCCATAATACTAAACACATGCTGTCAAAACTCAGAAAAACAGACACACAGACTCTTTTTTTTTTTTTTTCAGTAATTTTGGACATTGTCTCCATGTGTAACTTTATACATAAATAAGAATTCTTTCTCTCTCACTCCACCCATGCATTTTTAATATTCTCTCTGGAAAGAGTTTCCTTAAACACTTTAAGGAAGCTGCTTCTTCTTCAAAGACTTTTGCCTGCCTCCTCACTTAAAACAAGAACTTGGGTGGCCTCTTTTCTGATAAAGGGCGTCAGCTCTGTGAGCTTTGGGGTTTCAGCTCTTTCTTTCCCTGAGCATCTGTCCTGGCTGATGCCTGCACACATGGTGAATGAAGCAGGTGCTCTAGAAAGACTCCAGGAGAAAATGTTGTGCCAGCAATGTTCCTGCAGCAATAACTGCAATGAGCAGAAATTTAGAACTACTTTGGCAGCCACACTCATGAGCACTTTGGATCCAGAGACTGCTGTATTTAAGAAATTGCTGGTTCTGGAGGAATGTTTTGGAGCCCAGAGAGCTCTGACAACGCCCCAATAACCTCAGTGCAGTTGTTCTTCTCTCTGCTAGGGCACAATTTGGACAGTGGGTCACTGTCCAGCTGGACTTGTCTCTACTTGATTAAAAAAGGCCTGAAAATGAGGGGTTCAGCAGATAGGATGGGTGGGCATCTGGAGAACATGGGGTACAGGGAGGGACTCAGGGAACTGGGCTTGTTCAGCCTCAAAAAGCAAAAACTGAGAGTGATTTTCCTGCTCTCTTCTCTCTCCCTGCCTTGTCTCAGGGTATTGGAAGACTCCAGGCTTTTCCTGGAGGTGCACAGCAATAGGACAAAACACAACAGACAAAAGTAGGAGAGTGAGAAGATCACATACTAAGGAAAATTACTAGGAGGACTGACAAGCACTGGGCAAGGCAGAGGATGGGCAATCTCCATCCTGGAAGACAGCAAAAAACCTAGACAAGGTCCAGAGAAACCCATATAGTTGGCCCTGCTTTGAGAAAAGACCTGAACTAGAAGACAGCTAGGGGTCCCTTCCAACCTGAATTTTGCAATGTTTCATTTTTCAATGTGATTTCTCATTTATTATTCCTTTCAATTTTTTTCTGTGTTCATAGTTTTGTGTGCTGTGCCCAGTCATTTTACCTGAAACATGCATGAGAAACAATTTTGTCTGGCTCAGATTTAAGGATCTACTGAGTGATGATTTTGGGATTCAGAGGAAGTGGCCAATATTTCACCCTCACAAACATCTCACTTATACATCATGGCTTGCTTGTTTCATTGACATTGCAATCTCTCATTTTACCAGAGTGGTAAAATAAAAGAATCCATTACACAGGTAGGTAAGAGGAAAGGAGACAGTCTCATACACTAGTAGAAGATTCTGGAACAGTTTCATTAATTCTGCCTTTATACACAGACTTCTCTCTACACTAGTACAGTTCTTCCTTTTGATTGCTCCAGCACAATGCCAAAATGTGAAGATAGGGATCTTGAGCCACCTCCCTTAATTTAGTGAATCTAATCCAGCAGAGTATCAAAAACACTGAAATACAGACCCAGGAGGAGCCTTGTCTCACAGAAGTTAGAGCAAAGGAGAGAATAAAAGGGACTGCCAACATTGCATCCAGTCAAGCCAGGAATGCCAGGCCTTTTCTGAAAAGAAACCAGACAAGGTTCACTCATCTTTTCTGTTGCCACTGGTCGTAAATAAGCAAATGTTCTTATTCCTTCTTCTACATAAATATTTCCAATAAGTTAAGACAAGAATATAGGGGCATGAATTATTCCTATGCTTGCCAAGTACTTTGCTATCTCTGGGAAAAAAAAAAGTCTGTGAAAGTTTTAGCCATTATTAATCAACATGGTTATTGATTTTTGCAAAATACTGCCTTCTTTGAATAGTGTCCTGTTAGGCTAAGTGGTACAATAGTGCAACACAAACCAGAGCATGGTGTGTGTTTCTCAGGCACATGTGAGACACAAACACACCCAAACACACAGGGCAAGTGCTCTGTCATCCAGCCATCTCTCCTTCCTACCCTGCCTTCAGGGCAACAAAGGCAATATTCAGGAACCTCAGCTGTTCCAATGGGTATTTAACATCTCAATAATCAACAGAAGAACTGATGGGCCAAAGAGATGAGTCAGCAGCAGTGTGTTTGCTCAGTCAGTGCCCAACAACTCCTCCATGTGCTCAAACTGTGCTTTATGAGTAAATTGTGACATTTCCTGCTAAGTTTGCACAATACACTTTGGTTTTGGATGTAGACCTGTGTTTTGTGTTGGCTGCATCCAGCCAGCCATGTCAGCATCCCTGCAGCACTACAAGCTCAGGAGCTGATGGAAGTGTGTCATTATCACTGCAGTGTAACCCCACAGCTCACAGAGAAATCCTTCATCAGTGCTGGGTGCTTAGGCTCCTCAGACAGGGAGCAGGTGCTCTCTGTGCAGTCCAGGATCATCAGGTTGTTGGGGAAGAGCAGAAAGAACTACATAAACTTCACCCACATGCAGTGATGAAGCACCTTCCTGGAGCTGTTAGCCTGGGCCTTTATCCATTTGGGATCCATATTCTGCACCCTATCAAGAGAGGGGCCTCTGCCCCCCTCAGGGGCTTTTTCTTAGGGATAAAATCCACTCCTTTCTTTCAAAATATGTGACAGCATCATACTGAGGAAGAGGGTGTATGCACTCTTCCATGAGGAGTATTCAGAGCATTGAAGACAGAGGGCAGCCAGCACCAGTCTCTGACAAAGGTTTGGGACAGTCTAAGTGACTTCCAGCCTGATTTTTAACCTCTTTCTGGGACTATTTGTGCACTACATCTGAAAATCATCTGCACGAGCAGATGAACAGGAACAAGGTTTGTACTACAGGATTCCTGACTCTGAAGGCATTACCTTAATATTAACATTTTCACTTGCTCTCTTCCTGACAAAATGCATCTTGAGCACCTCTCAGGTAGAAGCTGGGAGAGACATTCTCTTTGAGGACATGGTGGCTTAGACCAAGGGGTCTAGGGAGAAATGCTGCCCTGGTAACTCTGAACATGGGCAGACAAGTATGCCATGGTGTCCATCAGCAGCTTGGTGAAGAGGATGAGCAGATGCAGTGCTCAGATCCAGGCCTTGTCCTACTCACTCCCAGAGAAAGATCATTTAGCTCAGACTACAGACTGGTACATCTATTTAAGGATGTGCTGTGTTTACCTCACAGTGTACCAAGGCCCCTTGGGAGATGTTTCTGTTTCTGCTACACTTCCTCCCAGATAATGATTGACGCATTTTCTTTATTTCCCTTTAGCATTTACCCCTGATGGTGGATAACAGGTATGGCAATGCTGGCACAGCTATGGGCACAGACTCTCTCCCATACAAATGTAATCAGCATTTCAGGTTGTAAAGTCTGTGATGGCAGACAATGTCTTTCCTGTAGATAGAAAGGTACTTTCTAGCCAAACCAGCCAAGTATGATCCTGATCTCCCTGTCCCTGTCTCTTATATTAGAAGCTTGGGCATGTTTCACCTCTGAAATTCCTGGAGCAAAACCTTCAGGCCCTGGTCTACTGTGATTGCTGGGGGGAGGGTCTGCATCTCCAGAGAGCTCACCTGGGCAAGAGTCTGCCCAGGTGGAACTCAGAGGCAGCAGAGGGATGGTGGATATACCTCTGGAGCACAGATGTCAGCATGGAAAGGCCAAATCTGAAAATCACCAGAATTGTTTCATAAACAACATGGAGGATAATTAATGACCCCATTATAAAGACACAGCTATGGAAACAATTGCAAATTGACTTTTGGCAGGCATTTTTGGCAGAACTGATGTGAAATACCAGAGAGGGCCTCACAGGGTTGGGGTCTGTTTGCTGCACACAGCTCTTGCCTGTTGATTCCTGGGGAAGCCGAGGGACAGGATCACAGAATGGGTAAGGCTGAACTATCCCATAGAGATGGAGAATATTCCTTACAGGTCTGCCAAGCACTCACTTGCTCCTCCTTGAATCCACTTTCCTGCAGTTCCTTCAGCCTCACACTCTGCTCCCACGTTTCACAAGTTAAGTTTCATGATTTGAAAGACTTTCTGACTGCTTTATCCTTGTGTAATCCAAGGACAACAATTTAAAGTGCCTCGACATTTCAGGTGCTTCTTGGAATTTTTAGGATTTCAGGTGAAGACCCGTTAAAAAATTCAGTCTCTTCAGTCTTTTCATGCTCAGAAGTCTCAGCCTTCTGATGCAGTTTGTGTTGTAGCAAGTGGTTTGCTGTCTCATTAAAAAACAAAACAAAGCACAAGAAAACCCCAACAAAACAAAACAAAACAAAACAAAACAAAACAAAAAAAAAAGAGAGAGAGAGAGAGAGAGAAAGGAAAATGATGCTCATGTGTCCAGGCAAGGAAATGACACACATCCACCTCCTTTCTCAAGCAAACAAACAGCTTCAGAGCAGTTGTTTGAGTCACAGCTGCCCGAAGAGAGCTGAGTGCTAATCCAGCCTTGCTCACCCAGGACATCAGAGGGATGCTGCCCCTGGTTATAACCAGCAGGCAGAGCTGAACCAGTGGCAGTCTGACTGCACAAAGATCCAAATCTGTCTGTCACTTCATCCTGCACAAGCCCATATTTTAAGTAACTGTACACAAAAGCCACTGCAGCCATAGCAACACTTTTTAAACAAACTGCTCCTCAATGTAGTTTTTTATGCCTTTATGTAACCCCTTCTGAGGCAAATATAGGGGGGGGTTGTCTTTATGGTTAGAATTTAAACATGCCCATATACTCATTGATAAATATATAAAGATATTGATAGCTAGATACATGCATGTAATGCAGAATTATGGTGATGCCCTGTAAGTCAGAGTTCTGTGAAGATGCTCAATGACTCAGAGCACTGCTCATCACCCTGAGAGGGGGAGCCCTGCCTACAGAAGGCCAGGTCACCCCATGGCCAGCTCAGCCACCAGCCTGGCAGCAGACTAACCCAGCAGAAAAACAGGGAATCTTTTTCTTCAGTGTTGGAAAGCTGATCTGGATGGTGGGAAAGCCTAGTGAGGGTAGGAGCAAGCTGGAGGGAGCAGACAGACTGGCGGAAGAGACATTGCTCTTTCAGCAGCTCTTCGTGAGATCAATTCAGTGCATCCACAGCCCCGGTTGTTCTCCTGGAAAAGCCTTTTTCTCTCTCCCTTGACTGTGGAAAGAGCCCAGGCAAACAAGTCCTCCTTGTCTTAGCCTTACTAAATACCCCTCACATTGCTTACACCAGGGTTTACGACAGCTTCACCACACAGATCGCGGGACCGATGGAAGCAGAGCCGCGGAATTCGGGACGCGTGGATTTCCACGGTCCAGCCACTCCAGCTGGCTCTCATCTCTCCTCTGTTCTTGTCCTCTTCTGCAGCTTGTCCAAGGAGCATTGCATGGCCCTGCAGCTTGAGGGTTCTTCAAGCTGTTTCTGTTGTCTGAAGACAACTTGTATCGGGAGGGTTTCAGAGGAGCAGCTCAGAGGGAACATGAACACACTCCAGAGTGGAATTCTGGGTCTGTGGCAGTGAGAACAGCTTGGACACTTCACCCCAGGCCTCTCACAAGCTGGAAGATAAGAACACAATCCCCCCAAGGCAAAACACCAGAATATTTCTTACTTGACACCCTGTACCCATGAATAATGCCTTTCAAAACTGCTCAAATATTAGGAAAATAATCATTAAATGTTCTTCCAAGGTGTTTTCTTTAAGATTAATATTTTGCAACTTTATATATACACTGTGAATAATTTAGTCTGATTACTTAAACTCACACATACACACACCTACTATTTAGCACTATAAATCCACCTCAGAAATGTAAAAAATCTGGATTAATTAATTCAGAAACTCACCTTGCAAATCTATAAAATTACTTGATTAATTTTTATATTACAGAAAGATTAATTGGGGGAAACTGTTGGATCAATTGGAACAACTAATTGTTGTGACTTTATATCATGCAATTATTTCATATGAAGGGAAGAATATTTTAGGATGGACTTTGCAAATCTTTTTCCTGATTTTCACTGTTCCAAACTTGTGACTATGCTGGTAGAAAATCTGAGCAAATGAAGGAAGGGTTTTTGCTGAAACACACAAGGAAGAGCTCTGTAGCCACAGAACAGACACAATATTCTCAAGTCTCTTGCTGAGCCTTGTTTCTTAGAGTGTCAGGGGCTTCAGGACTGATCTGTAGAAGGCAGAGTTGTAAAATCATGGATTCTGTGTCTTTCTGAGAAAACTTCTTCAGTTTCTGAGAAAAGTATAGAGATAGAAAGGTGTATAGTGCTAGGACCCGGCTTCACTTTTGTACACACATAATTTCTGCTGGTTGTAATTGATTCAAGACTGTCCATGTTATATACCAGACATTTAAATCAGTAATTTGGTCTGGTTTACTGGACGTTGAAATCCTTGCAGTAAATGAAGCCAAATTAGCTACGACTCTGCAGATTTTTTTGAGATGTAGTAAAAGAAAAGGGTAAAAATAGCAGCAAAACCAGGAAAGAGACAACTGCCTTACACAGAATACTCCTAATGGCAGACTGCTGGTGTGGCTGTCTGAGGAGTGAGGTGCAAAGCATCTGTTCATGCCCGTGGCTGAACCACCATCTCATGGACAGTTAGGTTTGGGAAGAAGGGCAAGTGATGGGTAATCATGTTTTTACCCTCATGCAGTGGGTGAGAAGGCAAAGAGCCTCTTGCAGCCCACCCTCAGGGTGGACTGACACTGAGCATGGCTGGGCTCTGTCCTTGTGCAGAGCTGGGTGAAACCTGGGCAGCAGACCCCAGCAGTCTGCACCAGGGGTGATCCACCAGCAGCCACGTGCTCCTGCTGAGCAGATGGAGCACAGATCTTCTCCAGAGCTACAGCTCATGCTCTGCTGGGTTAGCAAAATCCCCAGTGTGGGGGGCAGAGCAGATACACACGCTCCAGCTGAGCTAACCAGTCTGCCCAGCAGCGACCAAGCCTTGTTCAGGGTATCAGCAGGATGGAGGGATGGGGGGATGGCTGCTGGATCCAGCTCTTTGGATGCTTGTGGCCTAAGAGCAGCAGATTTTGGCATGTGCCTCTCAGGACAAGAGGGTCCAAGAGCTCCCACCACCGTGGCTCCATGGCTAAGCTGGCATTTCCCTTGCACCACTGACATTTCCCTTGCAACACTGACATCTCCCTTGCTGTACCAACATTTCCTTTGCAGAATTGTGTCTGAGGATTGTTTTCAGTCTGTGGAACCACCTGGGATGCTTTTTCCTATATTACAGTCTCTGCTTTGCTGCTTTTCTCTTCCCACAGCATATTGGCCCTTCCAATACTCAGCAGTCCTGCAATGAGATTTTCTTGCCAGAATTCACCCCACTGGGGCAGTATGGAAAACAGGATGCTGTAATACACACACAAAATACACCATCAGTCTCAACTGAGGGCTGAGGAAAATTGCACTGCTGTCCTCCACGAGGCTCCAGCCTGGAAAACAGCAGCCTGAAGCTGGCTGTGGCTGGGAAGGGCCCCCTGCAGCAGAGCTGTTGGGACATGCTGATCCAGACTGCTTGCATTTCCCATCTAATGTCACTGACTTCCAAGCCTCTCCTTGGGGCTCTCTGGAAGTTGCTTTGTGCTGCCACAGCCCTTGATGCAGATCTTGTCAGATGAATTCACAGCCCTTACTCACTCAGTAAGGAGCTCCCATTAACTGGAACTAAATTTAGCCCAGTTCTTTCGTGTTGAAAGATGCTGTATAGAAATGCAAAATTAATACATTAAAAATTTAAACAAGGCAAAGATCTAAAATACTAACCTTACCACAATATATTCAGCTCAGTCTTCTCTGTATTCTCAATATTTTTGCCAGCCATCTCTTCCATATAAATTTCTTTAAATATGGAAGACTTGGTGTCATTATTTCAAAAGAGAGGACCCATTCTTTTTGGCACTTATAGTTACTGAACTGATCTTACTGACTGTAGGGAGAAAAACATCCAGGTGTCAGCAATAAACTCAAAAATCTGAAGTGTTCCAGTCACCTTATTCTGCAAGGTTCCACTCCTAAACAGCACATCTAAAAGGGTTGTAGGAAAAGAGCAACTGGTGAATAGACTGACAGGCTAGTTTATGGTTAAGTATTTAATAAAATTTAATGGCTCACTAGATTTACTTTGAAAGAGCTTTTTATTTAACAAAATGCCTTTTCTTGACATGTTCCTACCCATATATAACTTCTGATTTTCCCTGACACATTCATGCCCTTGTAAATCATGTCTGTACTCAAGCTAATAATAAATGTATGTGCTTTTATACAATACTCAAAAATAGAAAATTAATATAAAATGTGATTGAACTTAACAAATGCTTTTTCTTTTAAAAATGAACTATTGGTGTGTCTGTGTATCTCAAGTTTATATTTTGCTGTATTATTAATTGACACGAACTGTGTGCTTTGATGTCTGAATTGAACAGCCTTTTCCTGCAACTGTTTCCTTTAATGTAAAATGTGTGTGGCATAAGACTCATTGCTAATTGCAACCTTATGATAATGTTCTGCAGAGTCCTGCTGACCTCGTTTACAATAGCATAAGAAGCCGAGGCCAGCTGCTAATAGATGCATGCTAAGCCTTTTCTCTTTGGTGGGTTTTTTTAGCATAAACAGAAATGAACAAAATCTAAATCTTAAAATGCAAGTCCTTAGGCACCTGGGGAGAGCTTGGATCTTGACCCAAACTTTGAATTTCCAGGCCAGAGCCAGGTGCTGCAGCAGAGGTTCCCTGCTTTTGCCTCTGATTTGTTCTGCTCTCAGAAATGTGACCTCAGCATGGAGTAATATAAACCATTAACTAAAACACATGCTGCCCTCTTCCAGCTGGAGCTGTGATAGCGTTGTCAGCTCAGGAGGGACTGGCTGTGTTCCCTCCTCTGCCCTCTTTTGATTTTGCTGTAAATCGTCCAGCCTTGTGTTTATGGTGTTACCGACACGGGGCTGGGAGCAGCCACCTTTCCCCAGCCAGCTCCTGGCTGTCAGCTCCAGCCCCGGAGGTTTCAACAGTTTTCTCTTTGCAAAAACAACTGCCTTGTGATCCATTTGGTTGTATTTCGTTTTACCACTTGCAATACAGACAAAACAAGGCTAAAGCCTGCCTTCTTATGAACTGCATGCTGCAAAGAGCAGCTGGAAACACGGCTCAAGGAGCTGCCTGAATAAGTTTGTGATGCAGTCCCTACGATGCAGGCACGGTTCTAAAACAGTTGTGGGGTGGTAAAATCACACTGTGTACCACAGCTGTGAGGGGAAGGGATAGACAAGGTGGGAGCACATCAAGGATGTTTGTAGCAAAGGTGGGAGAGAAGGATTTGTTCCCACAGACCCTTCCAACATTCCCAGGCACACAGGATCTCATTCCTGAGGTTGTTCTGTGCCCAGGACAGGAGCTGGACTCCATGATCCTTGTGGTTCCCTTTTATCTCAGGGTATTGTGTGATTCTATGGTTCTGTGGCAGCCTGCCTGGCTGCTTTGGGCTCACCTGCATCCCAACGTGATGGACTTACTGCAGCTTCACCAGCTGCCATCTGTCACCTGTCCTAGCCCTGGGACACACATTCTATGTGTGTCACCCAGCTATGTTTGAGATAGCACATTCCCACCTCCCAGGGCATAAGCAGGCAGAGCAGGGGTTTGGAAGTACAGGAGACAGTTCAGTTCAGCTTCAGAAATTGTCACCTGCTTTATGTGACAGCTAAGCCCTTGCCTGCTGTCTGTACTGTGGCCATAGTGCTTTACTGGAGAGGTGGCACTCTCTGGTAAGAAAGGCAGGTGACTGTCTTGCACACATATGCAAAATGCAAACAAATTCTTTCTATTTGCTATTTAATTCCACGGGGTTTTTTTCTTGCAAGGATCACAGAATCACAAAATGGATAAGATTGGAAGAGACCACATTGGGTATTTTGGTCCAACCTCCCTGCTCAAGCAAGACCCTCCCAGAGCACATGGCACAGGATTGCATCCAGATGGTGCTTGAATATCCCCACTGAGAGAGACTCCACACCTTCTCTGGGCATCTGTCCCACTGCATGGTCACTGCACAGTCAAGAAGCTTTTCCTCATGTTTGGGTGGAATTTCCTGTAGATCAGTTTTGCCCGTTGCCTCTTGTTCCATAGCTTGACACCACCAAGCAGAGCCTGGTCCATCCTCTTGCCACCCTCTCTTCAGGTACTGACAGACATTGATGAGCTCCTTTCTCAGCCATCTCCTCTCCAGGCTGGACAGGCCCAGCTCCCTCAGCCTTTCCTCATAAGAGAGGTGCTCCAGTCCCTTCATCATCTTTGTCACCCTCTGCTGGACCTGCTCCAGGAACTCCATGTCTCGTCCTGAGGAGCCCAGAATTGGACACAGCACTCCACAAGCACCTCACCAGGGCTGAGAGGGGCAGGATCACCTCCCTGACCTTCTGTCAATGCTCTTCTTAATGCATCCCAGGATCTCACTGGTCTTCTTGGCCACAAGAGTTCACTGCTGGCTCACAGACTGCTTGTTGTCCCCTGGGACACCCACAGGTCCCTCTCCCCAGATCTGCTTTCCAGCAGGTCACCCCCAGCCTGGGCTGGTGCCTGGGGTTGTTCCTCCTCAGGTGCAGGACCTGCATTTGCATTTGTTGAATTTCAGCAGGTTCTTCTCTGCCCATCTCTCCAACCTTTGAGGTCTTTCTGCAGGGCTGCACAGCTCTCTCCAGTACTGTACACTCCTCTCATCGTGGGAGGATGGCATCTATTTTTCATTCCTACTGCAGTGCTACATTTTAAGCAATAAAATGACGCCTTTACTGACAATTTAATTTCACAGGGTTTAGGACATGGAGACATCCATCAGGGACTTTGTGTCTTCTTTTAGGGGCAGATAACTAAAATAATCTTTAATGGTGTTTCCCCCCGTGCAAGGCAGAGTGGTGATGTTTCCCCCCATGCAAAGTGCAATGATGACCACTAGTGCACCAAGCTTACAGCCCCTGCAGAGCTCACTTGCAGAATGAAGAAGCAAGATCCTTGTAACTAAGGAGCTACAGAGATGCTAATTATCATGATTTTGTGTTCTTTCACGTGCTGCTTGAAGCGGGGACTTGAGTTTTTAAAATATTTTTATGCTAATGCTTTATTTGATTCTTTTTTCCTAGAGATTTGCTAAGTGTCAAATGTAATGACTTCAAGTTGGAGCACAGCACTTCTAATGGATTGTGTGACCTTTCCACAACCTCAGTGAGCAGCACCAACGAAATTTCCAGGCAAGCTAATTAATACACTGGTACAGCACCAGGCGGGGGAACCTCTAGCAGCTTAACTCTCAGCCGAGAGGATGAAATCCTCCTGCCCTCCCCACACCCACATCTCTCTAACAATGATGGATTTGGGACCTAATCAGGCATTAAAACAGAGGATTAGTGAGCTGCAGACTGCAGTGATCACGGCTTGGTTTACAGGGCATGCAGGGGACTGGCAAAAATTGCCAAGCATGCTCCCAGTAAATTAATGTCTATGTACCTGAAAAACCTCTGTGGGCAGCAGGGACCTTATATATAAATGTGATGATTTTGAAAGATCAGCAGAAAAAGCAGCACAGAACAGCAGCTTAGTGGGAAATTTTAATAGAGGAGCAGGTACAGGTAGGTGGGTGTGAAGCATCAAATACAATCCAAGTGTGGTACCACACCCCACTGTCTTGCATTTAAACAACCCCCTTCTTGAAGATGTGGCTCATGTAGCAGGTTCAGGGAGTGTAGGGACCACTTTCACCTGTCCAGAAAAGGTACCACAGGAGAAGGCACCAAAGGAGAATACATGCTCCTAGTTTTTCTGCTTTGACTACACTCAAAGCAAGGAGAAATTGAAGTAGGAAAGGAACACAGCATTAGGAGAAGCAGGAGTTGGAGGTTTCAGAGCTAAAAGAAATGTGTAATTGTCTTCTTTAGGATCCTTTTCTTGGCTGAGTTGAGCATAAGAAGTAAGATATTTAGATGGCCATTGTTATGTGTACAACAATAAATAATTTGGTGCAATAAGTACTGGGCTTGCACATCTGTCATGGAAGGTGCTGAACTGCTTCCACCTCTGGCTGCTGCCACAGCCCTTCCTGTAGGATGTGTGTGCAGCAACTTGGTGGCTCTGGAAGAAGACACTGGCATCAGGCCATGTCACCTCTCCAGAGCCTCTAGAAGCCAGTCTGGCACCTTGGATATCTGCCAGCCCCACTGAAGGAGGGAAGGAGCCATCCCACCACTTGTTTTACACAAACATGGCAATGTTTGCTGCATGGCTTTGAGGCAAAGCCATCCATCCTGGATCAGGGCTGGGGAGGTGGATCTGATCACTGTTGGTATTTTCACATAGGTGCTGTGTGAGTTATTTCTCCTGCAGCTCAGAGTCCCTATGGAATTGCTTTTGGAGGTGTGCCAGCACTCCTGGACAGTCTAGTGATATTTATCACTTCCCTGCAGATCTGAGCCCAGAGCTGTAATTCCTTCAGAAGCTTTGCCCCCCTGCCAAGCAACCTGTACAGAAAAGCAGCACTCTCTGTGTTGGAAACAGGAGTGTGGATACAGGGAGCTGGTTCCAGCTAATGAGGGGAGGAGGTGAAAAAGGCATCTTACAGTATGGCCTTGAAGGGATCTTCTGTGGGATCCAAGAATAGCACCCTGGAGCCACATCAAGGCATTGTCACCTCCCCAGGTCCTCCAGCATGGTGACAGGGTCCATGTGAGCTGTATTGTGCTCTCATAGCAGGTGAGTGTTGTGTATAGAAATTCAAGAGGATCACCTTTATTCTATGCAATCTGCTGTTGGCCAATGCTCTCATACAGTCATAACATTGGCAATCTCCTGCTTCTACCAGCAAATTATCCTGCTACCCAGGAAACCTCTGTCCCTCTCATGTCCTGATCACTGAATAAAAAGCAATTTTTATTTAAACCCACTTCCATCAGGGGCCCAAGCCTCAGCTCTCTGGGTTTTCAGGAGGCTGAAGGCAGAAGAGAGAACAGTTGGCAAATGGATAGTAAGAAAAAGATCTGGTAAAATAATTGAGAGGTTCAGCAAGTGGGACTGAGAACAGAAGGGAAAGCAGCTGAAGAGAGAAAAGGATTTCAAGCTTGCAGTGTCAGTGGATGATGAAGCAGAGTGGAAGACAGGCAAATGCTGGCCAACAGGAAGGTGCCTGTGGCACTTGGCCCTTTTCATACAGGCACAAAACCCACTTTGGGATCTTGTGGGAGCTCTGAATGGTTTGAGAGTCCTCTTGTAGCACATGTGCTATGGGAATTGCTGGAAGATCCAGAAGTGGTGCTGCCCACTGGATTTGGAAGATGATGTTTCCATGAAGTGCCAGAGTGGAACAGTGTTTCACTGCCTTTCCCCAATTTGTGCTCCCCAAAATCACTCTGAGAACCAGACTTACTGTCAAAGCAAATGTGAGCTTTGCTTTGGAGCCACAGTGGTGGGCAAACACCCACACAAAGGCAGCCACTGAACACAGGGCACTGATGCCTCTTGCACATCTTGCTTTTTTCAGAGGTGGATTACAGCTCCCGTGTCTTTCACACCTGAGACAAGAAGAGAAGGACATAAGTACACATTCCACCTCCTGCACAGGATGTCACTTTCTTTATCACTTCTGCACTGACAGCCCATCAACGAAGGGGTCCTGTGGGATGGGTTGTCTGTGGTCAGCACATGAAGCAGGTGTCCAATACCGTTATGAAGTGGAGTGTAGAGGGGATTAATTACTTCCCTGCTCAGGAGAACTGACAGATGTGTTGTGTGCACGAAAGAGAGACAAGGGAGAGCTGCCATCTGCTGTTGGAAAAATCCTGGTTCGTCTGTTAGCCCAGGCACTGCTAGGAGCTGCAGGTGCCAGCAGCTCCCACCACACAGGGATAACACACAGGACAGTATTCCACAGGGAATATTCCACAGGAATCCAAGCCCACCGTGCACTGGGGAGGAGAAAAGTCTGCCCTGAAGATCTGCTGTTCTCACGTGTGTATCAGGAAGAAGAGGATGGATTTACCAGCCTTTCCAGCCATCCACACCAGCAGCAAAGCAAAGAGGGAGGAAGGTATGGCAAACCCACTGTGCCTCCAGGAGGGACTTCAGTGGAAAAATCAAGCACATCTTCAAATGTAAGCCACAGATAGTCAATTGGATCAGTATTTAGACCTGATCTCTGCAGTGGATTTTCAAAAAGCTGAGCATTCTGTATTATCATAAGAAATAAAAGAATTGGTGATGTCCTACACTTCTAAACTCTGGGTATTCGGGTTGAAAAAAAAAAAAAAAATCACTAACTGAAAAGGCAGCTCATTCATTGAAATGCCATTTTGAGTCATACAAAATTATTGATTTGCTTCTGAAAACATGTTTACTAATATTTTCTAAGTGACATTTTACATCAGTTTAGCTAAATGTATTAATTTTTACAAGAAAAGACATCCAAATATTTAATACAAATTAAAGAAAATATTTCAGTCCTTTAAATGGTAAGTTAATGTTGTTTAAAACTTCAATTAAATAAACCCAAACAAATCTGAAAATTCTGCATATGAAGTTATCTCTTGCTTATATTTTTTTCCAAAAGAAAAAATGAATGAAGGAAAAAGCAATCCATAAAAAAACAATCCTGGTCATTTACAAGGGAACCACATGATACAATAATCCAGGACCAGATCTTTCATAAGCAAACACAAATTTGTAATACTGATTTGACCCGAAAGTAAACACTTTTCAGTTATTATACTGAATTTTTTCACTGCAAATTAGTATTTTTCAAAAGGATGAAAAGAAAAAGGCAATAATTCTAGAGTATGTGTACTAAACTCTAATGATTTTCCAGTAGGAATGCTGAGAGGAGCATTAGTGATAGTTAAAGATGAGTGTTCAGTCAATTCAGTTGTTTGCATTGGTGAATTTTTGAGTAATGATGTTCTGCTCTGGTAGATGCATATGTGTGTGTCTAAATATAAGCTTATAGTCCATGTCTGAAGCTTTTGACCTCTTTATCTTTTAAATAATGACTGAGTTATTAAAAAACAAAACCAAAAACAAAACCAAAAAACAAACCAAAACCCCATGGTAATAGTTCAAAAAGAAAATATTGATTTAATGTAGTAATTATGCACAAGGCCTGATCTGACAAAACTATAAAATTCTTGTTTTCCCCCAAACAGACAACACAAATTTTATCCCACTATACTTCAGAGGGGGAAAATTCTTAATCCAACTGTTTTGATGCTTCTAACTTTCTCCAGGCAACAAGAGACAGAACAAGAGGACACAGTCTCAAGCTGCACCAAGGGAGATACAGGCTAGAATTAAGGAGGAAGTTTTTCACAGAAAGAGTGGCCAAATACTGGAATCATCTGCCCAGGGAGGTGGTGGAGGCACCATCCCTGGATGTGTTTAAAAAAAGACTGGATGTGGCACTCGGTGCCATGGTCTAGTTGAGGTGTTAGAACATGGGTTGGACTCGATGATCTTAAAGGTCTCATCCAACCTAGAAATTCTGTGATTCTGTGATTCTGTGAACTTAACCCAGTGTCATTTAAAGCAGGAGCTGGTGATCCCAGCAGCGGCTTCACACACTCAGCTGAGTCCAGAGGACTGAATTCAGATGGGGGCAGGTGAAATCCCCTTTGCAGGACAGCTGTACTTCACACCGACCCCTTTTGAAGTGAAAACCTTCCCAAACCACACCAGCGCAGGTTTGCCTTGTGTTTGTGTGGGTTTCCAGCAGCGTTTGCCTGAGAGCAGAGGGCAGCAGTGGTTACACCAGCAGGTGCTGCAGCAAGTGTCCCACTGCAGGGACCCAGGGGAGCGACTGCTTTTCCCAAGGTGGGTTGTAAGGCGTGCTGGAGAGACACAAACAGCAGCGTTACGTGGCCAGCCTTTCACACAGTTTCTGGTGTTACTCTGGGAAGAAGGTGCTAGAGCTTCCCTCTGCTCCCACACTCTGGTGTCAAAGGCCTGTGGCAGCTTCTGAAGATCCCCAGCTCTGCCACAGCTCCTTGCTGTGCTGCAGAGACACCTTGAACTCGGCAGGGTTTGCAGAACCCACGCAGCCCTTCCCCTCGGGATGCAGAGCTTGGCAGAGGAGAGGCTCACCGCAGCCTTCGTGCCGTCTGTTTGTGGCCTTTTCCTTCGAGGAGACAAAGGTGAAAGCGCAACGCCGAGCAAAACAATCTCAGTCACTGCAAANGTGGAGATGTTTTCTGGAAAGTCAAAAGTTGATGCCAAAAAACCCAAGGCAGTGAACCAACCAATCAACCAAAAATCCACCAATAATAAAACCCCCAAACCAACAATAAAGACCGCAAAAAAAAAAAAAAAAAAAAAAAAAAAAAATGTTGATCTCCCTTGGGAGCTGCAGAGAGAGCTGGAAGCCCTGAGGTCCCCAGGGCCCCGGGGACAGCAGCGGGGCGGCGCCGGGCGCTCCGGGCTGAGTCAGCCGCACCCAGCCGCTGCAGGCTGCCGCGGGATGGCCACGCGGGGCAGGAAACCGCTCCAAAGCAGAAAGAAAACGAATCTAAAAAACCTTTCAGATAGTTGCCAATAAAGTTTCTTTGGCTCTGCGTCTGGGCATGGCTCCCAAATCCAGCCTCTTGCCCTCGGATAAAGCACTAGAGCCTGGAATGAGAGTCAGATGCGTGGGAGGAGTGCATGTGTCTGTGTCTGGGCTGGAAAACATATGTACTGTAGTGCCTAGAAAAAGCTTTTTACTTTGGGCCTTGCTCCAGAAAACCTCTTTCCTTGCTTTTACAACTGTCCCCAGTTCCTTGGGACTACCCAGATGTTTAACCCAGCCTGAGGACAGGGAGCTGAGGAGTTTTCTCGGTGTCATTCCCTGTGACCCCCAGGCCTGGGAGCAGCCAGCCTGGGGCAGGCAGCCTGCAGCCCGCACCTCTGTTCCTCACNATGGCACCGGGGGGCTCGGGCCACCCCGGGCCACCTGCTCCCCAGGCAGGGCTGCAGGCAGGGATGGGCTGGGGTGGGATGGGATGGGATGGGATGGGATGGGATGGGGTGGGGTGGGCACCCAGGCCGTGGGGTGACCCGTGTGCAGCACTGCACCCACAGCTTCTGGCTTTACCTGATGGGAGGAGATCAAGCTTCAGCCTCAGCAGAGACACCCAAATACCTTGGGGGGCAAAAGAAGAGAGGGAGGAAGAGGGTTGTTGTTCATTTGTTCCTACTGTTTAATCCTGAGGTTCTGTTAATGGGTGGACTGATTGTCACTTTTTAAAAATCCGTGTCCTTGAACTTTGCAA
>VZRH01000528.1:83820-112985 GCA_013397555.1 Urocynchramus pylzowi | reverse complement strand
GGCTGTGCGGTGAGGCTGTGCGGTCCGGCTGTGCGGTCAGGCTGTGCGGTCCGGCTGTGCGGTCCGGCTGTGCGGTGAGGCTGTGCGGTGTGGCTGTGCGGTGAGGCTGTGCGGTCCGGCTGTGCGGTCAGGCTGTGCGGTCCGGCTGTGCGGTCCGGCTGTGCGGTGAGGCTGTGCGGTCCGGCTGTGCGGTGAGGCTGTGCGGTCAGGCTGTGCGGTGGGGCTGTGCGGTGAGGCTGTACATGGGGCTGTGCGCTGTGCCCGCTCCCTGGCCGCGCAGGTGACACCGCGGGCGGAGCAGCCGCCGCCCCGGGGGAAGCGCCCGCGGCTCCGGACGCGCGTCCCCCGCCCTGTCCCTCCCGGGGACTCCAGCGTGACCCTGGGGCCGGGCGAGGGACCTGCCGCACCCCTGGTCTGCGCCCAGCCCGCCTACGAAGGAAAGCCGGGGGAAAAACACACATTTGATTCAGTTAAGCGCCGCGGCAGGTCGGTGAGAGGCGCGTTGAGTGAGTGTTTTTTAACCCGCCCCCCAAAACAGCTCGGGAAATGTTTGAGGAGATGGGGTTAATCTAACGTGATCAATGCAGCACTGTCTGATCATCTAGAGATGCCAAACTGAATTTATTAGATCTGCCTCAATTACCTACATAGCTGCAAATACTATATTTTTACAGGATTCTAGTCGTTGGGATGGGGCAGCCCGTGCCGGCAGAATAGTTATTTGAGTTTGCACGAGGTGGATGAAGTTGCCACAGAAAATATTTTTAAAGTGTTGGATGTTGACTATAGTTATTTTGATTTGTCTCCAGTGTACTCAGTCAGTACTGAGTTAATAATCCAGCAACTTCTGTTACGTATTTGCTGAGTATTGTTCACTAATTTAATGGCTTTCTTGTGGTGTGAGCAGATAGTTCAGTGTAAATTTTAAATAATTTTGCCTACAGCAATTTTCAGTGGATAATGCTGGAATGTGTTTATTTTAACCCAGGCATTCTTTCTCCTACCTTATCAGCTATCTTTATTCCTACACAGGCTTTATCACAGAGGTATTTATTTATAATCCTTTCTTTGCAGGCTTAATGCTCTACACAGAAAGTGAGGCCGAATAACGTGCACATGCCGAGTGCTGGAGGAGAGGCTGAAGGACATCCTGTTTTGTTTCAGCAGTGTTGTTATTCTTTGGGGTGAAATGAAGAATTTGATTTTGTTTTGGAAACACTCATATTTCTGATGCAACTGAACTTCAGTAACCTTTTTGCAGTGCAGATTTCAACTAATTATTTTTTTTCTCTTGAACAAAGATGCAGAACTTGTCGGTGGTAGAAAGCCTTGGTAGTACAGACAAATCCCACTGGGAGCCTCCGAAAGTCCTGGCAGCTGAGGCAGGTGGCATGCCTCTCGAAAGTGGATGTAACTGGAATGAAAGGACAAGTAATGAAGAGATTGTTAATCTTGAAGCAAAGCAGCAAAGCCTCCCTGTAATGAACAGAGACGGGAGAAGTTGTGAGGAGTTTTCTGAGAGCAGCTTTAGTACCTCAGAACCCAGTGGTTCCTGGGGTGATTTCGAAGGCTTCACGGAGCCCTTAGACAAAGCAGGGAGATTGAGTCATAACCCTGAGGTTTTGGTGAAGTCAGCAGAAGCTCGGGGAGCCGCTCCGGAGGCTGCCCGCGGGGGCGCTGAGCCATCTCTGTGCCGGGGCGTGCGGCAGGCTGCGGGCTCCCTGGGGCAGGTAGGTGCTCACAGCAAACCGAGGGGCAGGGATGTTCGTGTTACTGCTCCCCGCACCTCCGGGTTTGTGTCTGTCTTCTCTCTAGAGGGTAATGCTGCTGCACACGCAGAGACGCTGTCCAGCTACTTCGCAGCCACCTCAAGTGGAACAAAAGCAACTTCTTTACGGTGTTTGGCAAATACTTAAGCTGTCCTGCTGGAGAGCTTTAAAGAATGTAATGCACTATTTTGCTTCTAGGCACTGGGAATAAGTAGGCACATAGGCAAGTAAGCACGTAGGCACCATGAACCTTGCCCTGAAGAACGTGCAGTGAAAAATTTAGACAAGAAAGAGCAAAAGAAACAACAAATCGGGAAGGTGGGTGACAAAGCAGGGTGGACATAAATTCTGTGTGTTGCCTGCAAACTTATTGAAG
The DNA here is from genome assembly GCA_013397555.1 of Urocynchramus pylzowi. Taxonomy (NCBI): domain Eukaryota; kingdom Metazoa; phylum Chordata; class Aves; order Passeriformes; family Fringillidae; genus Urocynchramus; species Urocynchramus pylzowi. Next base: position 110,840 of record VZRH01000528.1, on the reverse strand, counting down.
TAAACCCACGTACCATTGAGTTAGAAATTGGCAAAAACAATGTCTTTTGTTATTTAGTATACTCCCTGAATAATATCAACAGTTTTTCTGGAATTTTGGTCTGATGGTGACACACAAGACATTAGTAGAAATAATATGATTCATTTTTTAGCATAGGATATAACATTCACTCTTTCAATGTTAGAGCTAAAATTCTGAGTAAATAATGCAATAAATTCTTATCAGCACAAAAAAAAAAGGGTTCAGGTAAAGGCATATATGTTGTTGGGATAAATGTGTTTCCATGTGGACCAAACATGCATCAGCAAAGGGAAGGAAAGTAACAAAAGGGCAGAATCAACATAGAAATACAGAATAAAATCCACTTGTTCTTGCTATTTTCATCCTAAATGACAACATTTGAAAAGAGAGAACAATCAGCTTAGACTTCCATGAGGTTAATCTTTAGCAGTAATAACTTACTGCTTGTAGTCTGTTGGGTGAGTTTGAGTATGAGTAGAGGACTGAGACTTTTCTGGAGACAGGATTTCTTGCCCTTTGCCTAGGAATTTTACTGGTTGCAGAGCTGCTACTAGTAAAACCACAAAGATGCAGGTGGGAAAAGCTGCCCACAGTGATTGAGTGTAGGTACACAAAATACCTGGTTATTGGTGTGCACAAACAGAGAATTCAAATGTTTTGTAATGCTGGAAGTGGTGGACAAGAAGTCTTCTGTTGGAGAAAGAGAATGTTGTAATGACTGAAGCTGAAATGGAATAGAGCAGGTTGCTTGGTTTCTTTCCAAAAGCAGTAGATCTTAATCTAACTGAAGCCTTTTCTTTATTTTGCATTTGTTAAAGGCAGAAGGAAATGTCCAGTATGAGTTAAATAAGTTAACCATGCTTAGAGTTTCAAGTTGTCTTTTCTTGCCTCAAGGTAGAGAGACAACCACAGAGTTGCTGGATATTCCTTGGAGTGCAGAATATATGTGTAGGTTGTCCTTTATCCCTGTGCTTTTTGCGTTGTTAGTTTGAGATGATAAAATCTTTGGACTGGGACTCTGACTTCTGTATGATCAATAGAAAGAAAGGTGGGTTGGAAGGGACCTCTAGAAATCATCTCAGGTCAGAGGTCTGACCTGAGTATTTATTGCTTCAGTTAATTAAATGACGTCAGTAGGGATCAGAACCGTGTGTTTCAAGATGGAAATCATTAATTTCCTTGCAGTAGCTGGGTATTTTGAACACTACACAATTGAACACTTTGAGGATTTTTCATGTGCTCTTTAAACACTGGCCTTTGAGAGAGGGACTGGTGCATGTGTTTAAGCCATGGGGTATTTTGATATAATAGGATAGAGAGGATTTATTCAGAAAGTACTGATGTGAACTTTGTACATTGATTTTTTGTAATTAGTACAAAGCCAGAGGATAAATGGAAATATACCCAAACTTTGTTTCAGAAAAACTCACTGAAATAGACAGTAGTAAAGGTAATAAAACAACCTGTTGATCTGTCTTAGCTAAACTATAACTCAGTGACTTGTATGAGTTATACACATGATATGTATATATATATAGTATGATATAACTTGGTGTTAGAGCAGCACCAAGGCTCTAGGGAGATGCTGCAATTGAGGCAGAGCTGTGCTTCCCTCGATGCACTCCCTAGGGCTGTAACTTCCCCCATCCCAAAGCCCAGAGCAGCTGCCTGGCTTTTCCTTCACTCCCATCCCACTTCAGTTTTGGTGCCTACCTGGAAGTTGTTTTGTTTTTTTTTCCATGACCACGTATGCTTTAGCAAGTGTTACTTCACAGAATTCTGCTTCTCGAGCATCCATCAGGATCCTCCATGTTGTATCCCTGTTGAAGTAGTTTACAACTTGATTGAAAGTATTGTGACACTTTGGGCAAGATTCAAAGGAATTTTCCCAGGAGTCTTTGAATGTCCCAGCAGTGAATCATCAGGACAGGATTTTAGCAAGGCCTTACTTCAGGAGGAAGCAGCGTGGGGCACAAATTCTGTTCCTTGAAGCATGGTCAGAAGTGCAGAAGCCTTCTACCAGCTCTGTTGATTCTGCCCCCTTACCTTAGATTAAATCCATACTCTCTCAGTATTCACCCCACCAGTCTGAGTTCAGTGTAATGAGACTGTGGAAATACTTCAGCTGTTCGAATTGCAAGTAAATGAAATTATAAAAATATGGAGTATCCGTGCTTACAGTTTTCAGACTAAATTGTTGATTGCTGGGCAAAGACCCCAAACTGAGTGGTTCCATTCTTGAGTTTTCACACAGTGTTGCTGCTTCTGCATTGCAGTCCCTGGGCAGGGTAGTGAAGTCAATTAATTTGCTTTTATTTGGAAAATTGCAGTAATTCCTTCCTTGAAGGAATAAAAGGATACAGCTTCTGAACCAGATGGCATGCCCCTAGGATAGGATGTAAATTATGCATGTTTTCCCTTGTATATGTATTTCTTAGTTGTCAGATTACCCTATTTACTAGTGGTTACTTCCACCAGGCCTGTCTGGATCCCTCCTGTGCTGTGGTCAGTCCTCCAAACCTCCTGCTCATCACTGCTTGAGGAGGGAAAGGATTTAAATCTGGCTCTGATTTTTAACATAGGCTGGAAAAAGTTTGGTGCAAATGCAAGGATATAAAATCAATCCTCACCCCGGCTTTTTTGCAGACTTGCACAGTGCAAGTATTTATTGGTCACTGTAGCATTTGGCAGGTGTGTAACATTTGAATTAGGAGTGTTTGAATACCAAGTTAGCAAAACAAGCTGTTGAATTGATGCATCAGACTTGACCTGCACTGAATTATCAGAGCAGAAGGAAGAGTCCCACGTGTTAAATGTGCAAGGCTGTGACAGAGAAGCTGGGAAGTCAAAGACTAAGGTTCATCAGAAACTCTGGGACTCTTGCTTCCTCTAATTCTAAGTACTCAAAATACTCAAAACACTGAAATATGAGCTCAGTCCCTCTGCTGTTAATATAAATAAATTCTAAAACCAATAAGACAGTCTCTAGAATTATTGTAGTCTTTGGCCTAGGTCCTTCATGACCTATGGGGATGGCTTGTATGATGCATGTAATAAAAATCTCTTTTTTTTCTAGGAAGACCACAGCTATGAGGAGATATTTAAGTTGGGCTTTCCAGAAATCTTTGTACCACAGTCCAGAGAGTGCATAAGAAGCTTAGAGCAAGTTCTTGATGCAAATAATGAAGATGTTTGGATTCCTGAACTTTTGAAGAATCAACTTTGGTAATGAGTTTAGATTAACAGTTAGAAAAAAAAAAAAAAAGGAAAGAAAAAGTTCCTCGTCAATTACACTGTTTGTTTCATAATTTAGAAATCAGTCACGCACTTAAAAATCTTTTTAGTACTATGCCTTTCAGTGTATAGATCTTACCAGTTTTGTAGCACGTTGTTAAAGGAAATGGTTGGTGCTTTAGCTATCAGGAAACAATGAAGGGAATATATCAAAATTACAAATTCCTGCTTAGGGTTTTTCCTGCTGTTGGTGTGCCTCCTTATGACTAAGCCTCTGGAATGCCAGAACCCAACAGGCAGCCTGTTCTTCCTGTTTGCTTGTCCTTTCTTTACAGCACATCCCACTTATTTCTTCATCATTGGAAGCTGCTGCTTCTACTAACAACTTGCTTTTTTTCCCCCTCCCCTCTCAGTTTCCCCAGTTGGTAACAACTTCTCATGTTTAACCAGATGTGCTTCAGAATCTGTGGTGCATCTGGCTTCTTTCCTGGGCTATGTTAATAGCAATTAGTACCATTAACTAAGCTTTCTCTTGCAACAGCTGGAACACTTCTAGCTTTGTTACATGTTTGTTAAGGATCAGCAGCTTCAGAGCAGTATTGTAGTTACAGAACAGTGTTGCAGTTATTTTTTCATAACTTGGAGGCTTTGTGTCTAGAAAGCAGTGTCAGACCATACTTGAGAAATGTCCTAAGACTGAGAAGAATCGTAGGTAAAACTTTTAATGTGGGCACCCTTTTGGCCAAGTTCCCTGCATATGTGTTATATTTCAATCAGCATCAAACTTGTGGAGAAATATAATTGTAAAGAAGACTGCACTATTACAGCAGAGTGCCAGGTAAAACCAAAAATTTCCTAATCTGCTGTGACGAGTAATTGAGGTCAATGACAACTGCAGACTAAATAAAGCCCAACTGAATTTTTGTATGTGATGAATGCAGTGTAAGAATCCAAAGTACCATGTCAAGGGAGCTCTCTCCTTCTCTCCTTCTCCTTCTCACAGTGGGTGCCTTTGGCTTGTTTTGTAGGACAGGTGCTGCAGGGGTGAAGTGTGACCTGTGGGGTGGAGGAAGACTTGAGAGGCAGAAAAGGCAAAGTGCAGAACTAACAGGGCTGAACTCTGCCCACGTTTACAGAAGCAGCTGAGCACTGTGAGCTGCTGGCAGGTAGCAGTCTCTGAGTTGTGCTTCTAATGCCCTTCTTATCTGAGGAGCACAAACTTCTGCTGACTTACTGCTTCCACTAATTGTCATGCCAGCTCATTAGGGCACTGGGCTGGCAGTTTGGACAAGTGTAGAAAGAGTTTTTAGACAAGGTTCTTGTTAGGTCAAGGTTAGTATACAGCTGTATGTGGTGAAAGTAACTGTTGTGTATGTTCACTGGAAACCTCAGCTGAAAACCTCAAAGTGTGTTTTGTTTCCTAGCATGGATTCTGGAAATGTATGGAGAGCACTCAGAGACTTTGACAATAGCCCCAGCTCAAGACATCCCTGGAATAAATCTCATTGCCAAGAAAACCTCTTGAGTGTTCTCGGAGTAGATGCAAATCAAAAGGTAATTGAACAATGGTTTTCCATTCTGCCAGCATAAACACTGGTTTGGGAATCTGATCTTCTGTAAGCTGTACATGCAGATGCATGAGGGACTAGATCTGGGTGAGTCACAAGGTTGGTTTTTTTTTTAAACAGGGAGCTTTTTAAGACAATAGCTTAGTGTTTTCTCATCTTCATGTGGAAGTAACTATGAAATTGTGCAGGATCACACTTTGATTGTCTTTACAGTGGAGTCTGCCCGACACAGTTCCCTGTTGTTAGGTGGTACACTCAGCTTTGGTAGAGATGGAGAAGCAGCTTTCAGGTGGCAGAGATGGAGAATCAGCTCCCTGCTGTGTGTGCAGTAGGATTATTTACTTTTTTTGCTCAGCGTGCAAGAAAACTGCTAGCCTCTAATATCTATATTCATTTTCTGTTAAGTGAAAATCAGATCTGAATCAGAGAGGCTGTTACAGTAATTATTGGATGATTTTACTGTGAAGAAACTGAAAGTGTGTTCAACTTCCTCTTTCCTCACATTATTCCTCTGTTTTTGTGAAGCTTGAGGGAGAGTATTTATTAAATTGAATTGAAACCAAACCAGCAGTGTTGAAAGATCTCAAATAGAAATGTTAATCTCTGTTTAACAATCTCTTGTTTTGAGAAGGCACAGGTGTCAGGGATGGTTTAGAATTCAGTTATTTAGCTGGGATTAATTAGTCACAAGTAATTTTCAGAAGTAACTATTTCAACTGATGATTTGAATGCTGAAGCATTCAAATGCGGGGCAAGGTAATGATTTTAGGGGCTTGTTTGACTTTTCATGCAAGTTATATGCAAACAGAAGGATGGTGCTGAAGGTAGAAACCTATTTTGCACCTGAAAAAGTCACTTTGTAGAACTATAATTTAACAAAGAGAGAATCAGACACATTTCTCTAACATAGCTAAACTCCCATTCTGTTCCTTTCTTGCCCCCCAGCATTCAATCAATGCCCAGGCAGCTTCAACTTACATCATTACTTCTTATCTATTACTGGAAAACTGTATTGCTTTTAACAATACTGATTAAGAGGCATTTCTCAGCAATGCTTTGGTGCTAATTAAGGCTAATACTAATTGGAAATGGCTTTTTTATTAATTGAAGTCACAGATTCATGTGTGTAGGTGATGCCTTGAGGGGCTACCTGGAACAGAGGCTAGACAGAGTTGGAGAATAAAGTAGGTATTTATTAAAATGCTTTCAAAGGATACTCCTTGGGCAGTGCAAAGCCTTGCAGAGGCTACACCCAAGATGGACAACAGTCACCAGTTTTCTCAGATGGATATAAATTTGGTCTGTTTGCATATCAGAGGTTAATTGTCCAATTACAGCTGCAGGTAATGAAGTCACATTCCCCCAGTTTGCTTCTCTCCCCAGTTTGCTTTTGTTTATACTTTTTGGGTCTGAGGCTGTGTTGATGACCTTGGTTCTCAGGCCTAAAAGGATTGTTTGGTCTGACCAAAATGTGAAGAAAGCTAACTAGTGTCCTATACAGAGTTCAGAGTTATACACTAATGCAGTACAGAATCTGAAAAATGTAAAAGCTGAGATGTAAGGCATCATTTGTGGAACTGGTTCTACAAATTAAAACAATAAAATTATTAAAACAATAAAATTGTTTTAATGCAGAGGGGGGGACACATGATAAAATACAGCTTCAGAAAGTAAAATTTAGTGGTTGTTGTTTGAGGGAAGCTTCTCTTTAGATTGTATGCATTGAAATCAGAGATAAATGCATAAATAAATTAATAAATAAAATGTAAATTTTATGTTTTTTAGGACCTTTCAGAGAACCAGGCTGATATTTTTGAAGAATCAAATGTCAAAGATAACGAGGACTTTAGATTTGATGGATTCAGTATTAATGACTGCAAAACATTGATCCAGACCAAGGTAAGGATTGCTCTGGAAGTGAGAGCTCCAGAGAACCAGAGTGTGTTTAGCCTGCTCCTCCCTGCTGTTCCAGCACGTGTTCTCATGTAATGGTTTGGTGCTGGTATAACTTCTGGATGTGGAGCTGGTTTTGGGTCTTTGAAACCTCTCTGAGTGCTTCAGAAAAGATACCTTGGCTCTTTGTTTCTTGTTATAGCAATGTGAGTTGGAAAGAAAATTGTGTCATTCTCCATTGACACAATAAAATAATGAAACACCTCAGTCACCTCACTCTGTTTTTTAGCAAGGTATTTTGGAGGAGTATACTTAACCCAAGGTCTGTAGAACTGTAATTTAACAGAGAGAGAATCAGACACAGCTTTAGTTTTTCTCTAACACAGCTAAACTCCCTTTCCTCAGTGCAGAATAAAACTGAGCAGCTGCTGTCACTGTGGAGACAGATAGTTTGAGATACACTTTTCATTGCTCTGTATTATTCCCTTTACTGCCTTGGACAGTGAAGGTGTGCAGCTGGTCTGGGAACCTTGTACATAAGAGATGATAGGCTGGAGAATTCAGAAATACAACTTAAAAGGACTGTCCAGCTTATTCCTTCAAAATTCAGTTCTGTTTTCTTCAGTGAGTACGTGATGGGGGATCACAGTGACTGAATCACATTGGAAATGTGTAAAATACAGGAACAGGGTTTAGACAAAGGAGAAGTGGTTTGAGGTAGACAAAGAAGGAATAAAAGCAAAAAGAATTGTGGTACAAAGTTAAGATAAAAGGACAATATTTTTCTGGGATAGTCTCGTAAGGGAAAGAACAAACCCTGCAGCTTGGTGTCTCAAAGAAAAGTTCATTAAAAAAACCTGTGTTTCTATTTCTAATTTAAAATAAATAAAATCTTACAATGGGATGTTTTCCATTTATCTTCATATTTATGTCCTTTTTTCCCTCTAAAAAAAATTAAAATAAATTTTTAAAATATTATTTTAATGAAAATTTATAAAAATTAGGTTGGCATGTGCAAAGTGATTAACCTCCTATAGGATGGAAAAAATTAACTAAGTTTTTCTTTTTCACTCAGCTTTCTGTGTCACCAGACTCCAGACATGGTCACCTTTTCACATGTAACCTCTTTTTGAAGACCACGTCATCAAATGAAAACACACAGTGTATAACAATACCAAGGAAGAAGCAGATTTTTTCTACACACAACCTAAAAATGAAAATTTTCAGTAGTGATGTTTGTTGAACTAAATGCAATTTTTAGCCTTTTTTTTGTTTTGTTTTGTTTTTTTGAACTGAATGCAGTTTATCTACATTTCGTTACTGACTTGGTACTGTAGACTACAGACATTCTTTAGGAAAGTGACAAAATGCTGTATATGAGGGACCAAAGGCCACGCCATTAGAAGATATTTCTCCTGTTTAGTTGTGAAGTCAAATTTTGTAATTTTGCCCTGCTAAGTTTTGCTGCAGAGTCGTGTCTCTTGCAGTAAATGCTGCAGCTGCAACCACGCTTCAAGATAACTCTGGTGGACTCTCCTGAACTACTGACCTTTCAGGCCTTAATGCCTCTTCCCTCAAAACCCTTCTTCCCCTGCCAAGATCTGCTCAAGTCTCAGGTGTGCTGTAACGTGCCTTGTCACCATCTCTCCTCATACTTGCTCCAGTTTGGATCAGCTCAGACCTGTGGCATGGCCACTGCTGGGTGTAATGAGAAGAGCCTTCTTCATCTGGGGACTTTCAGTGGGGTTTAGCAGAATAAAAGTGTTTTAATTTCTGTCTGGTGAAGCCTGCTGTGGTGATAGGAGTGGAGGCAGCAAAATGCTTCATTCTGGGATTAACTTCTGGCTGAAATAAATCACCTTGTTGAAGCTGATTGTCACAGGACACGGTGGGTTCATTCAGCCCTGCTTACACCATGCCTACCCTGCTTGCAAAAGCTCAGCAGTGGTGCAGTTCAGGACGTGAGTAACGGTGTAAATTCCTGCCCTTTTAAAATTTTATGGAAACTGTCAACTGTTGCCCGTCTTCCTGCGTGCCTGAGTGCCGCAGGGGATGCACTTCACTGTCACTCAGGAGAATCCATGCTGGTTCCCTGCCAGCTGCAACAGCTTTATTTATTCATTGGCACTAACTTTTACACGAGTTACTGATCTATTTGCTACGCTGGCCATTCTGAATATGAAAATTTTATATGGATTTTTGTTTTAAAGAGTTGCTAAGCACAGCAACTGATATTTTATGTGTTGAAAGCAGCGAACAAAGTTGGGTGTTCTGAAACTAATTCAGTTAATTATTTAATGATGTGCATATTCTGTTCTTAGAATTAAGAATACTATAAAGCACTGGCAGACTTCAACCCTTAATCTAGTAAACTGTTCAGCAGTGACATTACAGTTGCTGTAATAACTTCAGTAATGCTGATGATACCTCAGTGCTCTTAGCATGGGATGAACTCTGTGCTGCTTACTCAGTAGATGGAACAGGGCATTTGGAAAAATGCTCTTTGAAAGTGGCTCTGCAGCTTCCCTGGCCCTGGAGGGAGTCCTGCAATGCCAAACTAGAAACTCCATCTGTATACAAGAGCAGGGTTAACTTTTTCAGTTAGCATAGATTGGAATTAATTTTCAGTTTCCCTTATATTCTTTCAGAGCTCATAAACCTGTATTAAATAGGTTGTAGTCACAAGCTCACAAAATGTTAAATTGCCAGTAAGTGATGAATGAATAGTTGAGGTTAGTAATAAACATTATTAAAATCAATTATAAGATTAAAATCCCATTTTTATGGTTTCAGAAAAACAGGGGCCTGCAGAGGGGCTTGAGGAGGCAACTCATAGTGTGTGCAACATTCACTGATGCATCAGAGCCCTCTTTTCCTCCAGGCTTTTAATTTTGCCTTTGCTTTTGTGAGCACTGGATGAATGTATTGAAAAATGTTTTGTACTGGTACTCTGGGAGAAGGATGAATACGTCATCCTTCCCTCCTATTAGCAGATTTTACAGCCCTGTCCAAGGTACAGAATGGAAAGAAAAAGGGGTTCAGCCCTTGTGATTCAGCAGGGAAACGAATTACTGGGGTTCCAAAGGTGATGGGCTCCACCTTCCAGGTCTTTCTCTTTTGGGCAGGTCCTGAGCTCTCACTACCTGTCAGCACTGGACAGAGGGACCTTGTGACTCCCATTTCCAATCTGAGATGAACAAATTCACCATTCCAAGGGAAAAAGATTAGCAAAATTTGAATGGCAAAGTACTTCAATTCAGCTTCAAGGCTGGGGAGTTCTGGCAACCCCCCAGCCCCCATGGGAACCCTCCAGGCACATTTGGGGGTACCCACAAAGACAAAACTGGACTCCCTCAGCTGACAAGAGATCAGGCAGACAAACCAAAGCGTAGCCAGCATTTTCAGGCACATTTCATAGTGATAAATAAGTTCAGAATTCAGCCTCGCCTTCCGTGGTCCTCCTGGGAAGCGAGGGGTGCCGGAAGCGCCTCCCAGGCGTTCTGTGGCCGCTCTTTCCGTGAGTCATTTCCTCGTCCTGCTGTCCTGGCAGCCAGCCCGGGGTGCCAGCACACGCCGTGTGCCCAAGGCACGGCTGCACCAGGGGCACCCCAGCTCTGTGCCCTGGAAGTGGCAGGCAGAGGAAACGTCACTTTGTCCCTCGGCACAAATTTCACCGTTTCTAATCTTAGTCACGAGCCCTCAGCTGTGACATCCCGGGTTTCGATGAACTGAACGTGTCACTGTACTTTGTGTTTGCGGAAAGCAAATACTGCAGGCTTCTGACATTTGCTTAGGATTTTGAAAAGGTGACAGTGAGAGCGAGGCAGGAGCTCTGGACAGCAGCGCTAGACAGGAATGCCTCTTTCTTCTGCTGGGATTAGAGGGAAAATATACCCACAGAACAAAGTTTTACCAAGTTCCAATCTGCAGTGTAATTACTGAAATGCCTCCTTTGTGGAAGGAATGCTGTAAACATTCTTCAGACAAAACCCCCTCAAACCAACTTCATTGTGAAAGACTGAAGATTTTTCAATGCATATTCTAAAATGTGGAATTTAATTAATTATAATAATTTTTAAATGAGTCAAGAAAAAGAGGGGGGGGGCAGTCAGACTCCAGAATGATTTCTAACCATACTGTAATACTGTAAGCCCACCATTGGTTGCATATGCAGAAGATGGAGTGAAAAACAAAAAATATTGTAAAGATTTTTTTTTCAAAATGCAAGGTCATGGCAGGATTTAAAAGCACTCTGGTATTTTTTAATGATGAAGATCAGCTTTAATAGTTTTAAAAATGGGACTTCCTGGAGTATGCCTACTCCAGTTAAGACAGCAAAGGGAATTGGGCTAAAACTGAGCTACCTGCAAATTAATTGTGAACTCTCAAATTTCCCTGTGGATCCAAGTTTAACTTTCCAGATCCACTCTGGAAGATTCAAAAGAGAAAAAGTTTCTGCTCCTTCTATTGAAATATGTCTGAGAACCTCCTAAATTGCCTCCCACAGCACAGCTTGGATGCCAGAGCACAGCCAGCCTGGCTTAGTGCTCTGCTGGGTGGGATAAGCAGGCCCTGATGAGAGAAAAATGTATGGAATGAAGTTGCAACATTTTTTGCTTTTTACAATCAAGGCAAGATGCCTGTGAATGCTGGGCAAATCCTGAAATGCCAAAAATCCTCCAGCTTCCCCAAACATCTACTTTATTAACACACATTTCTACAGACACACTTCTGCATCTTCAGAGCTCAATGCCTCACTTCTAACATTGATTTTGAACAGCTCAAAATTAGTTTTGGTGCTAATTTATAACTCATCTTCCTCACAGAACTAATGGATAGGTTATTTAATTTTGTGTATTTTACTGTTGCTTGTGCTGGAAAATTAGTCTTTGAAAAAAGTGTCCCTTCCAGCACACAGATGACAGAGCTGGACAGAGCACCGTGGGCAGCACCTCCCCAGCTCAGCACTGCACTGGGCTGTGCTGCTCTGAATGCTTCTAAGTTCAGATCTTTCAGCGTGGCTAAAATCAATGCAAGTGAATGAAAGCCAACACCACTGAAAGCTTCAAAAGTACTTTCTTACAACACTGAAGTGCAGCACACCCTCAAAAGGCAGTGTTTTCTGCTGCCACAGACACAGGCTCAGCTCTGTGCTGCAGCATCCGTAGCAGCTTCCTCAGGAATGAGTCACTCCAAGAGCCGATGGCACGATGGTCACAGCACCACACCAGCATTTCCGTGCAGTTCCTTCTGGCCCTGTGCTTTTCACACTGTGGTCAGCAGGCTCCATGACAAAGGGAAGAGGAAGTCTGTAAGCAGCAGCCAGGGAAGCCTCATCAGTGAAAGTTATGCCTCAATCTATGTGATATGAACATTTTTTTCCCTTAAAATGGAGGGAACTTGATGTAATTTTTAAAATGGTGCATAAAGAAGTTCGTCTCTATTTAAACACTTAAAAATGACGGAAAGTGGCGATTCTGCCTCAACTCAAACCTTAAAAGTTCATTGCAGAAGGGTCAGGATCTCATTTTAGAGGTCTAGAACAGGAAGAGGATTGAACCTGTAAACTTGAAGCTGCTGGTTTGATTTGTACAAGCAGCCTGTTGCTAGCCCAGTGTGGCAGGGCTTTGGTCCAGGCTGACAAGCACACAGGTCTGAAGAGTCCCCACTATGTGTGTCAAGGACACTTGGATGTGACACTTGCTTTGAGGCACAGCAACCCCTGAAGGGACACTGAGACCTGCAGGGGCTGGGAGCACCTCACAGGGCACTGGAGACAGAGCCCAGAAGACAGCTCAGTGCTAAAATCCTGTGTCACTTGTTCCCAACAGGAATCCCCCCACCCCACAGGCTGGAAAAATGCCCTGTGGGCCAACCCTGCTTTGGTTACAAGGGGATGTGAGGGTATAGTGCTTTCCAGTGAAAACTTAGAGAGCCAGAGCAAAGCTGCAGCTTAGGTATTAATAGCTGAAGTAGAGAAAACCTATGGATTGTGGTAAATGAGTGTAACATTATTAGAAGATTCCAAATTCCAAACTGCAGACTCGGGCTCCCAAGCTGGGAGGATGAGATGCTGTGTAAGACAACGACCACTGAGCAACAGAGGAGCAAACACCAGCAAGAACCCAGACCTTATTATTAATAATAGTCTGAATTATTACTGTTACAGGCATAACTGCCCAGGAATTTCAGTGTTCATCAGAAGCACCCAGCTCAAGCTGTGGTGCTTCCCTCAAGGAATCCATCCTTCAGGGTACATGGAAACCTCATGTGGAACCCTGTTATGGGGCCTGGCATGTGTAATTTCTGTACAGGTTTGTAAGGTGTTTATTATTTCTAGAGACAAAGGATGGGAGAGAGGGGGCATGTGGAGAAGGAAAAAAGACATAACATTTTCCCCAGGCATTTATGTCTTTGTGAGTGAAAGACCAAAGAAAAGGTGGCAGGATGCCATAGATTTTTTTTATGCTTTGTTTTTAAAACAGTCTCATACCAAAGGCTCCAAAATATAACTGGTTTAAATGCAAAACTGTGGCTTTTATTTCCAAACATACAATAAATAGGTCCACCACAACTAGCCTCTAACTTCATTTTACATGGAAGGATTTTAAAATTAATTTGTGCATATTTAAAAATTAAACTTCCCTTTGCACATAATTCCAAACATAACCGAACTGCATTACACACCAGCTCATGGTCTTGGCACTGTGACACAAGCAACCAATTAGAAACAGAGCTCTGTAGCCAGGACTTGTACAAAAATTGCATTTTGAATTGTTGATAAAAGATCTATCAACAATTAAATCTTTTGCTGCAGTATACAAAAAACTTTAGTACAGAAATGTTGAAAAGCAATTTGTTTTCTGTTTCTGTAGAGACTGCAAGGTAAGTGGATTTATTAAGTGTTCACTATTTGCTATATGATACAATTTTCATACCAAAATATCTTTACTGCATAGTAACATTCCATATTTTCAAATGCAAAAAGAGATTAGATGCAGTCTTTTTATTTTATCCCTCATCACTGAATTTAAAGATATTTTTAACCGCATCTCTGTTTCATCACAGTGCAGAAGGCCCTTAATATTTCAAGGATTTATTCAGTCATATTTTTAATACAAAAGTAGAGGCTGAGGAAAAGCCAGAGTAGTCTATACACAATGCACAATCTGTGTACATTCCGAAGCTGTACCTCTTCAAGAACTAGTTATACACTCTTCAAACAAATCCCTTTATCCAGCAATTCAAAATGCTTTAGATCAGAAGTTTTATATTAGAATCAATACAATATATGCATATAAATACATTTATACCCTTCAGCTGCTAAACAACCCAGATGGCTGCGAGGATGTGACCTGAAATGGTTCTCCATTGGCCTGGGACACCAAATTATGTCGGCAGCTAACTGTTAACCAGGAGAGTCACAGTAAAAAATGGAGATCTCTGCACAAGGTAGGTGTGCCACAGCATCAGTTAAGACTAGAAATACCAGGTGACACCCTGGCCCCTTCAACAGGGCCAGGATTTCAACTTCTGTGAGATGCAACACACAGGCAACATTTTTTCCCTCTGCCGACACTCCGTTCATAAAAAGTCTCAGCAGAACAACAAAAACCCAAAAAATACAACAAACCAAAGCAAAGGTTTTACAACTGTAAGTTTCCAAGACAGGTGCTGCAGCTTTCAAGAACAAAGTAAAAGTTTTATAATTATAAAAGAAGGAAATAAAAAAAAACCAAACAAAATCCAAACCAAAAAGCCATGTGCAAGTGTGAAACTCAGAAGACGATAGCAGGGATCGATCTAGACCTCGGTTCAGGCTGAAACACAGAACCCAAACTGCCTGATGGAAACCAGTTCTCACTGCAAACCTCATCTCCAGCTGAGCAGGGGGTTTGTGTTTCTGCATAAAAACACCCCTGCCCCACCCAGGGCAGCCTGGGGCAGCAGCTCCGGGGTTCCAAGGCCCGGGTGGCCCCAGCCCCTGGGAGGGACAGAGCCACCAGCCCTGGCTCCCCACAGCCCCAGGGCTGCTCCGGGGCTGTCACAGCAGTGGGTGAAGTGTTCTCAGTGTTCTCAGCTTGGCTTCTGAAAGGATGCAGAAATGGTGGCTGAATATCCTCCAAAGGTGCTAGAGGTTTTAAGTTTGAAGCGTTTCTTCCCACAATGCCAGGTATACAAATGTGTATCTCTTTAAATAATATTGCACATAAAAATCATCTTAAAATTTGTAGTGAAAACAGGGTTGAAGGACAGTGTTTTCCAAAAGAGAATAAAAAGCTACCTGTACATAGTAAATTTTAATTTAAAGAACGCCAAGATTATTCAAAATCTAAGCACATAATACTGACAGAAAAATGTTAAATTGCACAATCTACATATAAATTAATTTGTAAATACTTAAAAGTTTTTAAACATTGAATACCCTTGATTTCACAAATCAGCTAGGTCACTGTCAAAGGATCAACTTAATGAGTTAGAAGTACTTTCCCCCAGAAAGAAACAGAAACAAAAAGATTTGCAGTCTCAGATGAAGCACTGGAAAGAGTTAAAGCATTTCAGCTCAGAGGTAGTGCTAAACACATCCAACTAGAAGTCCATTATATTTGAACTATGATGAAATAACGTAGTAAAATGTAGAAAGACTATAAAATTTACAAAAATAAATAGTTCTGAATGCTTTAGAAAATGCAAGAGACTTTGTTGGTAAGTGTCTTGATCTGCTTTTCTGACCAAAAGAAAGCAAAGCGTGTCTCATTTTAAAATATACCCATCTCTAAGAACGTGTCTGCAATCCACACAATCTAACTCTGCAACTTGACAGATGCCAGCTTGGCATAGACTCTGATATTAAAAATAAAGTGGAGGCTTTGTAAAAGATCACCTCATATGAAATTTGCTTTGCATGTAAATTCTTCTGTCAAATTAAAAATTGCACATAAAAAAGTTTATTGAAAGAGGCATGAGGGGTGATGAGGGTATGTGCCCATTGTTCCACATACACCCTGGAAGGAAAATGATGATTGCACAGTTCTGATAAATAATTTTTCTTTTTTAAAATCTGCCACTTTTTTGGTTTGTAAGTTTTGGAATTATTTAGAAAATTCTACTATGGACAAATTATTATTTCGTTTGCCTTTTAAAGAATTCTTTACAACTATTCCAGTGGCTTTTATCCTGAAACCAAATGCAAGTGGCAGTCTAAAAGTATCTTTGGGTAAAACAAGTATCAGGATCCAACGAGAATTTCCATGATGTGGTCCAACTCACTCAGATCTGTTCTACATATCTGAATGTTGTTTGCTGAAGAAGAATTACAAGATGGGAAGGTTTTCAATGGTTCTTCTGTGGCAAGAGATGGTGATCTGGGCGGCATCAGGGGAGGGCAACAGAAGTCCGAATCATACATTGAAGTGTCAATATCTTCAAAAATGTCATCTATTGCCAAATCCTTCAAGTAACTGGTTGAATTTGAAATCTCAAAGGAACCAAACACACATTCAGCTCCCTTCAAATCCTGTCTGTCATCTTCTAGTTTCAGACCACTATTTTCTGGGAACTTTGGCTGGTCATCTCCAGTAGAAACCAGACAAGTAGGTGGGCTGATATCTTCTACAAAGTCTAAATCCTTCAGAATAGATGAGATAGCAGATGACATGTCGTCGTCTGAAACGATCAGCAGGCTGTTTTCGATCGGGTCTTCTACAGACCGCAGGTCACAGCAGTGGGACTCTTGCTGACCAACACCTGAAGGCAACTGAAGGGCAATCCCAGGTGACTCCATCCCTGTGTAGCCGTGAGAAGCAGGAGCAATGCCAGGGCAGATACTCACTGGCTGCTGGCCGCTCTCTTGTCTCATCTCCTCCTGAATCTGCCGCACGGTGTTGGCGATGAGCACGGAGCGGTGCAGGTTGGGCTCCACCAGCATTTTGTACGTCTGTAACTTGGTGAGGCACATGTTGAGCACCAGCTGCCTCTTGAGTGGGTAGGGCAGACCTCGACTGGAATCAAAGGCACTCGAGAGACCAGCCATGCTCTCCTCATAGTCACTCAGCTTGCGCTTCAGGCCTCTCCCCAACATGAACCTGCAAGACAAAAATCCTGAATTAACCCTGGGCAGGCCCAACAGACAATTCTGAACACCCTGTAGTGTACAATGTATCGGTTAGCTTAGACTTTTGATGTCACAGAACATCAAGAGATAGAAAGAAATCCTACATGACAGTACTTCCATTGAAAAGATGCACTTCCCAGCTATATTGTTTCGTGGCAACTTTTTTCCTAAACAGAAAACATGGAAGAAATATACTAACTCTTTTTTTAAAAAAGCTGTATACATCTAAGTATACCTGGCGGTCCACATGAAATAAAATAGATGCTTGCATTAAGGATCAAACTACAGAATATTTCATCATTTCCATTTTAACATTCATTCTGGGTACAGCAGGTAAGATTTCAAGCAAGTTTTCAACACCCATTTTGATCTCTTTAAGGCATTCTAATGTCTTGCTCAGTGTCTCTGAGAACATATGTAGAACATACACAGAGTTCTACGTAGGGCTGATTCTTCTCTTTTTTGCTTTGGTGACCCAAAACTGTTTTACAGCAAGACCAACAGCAGGGCCTCCCATGGGATCCTTATATCCATTCCACAGCTTGGTAGTTTGGTTAAATGTGGGAGGAAATCTGGCTGGGCCACTGAGCTCACAGAGAGACAACGGGTGCACGTGGCTGCGGTTCACAACCTGACACTCACATTAAGAAATCAGGCAGGAAGCTGTCAAACAGCATTTTAAAAGCGACCAATTTTGATAAAATTGTTAGGGAAAAAACCAGAATTTAGTTGCTTTCATTCTGCTTTGTCTGCTCTTGCACTGAAATACAGCAGGTCTAGAACAATGTGGTACAAAAACCTGTACACACAGATCTAAAATATAAGTGAGCTAAACAAATACCTGCTTGGGTACTTTGCAATTACCATCCTAAGTCTAAAGAGTTTTATTAGGGACAACAAGCTCTATGCAATCATTCATATTAACACAGAAAAGGAGTACACTCTGCATAGAAAACACTGGTAAAATCTTAGTTACATACATCCTAAAGTGTCCATGAATACAGACACCTTGTTCCCAAACTATTAAAAAAAATTAAGCAATCATAAATTAGACACCAGTGGCAGATTAAGGGCAGATCCTTCACGCACAATGATCCAGACCCTGCATGCTGCTGAGGGCCTCCCAACTTCCTTTTCATGTGAGCACTGGATGCTGCCAGCAATAGCTCAGCTGATGGCTGCAGCTGCCAGCTGCTAGCCTGTTGCTAGACTTTTGGGGACAAGGAGAAGGCAGCAGGATAAAGCCTCTTTTACTTTCAGGATTTCTCCAGATTTGCAGGGCTCCATGGCTATGTCCATCTGCCCAGACAAGGCTGTTGGAGAACTCGGCTCCTCTGGAGGAACAGAAAGCAAGCCAGCAGTGCATCCTCCTCAGCAAGACACATCAGAGAAAACAGACAGCTGCTACAGGACCTTAGGTGTCAGACTTCTCAACTGTAGACACTTTTTGTTTTTTTTAAAGGACGTATCTGGATGAAATTCAGCTTGTCCTAGGATCGCATTTTAACTTAGCAGGGAGTAGTCTGGTCTGTCTTCAATTCATCAACACAGTCACTCTTGAAACAGCAACAAACTTTAATTACTGGTAATCTTACCACTTCTGCAACTTTTTAACTTTGGAACTCTGATTTTCTCCAAAGTTTTCTGCTAAAGTGCCAAAGCGCCAGCTGTATCTCTTTAAAAACCAGAAGGTGTCTGAAGTGGTGTTCCTGTTCACCTGGGTCATCATCCCACACTGATCATGAATCCCTCTCCTACTCCAGCACCCCATTAAGAGCAAACAGACCCAGCCACTACTGAGCACTCCATTACAACAAAATCAGAACAAATATGGATACAAAGTTCAGGCACAAAATAGAAAAGTATTCTGGGGAGGCAGTGTGCCTCAAGGATCCCCAAACTACTGACAATATTGCCAGTAATATTGCTAATTTTTGACACAATCTATGGAAAATCACGCTTATGTGGGACAAGTAGACTGCAGCTAAATATACCAACTCTCGTTGTGAAAACAATAATTTATGCAAATCATAAACTCACAATAAAATTGTGAACTCTCCATTTCAAGTAGCATTTAAATGTTGTGTACTACCTCAAGCATTACCTCACAGCTATTTCTTCACTAAGCACAATCATTCCCATACTGCACACTAGTGGGGTTTGTTTGTTTTTCTCTCAATTAATTAAACAGACCAAAATTTACACCCATAAGGGAATGAAGATATGACCACACAGGAAACAGCAATTGTGACATATCATACATTCAGAATGCTTGGTTTTGATAATTTGCTGCTTTCAATAGTTTTTTAAATACACATTTATACTTTGTTAAACACACAGGATGTACTATTCTTATCTTTTTGAATTATAAAAATTATATTAATTCTTAACATCTCAAAACTGTGCTAGTATTTAAATTCTGTAAGCAAGCTTAGAGAGCAAGCAGACTATGATATGCAAGGATGTATAATTTCACAAAAACAACTTAGTATGACATGTTTTACTTTTCAATTCAAACGGTAGTCTCGTTAGACTAAATACTTCATGCTCATATGTGCAGACACTCCTCTTTTCATTCCTCAAATTTCCTTCATAAAATTCGTCCCAGAGCATTTTACAAACATGTAACAATGCTTGAGCATGACAGCACTTGACTATAAAAATGAAGTGCAAGAAACACTATTTGCTCCAACTTCAAAATGTTTCTACTTAACATACTCCCCACTCCCAAGATGTGGTTTTAAAATAAACAAACATAGTACTACCTTACGTTTTAGAAATTTTCTCTAACACTGGTCTATTTCCTAACAGGAAGGATCCCTACTCTCCCTCCAGGAGCTAGACGACTTCAGAGGTTGCACAAAATTTGGAAAAAGCTAATAAAAACCAGAGTACCATTGGTACAGTGGATTTAAAAATGACTAGTGTCATGGTTGCTACAGGAGACATTAAATTTCAGTTCTTGTCAAACACACTCAGCTGCTGACCTACAAAAGACACAAAGCCCCTTTGTTAGCAGCTAATCTACATTTTATCAGGCCTTTTGCTTTACTTTCTAACACAAGAATTTCTGATGGGATCAGATCCTTAACACACTACTGTGTATTTTCTAAGTAGCTTTTCTTTGTAGTGCTGCACATTGACACCTCATCCCAACCCCAAAATTCAGTCAGATGCTCTCCTTCGCAGCATTACTTTGTAGCAGAAGATGCTGGTGGCATTATTTAATTATGCAATGCTTATTCCACTTCAATTTTTGGTAGTAAGGCAAACAAGCAGCCGTGCACACACAAACCCCCAGTTGCCTGCTCAGACGAGGAGCGGTGTCAGCCCTTCCCTCAGCTGAGACGAGGGCACAGCCAGCTCAGAGCAGCACAATCTGGGCACACTAAAGCAGTCTCCAGAAACTGCTCTCTCCTTACTCCAGCCTAATTCCAGGAACCTACTCACATCTCAAAAAACTGGGTCAACTAACAGGATTTTGGGATGTGACAATCTGATAACTCTGTAATTTATAAGTAAATAAATAGAATAAAAATTAAAAGTTTATGCCAACTTCAAATGTGAGTTCTTCACATAGATACTCAATTATAAAAGCAGCAAGCTCTAAGTCACCCTTTTCTTGAACTTGAAAAAGTTCCACAACAAAATTTCTTCTTCCATTCAGATGATCTATTTTAAAATCTTTTGTCATGAAAAAAACAGGAACAATGAGGAGCAACACATCTCAACTTTTTTCCTGGCCTCTTCTCATCCTCTCTCATTGTAGTAATGCAAACTGAGCCACAGGCCGCTCATGGCAGAATGCTTTTTAAATGAAAATAATTTTTCCAATATAGAGAAACGGAAGCAAAGTGAACTCAGTATTTGGGAGTACCAAACTCTATTCACATCACTGAACTACAATGGAGTCTATGTAGAAATTCTGCCCTGAAAGCATGTTCCTCAGCTCTTTCCAGTCCTCCATGGAGGACATTTCATTGCAACTCCTCCCTGCTAAGACGGGAAGAAGCATCCAAGCACTGTAATCCTACACCATACCAGGGTTTGAAAAAACTTGGGAGGGAAGAAGCACGTCCCTGGTTGGCAAATCCACACAATACCAAACAAACAGGCTTGGTCAGGGTGCAGCTACTCAGAAGAAACATTCCAGGCTACCAAGAAAAATTCACATTGCGACGTGTTGTGGACAATACAGGGCCCGTGCCACCATTTCAGCTCCATCTGTCACACGGTCTGACAGTGCAGCTGCCACTGACACATGGCTGGGAAGTACAGCTGGGAACACTCTCAAGGAATAATGCAACATGTGAAAACCCTCAATTACTTCTATCTGGGCAAACTACTACTTAAAAACTTTTTTGGAATATGAGGAAGAACTAAAGAGAAAAGTTAAACAATGTTTAGAACTCAGGACCTCACAGAGCCTTAATTTTCAGTAGAGAAGAGCTTAAAAAATAATGAGTATCAAACACAACTGGTTCGTATTGTCTGAACACAAAATTCTCATGCTCAAAACAAACACGGTATTAAATTACACAACAGTTATTTATTTACCACTAAATATGTTTAAATAGCAAGATCATTAATAAAGTACCCGGCCTTCACTATCCAGGTAAAGATAACTGAATTCATTGTGGTTCCTTATGGCTTTCCTTTTTAGATTATTATTAAATTCAAACTTGCTTGACCCTTTCTGTACAGCCACACTGCTGTATTTTTCAGCCCAAGTCTGTCTCAAAGTGAAATACTACTTTTTCTTACTGGGACCAAAGTACCAGCTTTGCAGGTGTGTAAGCATCTCATGAGTGAAAGCTGCCTGTCCAGTTTGCAGTAATGCAACTTACATTTTAAAATCAAAACTAAGAAACTCCTTGCTATTGTAATTTGGGCAATTCCCTTTCAAAGTCTCCTTTGCCTCGTAACAGTAGAAACCATGTAAGAGTAAAGACAGGCAGACTCTCTGGGCTGTAGACTTGTGTTAGTGACTGACCAAGGCTGGCTGATAAACTGGTGTTCTGCTCTCCCCTCTCTTCATGGACATATCTCACAAGCACACATCTATCTGCAGGAAGTGCAAAGGAAGACAAACACCCCAACAGTTACCACTGTTTCCCAGAATTATCTGATGTATGCTGTACACTATTTTTAATGAAAATCTTTCCCCTACCTGACACACATTTTTAGGCAACACAACTTCACAAGCAGTTTTAATTAAGTGCTGGACTGGTTATTGGCTTGTATTTCACGTAAAAGAAAGTGCACAAGGAAATGGAAAGGCTGAAGGTGCAGTTAACAGACACAGCACAAATCCCTTCCTCCCATCCAGGCTTAGTGCTGATCACTTGGACGTGCCTTACGTAACAGTGTAAGCTGTCAGAGCACACAGAACATCCCTGATCTGGGGTCCCCAGCAGGTGCTGGAGATCCCCACACTACATCTTGGCTGTTACCCTGAGCAAGTGAGGAAGGACTAAATGCCTTAGGAAACACCAAAGGAAAAAAGTTTAGACCTGAAGACACTTCCAAATATACAAAAGTGTGTTTAAGTCCATTGCCTCCCCACCCCCCCTCAGCCCTGCCCCAGTTTAGCCAAGATGAGTAACTGCTGGAGAAGGCACAAGTGACTAAAAGTGTGCACACAGGGAGGAGTGCAGTCCTACCAGCTTACTCCCATACCTAAACTCCTATGCAACAACTTCTTCACAGGAGTCAGAAATTACCAGAAAATGGCTGCTCAAAGAAAGAAGACTTAATGTCAACGTTTTGGTCAACAAATCCTGACCTGTAACATGCCCGCAGTCTGGTACAAAGCAAGTGGAACACAGAACCAAGATGTGCTACTGTTCAGACTCAAGAAATCCCAACAAAAACAACAAACAAACCCAAAAACAAGCATACACAAAACAACTCTGAAAACAAAACAGAAAAAAAACCCCACACCTAAGGATTTCCCCACATTCTGAAAGTAAGACTAGCCTGAATAGCATTCATTAGGTACAGGAAAGGAATGAGAGGAAGACTGAGTTTAGTACAGAATTATTCTGGAATCAATAATGTTCCCACTGCAATTCACTATGTGTGGAAGTAGAAAATAAACCTATATCATACACAAATATTTTTGGAGCTGAAATGATGTTTAGGAAGCACTTGGAAATAAGTTTTACCTTGATTTAAAAGTTAGTTTGAAACCCCCTACAACAACCTGTTTATGTTATGTCTGCTGGGATCTGGAAAATTCCTGCACTTAAGGACATCTTTCTAAGTTCCTTACTCCCATTTCATTTCACAAAGCACTGATAAGAGCTTTGCTTTACAAACTATGGCAGCTAAGTTTCAGAGCATGGCATTTCACCCTGGAGAAGGAACTCCTCTGTTAGGATCTGTACCTTCCATAGCTAAAACAAGTGGATTCCAGTGCTCAGTAGAGAAAAACTCCATCCTTAAAAAACGCCAAACTGAGCCACTATCACTCTCGTCTGTCACGTCTGTATCTTGTTCCACATGTATTAATAAAGCTCATGTGTATTTTTTTAATGGGAGTGTGTTTAGCAAGGTTTTTTCAGGGATTCTGGGAGGATTTTTTTTTTTTAGTGGAAGAAGGACCTGGAATCACTTAAACTTAAGAACCAATACTAGCTGGCAAAAGCTAATACATGATCAAGAGTTACTAAACCTAGAAACTCCCATTGTAAAACTAAACTATAATTACATGAGAACGTAAGACTCATAAAGGAAACAACAAGAACCAAACCAACACGGTTCCACCAAAGCATCTCACTGGAGAAAGAAAGGATCATTTGAGCTGCAAATGCAACGACAGACTTCTTCACAGCTTGTTCTAGGCAACTGAACAGTTCTCAATCCCACATTTGCTTCAAACAGAAATACTAGATGCATTCCCCTACATAACACTGACACATGTTTTAGGGCTACAGTGATCTAAAGATCTACTAATAAAGGAAGTTATAGCTTATTAAATATTAAAAATTGGCATGCCCATACTTTAACAGAAAAATTGGACCATTAACAGTGAAAGCAAACAAGAAAAAAGCTCTTTTCCTGATAGAGGACTATGCATTTATTCTTTCAGTAACCAAATCAGAAATCATTGAATTTTCTCTTGTAGTACACAACTTTAATTCAGTATCCAAAGTGCCACCTTCTCACAAGACAAAACTGCAACACTCCATTTTAGCAGCTGAACAGTGGATCTTACCATAAGACTGAAGTCTTAGTTAAACAATTTCAAAGAAGAATGTGATCTTAAGGTAATATGCTTTATTGCATTGTAATAATTCCCCCTTATCAAGGAAAAAATAGTAACAAATTCAGAATACTCAAACCAAAGAGTTTTTACCTCACTTTATATAATATTATATATCCCATTTTTAAAAGATATATTTCAGTTTACCATGTAATCCACAAATAACATCTGCAGCCCATTATCAGAACATGCCCTATACACCTAAGATACGATTTCATAAAAACATACTAGTAGTTACCCTTAGAAAACAGAAAGGAGTCCAGGCAGGAAGATTCTGGATTTTGCATAAAGCGTGGTCATCCAAGAGTCTTGAGCTATCCCAGAGGCCAAGCCATCCACCAAGGTAGGATGATGCGACTTAAGAGGAAAAACAAAACAAAATCAGAGTATTTAATTACTATGTGGTGGTTTTTATTTTTTTTTTAACCAGAAGCATTAAGCACACAATTCAATACAACTTTTTAAATTATTTGTGGTAAATTCTATTAAAGCAGATAAATGTGGGTTAAACCCCCTAAAATTCATGAATGCACTGAAATAAGAAGACCTAACAGTTTTACCTGTGAACACATAAAATGTGGAAATTATCCTTCATAAATGAGTATTGCAGAATGCTGATCCTCTAAGCGTTGGGCTTTAGGATAAGGACTTGCACTGCTACTTCCTCAGGTTATGGAACACCAATTTACAATGTAATCATCTCCAAAATTACATAATCAGGAGAGACAATACCATGCATTGTGAAGAACTACATTTCAGAATTATTCCCTAATGCTTACAGGCTGCAAAAGCAGTTAGATTTTTATTTAATTCCCCAACTTTCCTCTTTTTCAGCATACATAAAACCAGTATGAGAAGACAATTGACAAGGTGTCCTACGACTGTGTCTAATGTTCAGTGTGGCACCATTTCCATCACACCCCTGATACAGCAACATCTGCAGTATGGCTAGAGACCACATAGATTAAATCATGGATTAGCTCAAGGCATTGGTAACTGGGAAATGTGAAAAGGCTGAAGTGACAGTAAACTAGGGGCTAGGCTAGGAAATGTGGAGGGAATCGCACGATCCATGCTCTTGAGGTCTCACCTCCACCTGGAGAACCAAACAGTTATGAATTCCAAGAATTAAAGCCCTCGCAGGGGCTAACAGCCTGCAGCCAGGACTGGATGTGACATGCCTGTTTGTGCACATCACACACACAGACACCTGACCCAGCTATTGCAAACTGCCTCCCAAATGCACCGCAGGAGCAAGGATCAGTACTAGCTGCACAAACACAGTCCTTCGTGATCAAAACCCAAGAGTTCAAACATTATTTCACAAATCTTAAAATAATACGTAGTGAAAGGCAGTCTTACATTCAGACAGACGGGCAAGCAAACGCCTACAGTTCATCTTACATAGCAACTCATAGCCTGATGCTACCAAAGGGCTCCTCCGCTTACAGAACCTCGGAACTGTAAAAATGCAGTAAAACAGCAGTAAAATGCCCGTGACCTAAGCAAGCCAAATCTAACCCACAGCAACAAACACGTTAACATCTCCCTCCTCCTCCTAGAAGCTGACTTCTTTCCCAGTATAATGATATCTATGCTATCTGTAAATAATTAGAAAAAAAAATAAAGCCCCGAACAAAGAGACATATGAAGATTCATAACCTATTTGCTCTGAAACAGCAGGACTTCAGATGGTCACTATTGAGGTTCATTAAAGTGTACTTGTCAGGTCACAGGGAGAGGTGTGCAGGCACTGCATTTTCTATGCACTGAATATAAAAACACATGTTTTAGAGTTTTAGGAGTCTTTAATGCTAAAACAACTTCACAAAGCTAACAAGCATCGTAAAATGTTGAAAAGTTTTAGATTTCAGCACCTTAGCTAAAAAACCCCAAACCCAACAAAATTTGAAGCACTGGATTAAAAAATAGTCCTGTTACTTGTGTTTCAGAAGTCCAATATTCTGCTAGAAGGAGATGAAGTCAAGACGTTTTCAAATTTAATTTCTTTATTTGATGCTTCAAAGGATTGCTGCAGAGTAACTCTGGAGGTTTTGACTTTTGCCCTGAATGATTTCTGGGCACGCTGGGTTAAGTGTCAGGAAGAAGTACAGAAGTAAGGTTATTAGGTTTAATTTTTACAATCTGTTAGGGGGAAAAAAAAAACAAACCAAACAACCATAGAAGACACAGTAGCTGCAAATCACTATGAATTATATCTCTAGTGGATTACTTTTTCTCTTCCCTTCCTAGTAAGTGTTTAGGGGTCACTTTAGAATTTTGAGATTACAGCATCATTTCAATGTTAATGGTATTTCCCACACCGCAGTTAACTGCCTGAACCACGGAATTTTAGCCACATCAAAAATAAAGTGGAAAACTACAGCATAAGGCATCCACCTATGTTTTTAGAAACGAGCATTCCAACACAGTTTGAAAAATTCCAGGCCTAACTAGGGCAGAAATTATTAACTGCACCTATTTGCGAGCTTAATCTGCAATACGCATAGAGACCGATCTTACGCTCTTCCAGTCCTATCCACCTGCTCACAACCCCGACTAACACACGTTCACTAAGCCAAACAAAACCCGCTATTAAAAACGCAACTGCAGCTTAGAAGTCGCAACTACCGAGCGGCAGCGACCAGGAGAGCCAGGATGGAGCCGCCGGGATCCAGGGAAAGCCCTTTCCTGCCGCGCTCCCGCGGCTCCTGCCACCATTTGGCCTTTGTGGAAGGAGCGCCGGTGCTTCCTGCGGCGTCCCGCCCCCCCCGCGGCCGTGGGCAGCGGTAACCGGAGACAACCTTGGGCTTCCCGAGCTGCGAAAAGTTACACTCCTCCCCCTTCCTCCGCCCGGCTCGCTCGGACCCCGGCCGGGCTAATTATAACTGCGCGAACAACTTCCACCGCCGGCCGCGCTCCG
>VZRH01000528.1:63183-83070 GCA_013397555.1 Urocynchramus pylzowi | reverse complement strand
AACTCGCAGTCCGTCTGTGACCAAAAGTACCAGATTCAGTGAAAGGCACACCCAGGGCCTCTACGGAGCAGCGCTCCTCCAACGCCCCGCTGCCAGGCCTGTTGGGAAACGAGGCGCGCACGTCTCCCGACCAGCCCCAGAGCTACGTCAAACATTGCACAATTCTCCCATGAATATGCACTTGATTTTTTTTCTTCATAGATGAGGTGGTTTTAGCCATGCTCAAACCTCATATTTGCTTTTCACGGGCATTTGCGTAATCAAGTTACATTGGCACGAGCGTTTGTACAAACCGGATTTCAAAATCTGACATTGGAGTATTTGCAAAGATTGATTTTGATCCTTTGTCGAGCTCTGCCGTGGGTTTGTTACCTGATGCATCCCCTAAAAGCTGCTTGATCTAAACCCATCTCTGGAAGAGCCAGTCTCTCGGACATTAATACCAAACAAAACTCAAGGACATTTGCACAGACAGGTTCCTACATGGACAGCAAGCACAGACCAAGTTCACACACAAGGTGGTCTCATAAATACTACGGAAACTTTGCAATTTTCTGGTGGAGATACACTACAACTCCGATGAAGGATCAGCTGCTTTTTGTGACTATTCAGCAAAGGAGATTTTTTTCTTTTAAACCCTCAGGTCCGACAGATTTTAACCCTTGTGTCTCCTGATGGGCACTCGTGAAGGGGTGGGAGTGTGCAGTGGAAAGCTGGAGCTGACCCCTGCGGGTCCCTCGCTGGGGACAAGGGCATGGTCTCTCCAGGCCACCTCTCTCCTGCCGCACGGTGCCCCCAGTCTCAGCCACAGCTGTGCTCTGACCTCACTGCTGGGGGTCACGGAGCACAGAAGGGGAGCGAGTGCTGCCATCAGAAGCGCTAATGAATCCTTTTTGACACGCTGCCGGGGCTGTGTCGCCTCCCCGAGTGGCTGAGGGGTGACAGCCCGGCCCCCATGGTCCATCTGCTGCACCAAGTGTAAGTGTGGGAGCAGTGTCAGCACTGAGGGGGAGGAGTGGACCAAATACCTCCCCAGATCCCTTCCTTCCACCACAGACTGTGGCTGAAGTGGAGGAGTAACTCTGAGATGTTCAGGATTCTTCTGTCTGCTGAAGTCAGCCAGGGACAACCAGGAGTATTGCTCCAGGACCGACCCCTGCCATATGCTGGGGATAATCTCCAAGGAACAGACACAGTGCAAAGGTAGCTGGTGCAGAAGGGAGGGATCTGGAATCATTATGTCTAATGTGGACTGTAAAGGAGTAGTTTAACTAGCAGTACCACCAAAGTGTCCCCATAGCTTGAGCCAAGATTAGGCTTTGTAGACTTGATCCCTGCTGGCCAAAAGTCTATGACCTCTGGGCATTCCTGCAGCACCAGTGCAGTCCTGGACAATTCCCCCTCTCCAGCTCAATGCTTGAGCCTCTGGTACAGCCATTCCCCTCCAGTCCAGACCTCCCAGAAAGACACCAACACCAGTCACCCTGCTCTCCTCACTCTTTCTTGAGTGATTACCCTAAGGTGGTCAGTTCTTCTGTAAGCAGTTTTTGTTCTGTGCAATAGGAAAGGGTGAATGTGCCTTCTATATTGGGTGTTTCTAGAAAGGCTAGTTGTTTCAAGCATGATCTGACAAGAGCTGCAGAAAAAAAGAACCTGGAGTTGTTTAAATGCATGCATCAGAACTTTGGATTCGTGGCTTAACATCTGAAGAAGTTAATATAAATGACACAAAATATGGTGATTATTTGCAAAGGGTTTGGTCACTTCTTTGCTTGTGTTAACAGTGGGATTCACATAGAGGAACTGGAACCTCGTTTAGCTTGGCAATATTTAATGTCTCCTGTGCTAGAGGAGCCATGCTTGTCTCACACAGTGAAGAATTCAGAGGGCTGAGCTCACATATAAGGTCTTTCTTGACAAAAATCTTCCTTTAAAAGGTCCTTACATTCTCAAATGAGGTCATGTTCTAGGAGTCTAATGCTCTCCCATTTTGACTTGAACTAAGCTTGAGGCAAACAGAAGACTGTATATGATTTTTAATGCTTTAAACATGGCCTTTCAGTATGCCTGCACTCACTGCAGCAAGCCAGGACGCCATTCTCACGAGCAGCACATTTGCTTTTGCAGCAAATTTCACATAAACCAGGAAAAAACACAACCCCAAACCAATCAAGGTCTCTATGTAACTCATCTGAAAGGAACGCCCGGGATTTGCTACTTCTTCTTACCTTCATACTCAGCATCTGTTCAAAAACACAGTTCCAGGAACACAAGAACTAATGCAGACTGCCTTCCTGAGGATTTATGCCTGTGATTAATTACTCTGTGTCTAAGGTACGAGCTCTAATTGAAGCTGGTCTCATGCCTGGAATCTTATGTCTCTCCCTTATCTGGATTACTGGTTATCAGCACAGAATGCTGTTTTCTTCTGGTATCTCCACACTTGGAAGCATTCTAACATTCTAAAAAGGTAGTGACTGTGAGATCTGATGGATTTGATTGAAATGAATTAGCTGTTCTAAAGCTGAATGGCAGAATGATCCCGTTGTGCCACCCTTCCACAGGACAGAGAGAAAGGCAGAGCACACTGCACTAAGCCCTGGTTTGTTTTACCACCTCTTCTTGCTGGTAAAGCCTCTGTGAACAAACTACTCCTACACTCACTCAAGTTTGTTAGAAAAAGCCATGACACAAGATGGTTTTTACAAAACCTAACAACACCTTACTGAATATTTCTCAGAGTAGGAAATTAGCCATTGTTCTCTTTTGTCAAAAGAATCAGTTTACAAGAAAAAGCACTTTCCCCCTGTACCTTTCAAGCAAAGCAGAGACAAAAAAGCAAATGATGGTACTGAGTTTCAATTTAAACAAGTAACCATTCAACAATTTTGTCTTGAATTTTGGTCAGCTCACTGGACACAAAATAATCCAAACACCTGGTGCTTTCCATATCTAGCCTTTCTCTCAGTAATGATTTCAAACACAGAAAAGTGAATTTTTTACAAGCACTAAGGTTTTTTTTCTTTTACATATTAAACTTTTCTGGTTTTTGAGTTTGTTTTTTATCAACATACCCACTCTTCTCTTTGGAAGTCCTGTTTTGTAAGCTTGCACAACCCCAGGTTGAAGTTGCATTACTTTTTCTTGATTTCCTCTCCAAATCTTGTTTGTAAATGAAACTTTAAAACCAGTATATACTATTTCCTTTGCTGCAGCATTTTACTACTGCAGTACATCCCTGCACTTCCCACTCCGTGGGAAGCTCCACGGGGACTCCCAAATACAGCATACATGGGGATACAATTTCTGTTTGATTCTGGTTTTGCAAGCAGTCATGTAATCACCTGTATCTTCAATTACTCTTCCCTAAAAAGATGACAGTTGAAATTACTCAAATGTTTCCCTAGCAATGCAAAGCTGCCCCTAGCATTAGGTTTTCCTGTTGAGGTGTTTGTCATGCATGAACATTTACCACAATAATTCTTCAGGTCATAAACCACTCATTTTGGGGAAATGTTGGCTAAGCAAATGAATAATTATTGGGTTTTTTAAAGAAAGGACTACTGTACAAACTTATGAAAATCATGTCAAATAATGAAATTTTTGTATTTTTCACTAGCTTTTTTTTTTTTTTTTTTTTAAAAAAAAGCACTACAAACATCTAGTATAGTCTCTTTCCTGCGATGGGATTTCACCTCACCATGAAAATTCCTTGGGAAAAAAGTAGGAAAATTTATCTTAACTGTCAACTTTGCAAGAGACATCAAAAGAAGTTCAGACAATCCTTGCAAAACCTTGTATTTGATAAGCCAGATTGGCAAAAATACACGTTCCCAAGATGTTTATTTCGTTTCTTTGAAACTTGGTGGCTTTGTACTCTTAGTATTAGTCAGTGTGTGAACTAACACTCATTTAAGAACTGATGAGCAAACAAAATTTGTCATCATCAGTCATGGGTTTTTTTGCATATGGGACTGCATCCTAGGTCTGAGACACAAGCATATTTTCACTTTGAACAGAAGTCATTTTTGAAGGCATTTTTATTTGTCTTATCATAGATGTCAGAAAGCCAATGTGTTGGGTTTTTTCATTCTAGCTTTAGACAGTTCATTTACTCATGGAATAAGTTGCAGGACTGTAAAGCAGTCACACAAATCAATATTCTGAGACCCAAAAAATCCATAATGGTCTCGTAATTACAATATTAAACTATACTCTCAGTCAATTTACAATAATGCCTTTTAAAATGCTTACTACAGCAGCCCAGACATACCCAAGACTTCAAAAAAAGTCTAAGGACAGCTTTGAGAACAGGTAATTCCTGGTGAGTCTGAAGGCTCAGCTTGTGTGTGAATCCCTAACCTGCTCCAGGCTGAAGCCCTTCTCTGGTGTGCCTCCAAGGCAGTCTGGTCAGGACAGGTGCTTTTTTTATTCAAATACCTGATTCTCTTTTCTTTGACCAAATGTGTCCTTTAGGCAAATATAGCTCTGGTTGTAGAGACAGGCAATGTCTTTTGCTAGGCAAACTCCCAGAGCTGCAGCAGAGAGAGGGGGTTAAAAGAACTAACAAACACCACACAAACAGAGAAGCAATAAGCAGACAAGCCATTGTTACAGCAGCCTGGATCCTTGCACTTCTTGCAGTGTGCCCAAGCTCTGATTTTCTGGCAAGGGAAAAGGAGAAATAAAACCACAGAACAGAAGAAGGGGACAGATACTCAGTGTTACCTGCAAAGGAAGCAGACTGGATATTAGCTATGTGCCTGACAGTGCTTGCTTTGCTGCAAGCCTACAGCCCAGTGCTATCAGCAGACCAACAGCCTTGTCTGACACACGGCACTGATGCTGTGCAAGCTCCACAACTCTTCCCTAGGAACACAAGAGAAAAAAGGCTGCTAGGAGTGGCAGCAAAATCTGTCAGAAACCTTTCCTAATTTAAGAAGCTACTTTTTTTTTTCTTTTTAATTTCCCATTTACATGTAGAAATTAAGAAAATTCCCAGCAGCAAGTATCATCTCTCACCATTTGCAGTAGCAGCTCACTAAAGAAATGAGAATGGCAGTTTAAAAAAATAAAGTTTCCTTTTTTTATTCTTTTTTTTTTTTTTTTTACGAGGAGAAGCAAAGCATGAGAAGCTGAGTTAGACTGACACACATTATTAAAGCAATAGGAAGACAAGCTGATTTTATGGACTGGTCTCTGCAAAGTCAGACCAGTTGTAGGCACCCAACAGTTCTGCATGGTGACTGTGCAAGTTTCAGCAATACCAATTCTGATACCTGCTGAGCCAAGAGATCAGGCTTGTAAGAGCACATAAGATTTGGCATAAGTTTTAAGAATGTAATAGAACAGGATATATATTTCTGTTTAAATGCTTAACTCCACGAATGCCTACTCACCTAACAGCTTTCCTGTTAAGCCAAGTAGACTCCATGAATTGTTTTAAGAAGGCACAGCTTCCTCAGTAAAGGAATGCACCCAGCTAGATGCTTTGTACAGTCACAGAGTTATAAATACACACATGTGCATTTGACATGCAGTTTAACAGTTATGAACAAGTTATACTGATTCTTATCTGTAACATGTAGACTGATGCACAGTAAGGAGGTGAGGAAGAACATTTTTAAGATATCTTAACATGAAATTGCTCATTTAATGAAAATGGAGGGTTTGGGGGCAGAGGGAGACACACACAATTGCTCAAACCTGTGGGTTTTCAACACAGTTCAGAGCAGTTTTAGAAAAGTTTCCCAGAGGAACACAAGACATTTAGTTATTCCAATCAATGCTGATGTTTCTTTTATAAAACTGAAACTGCCTGGCTCTCTGCTTTACCCTAAGGCATCTGCTGTCCAGTTCCATGGTTCACCCACAGAAAAGCATCAAGAAAAATTACCTGCAGATTTATACTTTTTGAAAGAATTTCTGATACTACAACAAACTACCAGATAAGCCAGCTTTATTTCACTGTGAGATACTACAGTTTTTATCTATATTTGGATCCTCCTGAATCAGCATTTATGGCTGCAATACCTTGAGTGATCTCTCAATTAAGACACGTAGCATGGGCTTCTCTGTGGTCCAGCTGTATCCTACAGACTGAACCTGCAAGTGCCTATATGCTATTTTGTCCTTTAATATGAAGTTTTTAATCAAAATTTAGCTACAGCAACTACAAGTTATCTTATCCCAAATTTAATACAAGGAAACATCATCTAGTCCACTGGAGACTCACACCAAGTACATGGCTTCAGAAGATGGAGCCAATACACATTCAACTGTTGAGTCTGCAAAATTTAGCTAAATGATATCTTTCCTCAAAGCAGATGATTCTAGAGCACATAAGCTCAGTGGTCTCCTTATTCTTGAAGTGATACTCAAATGTTCTTAACACCCCTTTGGCACCCCCACCTCCAATCCCCTTCCAGGTCTGAGAATCTGCAATGTAGGTAAGGTCCCTGATGGGAAGGCAGAGCCTGTCAAACACAGCAAGGTTCTCTTTTCTTGTTCAGCAACTTGCTTGGCTCAGATCTACAGAAAACAACTATGTTACTGACAGATGTCTTCCCCTGGCACAGCCATGGCCAACACATTCTAGAAACCAATCCATGTTTTCCTCCTTCCTACACCCTGCTAGCTTGGGGCTTTTCTCAGTGGCAGCTTCTGATGGGAAACATTTGTTATTTTATAAAAAAATCCTAGGCTATACTCAAATGATCCCTTTCCCCCAAAAAAGTCTCCTAGGAAGAAGCTTGGTTATATACACTCTAAACCGAATGTGCTGGAAGAAAAGACCACCATCCCATGTTGTATTATATTTTTTGTTATTAAAAAAAGCCAAGAGGAAACCTTGGTAAGAGTGGAGCATATTAATTATGACAAGACATCATGACATACCAACCAGTGAGACTTAAAGGCCGCTAATAACACTTCTTGTAGTAATTAGTGCAAGATAGTTATCCCATATAAACAAATATTTGATGGTAGACTTCAATGATAAACAATTCACTTGATGACATTTACATATAAATACACATAAATAAAAACCTGCATCATTTAGGTTTGTAGTTAACAAATGTATGGTCTGAAATGAATTAAATGTAATTGTGTCTAGCTAGATCAAAGATCTTCCTATAATGATACTCAAATATGGGGGGTATGAAAAGCATAAATGTACAATTCTCAATTCAGTAAAGTACTACTCTATAAAACAGAATCATGAAAACAGCTCTTACATTTTAATGCAAAGTATAAAATTGTATATTTACATTTACATACACTTTACTGAACTACATCGGGTAGCTCATGGTAAAAAAACATCCCTTTTTGAAAATCTTGCAAAAAATACATCAACTGCAGATATGATCAAAAGTTACTAAGTTAGCAGCTGACATAACATCTGTAGTAAAAAATATATTTTAGGAAAATACCTGGAAAAATCTAAACACCAATAAACACTTTAAAACTATTTTTGAAGTAAAAATTGTAGCAAAACCCAGAAGAAGCTAGCAAGGATAACAACAACTATTGCATACTGCTCTTTAAGAGCCATGTAGCGACTTAAAACAGAAGCAGCAGCTATGGGAGGAGTTCTGTGGTGGAACAAAGTGGAAACTGGAGGGTAACAGGAAACCAGTTATCCAAGTTATCCAACTTCTCTCTCTGTTTATTACCATTTTTACGGGAGAAGTGTAATAAGATAAGAGAATCCCTCTCCCTGAGGATATCCTCCATCAAAGGCTAAAACAATTTGGTAAAAGGAACCCAATTACAAGAGCCTTGGACCCTTAACATGGAAACATTTACCGTATGTACTTACAGTTCAGTGGACAATAAATCAGATTATTACACTACAAGTTGCAGGTTAACTTTAAGAGTTAACACTATTTTGCAATATGAAGTGCTTCTTAATATATGTATCTATATAATATATAGATATTTGTAAAATACTCGTGCAGATTTGATAGAACAAACTGGAAATTGTTTTCTCAAGTCTTTTCTTCCTATTGACAGATCTTTACCTCCCCACAAGGAGGTTCAGGATTCAACAAGGATTTCCACAATATGATCAAGGTCATTAAGATCAGATTTACAATTAGAATTAGAAGCTGTATTTGTTGAAGAAGAAAATGTTTCAAGACTATCACAGTGTCCCATTTTTGTGTTGCTCATCATGCCAGTTAACATAGTATCGAGATCATAATAAGAATTGTCAACTTCTGAAAACAGATCTTCAACAGTATTAGGACTTTTATTCTCCAGTGTCTCAAATATTTGATCTAAAGATTTTTGAAAGTTTCCTTTATTTTCTTGTGGATTCTCCATTTCCCACGCGTTGCTCTGCAGGTTTCTTGGTGCTTGCACTGAAGAGGCTGTTGACATAGTTTCTGAACTATCTTGTGCCTGGTCACTCTCAAACTCTTTATTGAAAGTTCCATAGGCTGGAGCATGCTTTCCCTCAGCTTGATCCCTAGCTGAACGACAGAGGATATCTGTTGAAACAAGACGATCCAGGGATGCCTGCCCTGTACTCTGTGTATTTATCATCTGCCAGGTCCCGTCTTGAGTCATTTCCTCTTGGATCTGCCGGACCGTGTTGGCTATGAGTACCGAACGACAGAGGTTGGGTTCGACCAGCATGTGACACAGCTGAAGTTTAACCAAGGACATATCTAAAAGCGACTGCCGCTGCAGATTATAGGAAGGAATAGCCTTAATACCAGCCAGAGTCCCTTCAATGTCTTCTTCACCATCAAAACATTTTCTCTTTAATCCTCGCACAAACATTGTGTCCTGTTAAAAAAAACCAAACAAATAAAAAAAAAAATCATGTACAACGTAAACAGCTCAAGAGGGAGGAGAAAAAAAAAAAGGTACTAAAAAAGACAACAGCGAACTTTAATCTTTTATTAAAAAGCAAATTCTTTGAAGATAGAAACATCAGAATTGTCATACCATGTTCTAGAATGGCCAGTGTGGTACAACAGGGGTCAGGAACATGTGGACCGGGTCCCAAAGGCGACATTCGGGAACCAGGGGTGAGCAGGTCCACAAGGCATCAGACAGAGGCAGGGGCTCCCGGCTCCCATTAAGCTCCACACTTGATGGAGGTCAGGAGCTGCTGCAAACATCTCCCCGGCTGTATTGCCCCTACTGGAGAGCAGCTTCTCCTCGCTCCTCCCGAGTTTCTACTGGTATGCTTAACCTCTGATTTTGGAAATAAAAATACAACCTGCACACCATCTTTAAAAGATTTGACCCCTCCAGAACATTAATATGCCTAACAGTAACAGGAAAAAAACCAAAAAACAAACACGGGCAGCATATGTGAAAAGATTAGCTTATTTGGCTACAAAGAGAGTAATATCGAGATTTGTTCCATGTAACTTGAGACATTCAGCAGAGGTGCCCAAAGCAGTCCTTCTGGTT
This sequence comes from Urocynchramus pylzowi, assembly GCA_013397555.1. Classification (NCBI taxonomy): domain Eukaryota; kingdom Metazoa; phylum Chordata; class Aves; order Passeriformes; family Fringillidae; genus Urocynchramus; species Urocynchramus pylzowi. The sequence continues at coordinate 73,641 of VZRH01000528.1, read as the reverse complement.
CCCCTCCTTAGGTGAGTAAGTGAACTGAGTAATTCCAATAAGAACTGGGCAAGTCCAGTAAGGATAGTCACAGTCATCCCCTGTATGGGCTTCTGTACTCCTTTCCCACTTGACTATAAGACACAAAAATTCCTGTATTCATAGCTTAGTTCACCAGCTAAAAATACACAGGGTGCATGCAGGCTTTTCAGTATTCACACCTAAAATTACTTGCTGAATTCTACAAGGGGAACCTCTCAAGTACCAGCCTCAGCTCTTCTGAGTTGCACTAATTTTGACAGCAATGCCCCATGCAAATATTGCAGCTGGTCCCTTATATATTCCCTATATCCCTGGAATACAAAGTAACTTCTTTTTTTTAATGCAGTATATATCACTTCTTTAAGTCTTATAAAAATTGGACTGCAAATGAAAGCTGATACCTGATCTTTACATTTATGCTTCTTCCTTATTTTTCTTCTAAGTCCTTAGAATTCCTGCTTGCCCACTATTTGGGCAAGGTAATTTTTTAATTACCAAATTTTTTTCAAGGTAGTGACCCAAACAAAACAGTTTTTCAACTACAACCTGATAAAACCAAAATACTATTGCAGTGTCTTTCTATATAACTTCCCATTTTCCTTGATAAGCCGTAAACTCTGTCTTGCTTTTCTGGTTGCTACGTTACGTTCCACATATTTTCAAGGAATTCTCTCTCAGCTTGTTCAGAGACACTAAAAATCCACCAAAGGGCAACAACACTGTTCCTTTGAAAATACATGACATGCTTATCTACTGTGAAAACCTGGGGATAGCACAGTAGCTAGATAAACACTTGGTCTGACTCTGTACAACACTTGTAACTGCTGTATATATCCTTCATTGGGATTTGCCCACTCTTAAAAGATTTCTTTCCGCTGAAGGTACAAAACTCTTTAGAAATCATAATGTGCAGAGACTACAATATAGAAAAAACTTGGTCTTGTAGTCATTTTTCCTAACTTCTTAAAAGCTATCCATGGATTAGCTATGTATTAAATACTTTGGATGTTTCTTCTAAAATTTTATCCTGAAACCTAATGTATTTGCATTACTCCTATTAAATACTTGATATTGTTATTGCTTGATAGTTCCTTTCCCAGATTTTTAGACGTTCCTGCAAGACATATACTAGACATTTTTAGACATGTCCTATCAGAAGATATCCTATTTAATTTTTCCTACACTTCTATGTACAGTAATTTCTGAACATACCTTTCCCCCCACCATGTGAAACAACCTCTAGAAACATCTTTTGGGACTATGTACAAGTCATGTATGATTACATCACCAAACATTAAACACTGCGCAGAATTTGAAGCTTCTTTTATTTCAACTTACATTCTTGTGAAGAGTAATTAAAACTTAATTGAATAACCTGGTTTAACCTGGTTTTCATACATCTATAATTTGGCATTTATGAGCCTTCTAAAGTACACCAACAGAACAGACCACAGGAGAAAACTTGAAAACCTCAATACATCAAACACACTTGGGCACCTAGAAGCAGAGGAAAAACATTTATGTATTCTTGAAGGTAAACCTTTCACAGCATTCACTGGATTTTTTTCTAAAACTTGCTTTCAATTAGTATCTTACATCATAAAGCCAGTTCTCTGTCATCCTGTTCTCGTGACTGCACAGAGTACCAGGTCAGGGTTTCATTTAAGGAGCAGAAAGTGACGTACCAGGAATTGTGTTTGATGCAGTCCTTCCTCTTCTCCCATGCTACTGAGCAAGAGTCCATGCAGTAAAAGTGACAGCACCACCTGCCAAGCACAGGGAAGCAGGATGTCAGGCAGGGACAGGAGATGCAGAACAAAATAGTTTTGCTTCAGTATCTCTATCCTGTATGGTGTGAGCATCATTTCCAGAAACATGAATAGTCCTATTAAACCCAATGCACAATCAGAGCACAAATGTGATTTGGCCAACAATACCCCCAAAATCAGCAGCAGGAGGAAAATGCCAGTTCAATTCCAAGTCCCAGGCTATTGCCCTGACCTTTGGACCAGCCTTTCCCTTATGCCTACAGCTTTGCCATTTAAAGAGCAAACAAAAATTTTTCATATGAGCATTAAAGTGTACACAAACAAAAGGTAATGAAAGCAAGTCTTCCTTACTTTTATTACAAAACTATAGTTAGTTTTCACCTTTGTTGTACAGACCCATGTATATCTCTGTAGCATCTAGAGGAAATGAGGTGGCACAAACACAAAACTGTACCATAGCAAAACATGAGAGAATTTTCCTTTACCAGCACAGAAACTTTATGACTAAGATTTACTTAGCAAGATGACAATAACGAAAGTAATGACAGTAATTAAACTGCTTTAACAATAAAGGCTGAGTTTTTAAAACCCATTTAAAGCATAATAAGATTTGATATCTCAAATACTACTTCACATCACATGCAACAATTCCCTTAAATGCTGAAACTAAAAAGAATGCTGTTCCAACAGGCTACAAAAACTTTTATAATAAACTATGGAAACAATTCAGATACTTTTCTAGACATGTCTGTGCAGTACAAGACAGTTCTGTGTCTGCAACTGAAATGCATACCTGGAAAAGAAACAAATAAAGAGGATGCACATGGACATCTGTTCTTATTTTCTGTTTTGTGTAGTAGTAAACAAATTTTCAAGATTGCTTGCTCTCAAATGGAGGGGGAAGAAGATGGATGACAAAGCACTTGGGGGTGGGAGAGCAGAAAACATGTTTTTCCTCAAGAAGCTGCATACTCGTTAAAATACCACAATGGAAAAAAAAAAAAAACCACCACCTTTAACATTCTCAAGCCAAAAACTTTTGACTTGATCCCACATATTCAAACTAAATGATATTATGTCATGGAAACTGTATTTCAAACAACTCATAGTCTCTCTCTTTTTTTTTTTTTTAATGGACTGAGCTCACAGCAACTTTAGAAACAGTGCCTTAAAGCATCTGAACTACAACTTCAGTCAGACACCATATCAAGTCAATAAACTATTTCTCATTTCTGGCAAACACTTTATGACACTATAAAAGTTCAGAAGTTTTTGCTCCCCAGGTACACTTTGAACACATTCTATAAATGAAAGTGATCTCTTTGAGAGCCTGTGCCTGGTAACTATTTGAATCCCAAAATTTCTACTTTATTGGAGGGTAGGTGACAAGAGCATAAAAAACATCCAACACCAAACACCCCCCTACCCCCCGGCCAAGAACTACAGGTAAAGATGGTGCAGTCACAAGAAAAACAAATAGAAATCTTTTCTGAGGCTATTTGGTATATCTGACAATTTTAGAAGGAGAGGCTGTGGCTGTTTGCCTCCCAAAATAGTGGACAATACAGGAGGGGACCGTTTCTGTTGGCAGAAGAGCCATTATCACACCCACAAACTAAAGGACAGGGGATGCTGGCAGACCAGGCCAGTCTGTAATCTATTCACATACTACTGAAGGGAAGTTTCCCCATGCAATATAATAATGTGTAAAACCCGCTGCATGTGCTTTCAGCTTCTTCCCTAGGTCAATAACCAAACCACGTGGACCTCTGTTAGTATAAATTTGAAGAATATGTCCATCACAGCAGTCATTTCTCTGGCATAGATGTGTACCTCAGCAACCAAGTTCTCAGTAAAAGCATATTAACTTCATAGCTATTATCAGATGCAATCAAAACCTTGCAAACAAATGACCTCCCACAGACTTCCCTGAATTATCTCCAATAAGCACTCATCTCAAGAGAATTCTAAATTTGAAACTTAATTAAAATCTAAGTACCCTTTCCTATTGATTTATCTATTAACATACTCAAAAAGGCATTAGCCTTTTGGTACATCAGAGGAAGACTGCTGCTTCTGAGTCGAGGTGTTCAAAATCCCCTGATAATTTCAAGCAGCACCTTTCTCTATCCAAGAGGCAGCATCTGGAGGAGCGACATCATCTCCTTTCTTCCTCTGCTACCCCAGTGTCATGAGCCCAAACTTTGTGCATTCAACTAAACTGCTGTTTGAAACAGCTATGCAGAAAAAATGTTGTCAAGGAGACAACAGCTAGCTGCAGCATAGTGCACTAAGGAAAAAGGAGTTTTGTGGGTTTTGCTGTATCACTTTTTAAAAATAAATAATAGCACAGCATTATGTAATTCGTTACAAGTTCTGCTTTTAGGATCAACAAATTCCCAGTCTGCTTTACAAAAAAAAGGTGCTTGAAATTTGATTCTTATTAGAGCATCAACTCATGACATTCCAGGTTCACACTCAATTCGGACTCATACAGTGATACGCTGACAAAGATATAGTTAAGCACTTAAGGGGAAAAAAGCTGCTTCCCACCAGCTGGGGTAACAGAGAAGATAAGGAATTTCAGTGCTTATCTTTAGGAGAAAGCAGACAAGACGTACCTAGGCCAGTACTGGAGGTTCAGTGAAGCACAGTGCTGCTTTTTGTACAGCCGTAAGTACAGTAATGATGGTTAGCACGGGAAGGCAAGAAGGGGCCGTATCTCCCCTCTACCACTCTAATCCTCTCCACTCCAACACTGGCTTTTATAAGAACCGTGGGAAGAAACCAAAGCTCTGTGTAACAGTGGAGAAAAAGACGGAAAGAGAGCTACTCCTCTTCTTTAGCCATGCACGCGTGCCCATATGGCGGTGTCGGGGTATAAGGTGGGATGCGGACACAGCAGAGGGACGGTAAGGCCAGAAGCATCGCTATTCACTCTGGAACAAAGGCCCCTATAAAGCACTGGGGTCTGCCCAGCCCCGGGGCACAGGGGGCTGCCAGGCACCTCCCCGGCACTCGAGAGATTTGGGAAGGGGTTGCAGCACTCGGGGAAGGGCAGGCTGGGCAGATGGGGCAGGAGCTCGTGGAAACGCAGGTGGGGGCCGGGAGCGCTGAGAGCCCGCAGAGCCGGGGGGAGAGGCGGGACCGGGGCGGGGAGCGGGGGGAGCTCCCCGGCAGTGGGAGGGCAGCGGAGTGCCCGGGAGAGGAGCGGACGATGAGGGAGCGCGGCTGCGGAAGGGACCGAGCGGAGGAGAAGTGCGGAACGGGCCCCCTGTCCCGCCCGCCCTGGCCCCCTCAGCGCTCCCGGCGGTTACTCATCGCCCCGCGCTCTCGCCGCCATTTTGAATCCATCCCGTCCCTTTCACGGGTTCCGCCGGCACCGGCTTCCCGCGGATCCGACCCAGCCCAGCCCAGCCCAGCCCGACCCAGCCCACCGTACTCACCNCGGCTCCCGCCTCACCGCCCGCTCCGCGCCTGAGGGACGGGCGGGGCCAACCGGCCCCGCCTCCCCCCGCCCGCCATCTTATTGTCAAACCCCACAAAGGGACCCGCGTCCGCCAGGGGCGGGCCTTCCCCGGAGACCGCGCCCACCAGGGAGCGGTGGCGCCTGCTATTGGCTGCCGCCAGGTGCCGCAGGCGCCACTCGCCGCTGCGATTGGCTACAACGCCCGCCTGTCCCGCCCCCGGGCTCCGCCCCCGAAGGCGGTGGGGTTGCCATGGCAGCCGGGCCCTTCCCCTCGGCCGTGAGAGGCTGAGGGAGGCGCGGGCGGGGGCGAGGCGGGGCCGCCCCGATTTCAAATCGCAGCCAAGGCCCCGCGGTGCGTCTGGGCTCCCGGCCACGGGCTCCGGCGGGAACAGGTTCAGACCTGGCCGCGCTGCAGCTGGCGGGGGAGGGGTGAGGGAGCGTTGGCCGCCCCGGTCCGGGCGCTCCCCGCCGTCAGGCGCCACTTCCCTCGGGGCCGGGGAGCCCCGGAGCTGCGCCCCGCGGGGTGACGGGAGGCCTCAGCACTGCATTAGCAAGGCCCCTGGCATTTCCTGTTCGGGCCCGGCCGCCCAGCCCTGGGTCTCGCAGTCGGAGCCAGGAACCGGCGTGCTGGGGGCGGGGGGGATGTCTCACACCCCGCAGGCAGCCGCTGTCTGAACACGAGTCAGCAGTGAGTGCCCAGGTGGGCGAGAAGGCCGGTGCCATTCTGGCTTCTGTCAGGCATAATGTGGCCAGCAGGACCAAGGAAGTGATCGTCCCCCTGTACTGGGCACACCTTGAGTGCTGTGCCCAGTTCTGTGCCCCCAGTTCGGGAAGACTATTAAGGTGGCTGGAGTGTGTCCAGAGAAGAGACCAGCGCGGGTGAAGGGTCTGAAGCACAAGTTTTATGAGAAACAGCTGAGGCAGCTTATGGGTGTTTAGCCTGGAGAAGAGGAGGCTCAGGGGGGACTTTTCACTCTACAGTCTTCTGACAGGAGGGTGCAGCCAGGTGGGGGTCAGGCTCTGCTCCCAGGCAACAAGTGACAGGGCAAGAGAGAACATAGCCTTAAGCTGTGCTGTAGGGAGTTCAGGGTGAGCATTAAGAAGAATTTCCTCAGAGAAAAGGTGATTAGGCACCAGAATGGGCTGCCCAGGGAGGTGGTGGAGGCACCATCCCTGGAGGTGCTGAAGGAAGACTGGACGTGGCACTTAGTGCCATGGTCTAGTTGACAAGGTCCTGTTTGACAGGACTCGATCTCTGAAGTCTTTTCCAAGCTAGCTGATTCCTAAAACTGCCGCCGCCCTGCTGAGCGAAACCCCCTCCCCAAACCTTGCTCGCCGCTGTGACCCCAGCCCGATGCAGCTGCACATCTGCAACCACTTAGGCAGCCCCAGCGTCTGCCGGTCGCTCTCCGGCCGAGCAGCTACGTGCCGGCTGCTCCGGGGCAGCCGGGGGAAGGAGGGGCGGCTGGCCCGGGCTGCCGGAGCGCCGCAGAGGCGGCAGCTGCTGCCTCCAGCCCCCGGGGCGCGGCGGGACGGGGAGGGGAAGGAGCTGGAGAAAGGGTGGGACAGGCAGCCGGAGCTGGAGGATCGGCGAGGCTTGCGGCTGAGGTTCTGGAAGAAAGGCTGGGAAACAGCAGAGCTGTAGCGTCATAGAGTAATGCAGGAGGAAATAACATTTCCACAGCAAAACAAGATCTGCTTCTGGGACAAGACTCATTCATCTCTTGTCACTTCATCTGGCTCTTCTTTGTAGAAGTAGCCCCAAGTTCACTTGCAATTTCGTAGTTGGCTTCAGTTTGCTCAGAAATGTCAGCTCTCACCTGAAGCTGTGCATTCAGGTAATAGTTCATGCCTGAAGCCTCTACACAGGCTGGCCATCCCCCGACTGGGTGGGCTGTGTTCCCTTTCGTTCTGGCTGCTGAAGTATCCTTTACGTCAGAGACCATCACTGATCTGACCAGGACCACGCTATATCCTTTATTATTGTGGATCACGTTACTGACCATGGCTGCCTTGGGAATGTCATAATACTCATCTAAGAAGTTGTCTATAAGTATTCCCTCCTCACAGCAGTACATACCATTGCTCCACAGAGTGCATGCACTACCTGGATCTATTTCCACACCAGCACCCTTGGCATCACACACATCTGAGTTTTTCATTAATAGCTTGGCTGATGTCCGCACTGTTATGCCTCTGGTTTCATGTTGTAACACACAATCTCCAGGGTGGTTTTCCCGTGATGGACTTTTAAAACACCCTCCACAACTTCATGTCACGCTCATTTCAAACTGGAGATCCTGTTATTGGATTCTCTACAGTCAAGAAAGATGTCTCCTTTCTTTTGTTTATTTTACCACAATATAAAAGGCACAGCCTATGAGTTCAACTGAATCAGCACTGCAGAACAGGCCCTCTAGAACACAGTGACCAGGACAGATGATGACTGTGTCTGCTTCGTAACAGGCATTGACAGCTGTCAGTGGATTATGGTGAAACTGTATTTCTAGGTCTTTACCACAATCAGCTACAAGCCCAGAATCACACCCTGTTCTCAGATGTCAGAATGCAGCCTCAGTCAAGGCTCAACACATCACACAAAGTAATCCAAGTTATCCTCCTCCTTCTCCCTGTCCCAGTCCTGCAGATGCACTGGTAGAAGAGCCTGACATGCTCTACAGCTTGTGCTGTCTGGTGAAACTCTCCTGACTCATCACACACAGCCCACAGCTCCCACACTGGTGTCTCGTGTCCCTTAAGTTTCAAGGAGCTTCTGCTTTCAGAGCTGAGTACTCTGTATCAGCCACCCCAACAAGAACCTCAAACACATTTGTATGTCACATTTCCTGCCGTCCACATGGTGCAAAGATTTTGTCCAGGTACTGAGCTGTGAATTGTGTCACCTCTGAAGTTTTGCAGTGTTAAGGAAGAGTTTGAACCTTGGGTTCTGAGCCAGAGTCAGTTTATTTCAGCTCGAGGTGATGCCTCTGGAGAGGGATCCCAAAGAAATCCCTGGGCCTTTATATCCCCACACTCCGTGCACCTGATCTTGATGCATCCAATGGTGGTTTATGGTCTGGAGTCTTCTAACACCTCATGGAATTCTTTCTCCATGTCCATGTGGGCAGGCTATTAATTGTTCTTATCTTCCATCCTGGGGCCCTTCAGGATCTCAACTCTTATCTGAAGATACCCAGTCTTTCTCTGTTTACTCCCCTGCTTGCTCTCCGTGCTGACAAAGTTCACTTAAAGTTCCCTGACACCAAGTTTTCAGCAGGACCCACTCATGCTAAACAGTCAGCAAGTTAGAATTAAACTTAACCCTAGACAATTTATTTCTAACATTTTATAAGTAAACAGTGTAATCGCCAACATGCAGTCAGCCAAAATATAATCCTAGGAATCTCTAAATTGCTCGTGAAACAAAGGATGGTCAGCGTGAAAAAGAGCTGGAAAAAGTACATTCCCGTTGGGCACAGTCTTTCCTAAAGCAGTGCCTGGTTTGTCACGATGATGCCTTAGTCACTCCAGGAGCCATCCCTCCAGACCCTGAGCACACTCCTGGAGCAGACAGACCTGGGCTCTGCCGCTGCTCCCGCAGGCCACCGCCTCCCACAGCTGCGAGCAGCAGGGCCTGACCCTCCTCCCTCGCCCCCCGGCAGCCCCAGCTCAGCAGGAATTCAAATAGGTATTCCCACAACAAATCCTGCAAGAACCTTTGAGCCTCGGTGGAGGCCCCTTTCCAGGCAGTGTGGGGGCTGTTCCCTGAAGGATCACAGCTTGGAGAGTTCATTTGCATTGCTCTCTCTAGTGATAGTATCACCTATGTAGAGTAAGGTACTTAGGTCCCCTCTCCTTATCCTTTTTTCTTTTTTTTTTTCTGTATAGCTACAGTGAGAGGATCACGACATTTTTATGGTTTTTTTCCCCCCAATAACCTTTCCAGTGAAACTGAAGGATGTCTTATGGCTTAAGAACTAAGCCATGTTTGCTTTGATGGCAAACATCATCTAAGTTTCTAACTAAATCAGTGAAAGAAAAATTGTGCAAGATTCTCCATCTTCATTAAAAATCTGAGAAACTAGTGTTGTCTCCTCATTTGATTATTCTCAGCAGAAAACAATTCTCACATCTCACATGCGTGAGAAACAAAACTTGAAAAGTCAAAATGGAAACATCTGGATCTTTGCAAAACAATGCAGCCCGAAATATTTACTACAGAGCTGGAAAGAGATGTCTGCAAAACTACCTGCCAGGGGAAATGAAAATGAAGAAAGTAACTGCATACAAAGAAAAGGAAAAAAGTGAGGGAATCACTGGCCAAGATTGTCAGGAGAGCTACTACTACTTCTAACACCAATCACTTATATTTTTTCCCCACATAGTCCTACTACAATACATCTTTCACAGTTCTAATTCTTTAAAATATCTAGGTTTTTTACAAGACAATATTTTAAAACTTGTTGAAACTTGTTTGTAGATCAATCTCTCTCAACAATATAATCTCTATTCTATAGCCTTCCTAAATCAACACACCTTATCTCAGTGTTTACACACAAATGTACAAGACTGTGTGAAACTTCAGTCACATTTTAAGATTTCTTTACAAATCCATTTCTTACAAGAGTATATACCCAAAGCTTCTAGACAATTGGGAGGCATTGCACCTATTAGGACACTGCAGAGCAGCCTGCCTGCTGAGGAAATGAGTAACGTGGGTGACAGGGAAAATGGTGCAAATCAGCTCAGCTGGTCTCTCCTGGGAAGCCGGGTCACCACTAACACGCAGCAAGATCTCCAGAGCGAGTGGAAGTTCTGAAGGGATTTAAAAGCACTGGCAGCCTGTATAAAATATGGATGGGATGCTCTCTTTGTCTGAAACAGCAGGCACCAGGGCTGGTGTAACAGCAGCAGGCATTGCCTCGATCTTTCCAAGCAGGTCCGAGGTGTAGAGCCATCCTTAGCACACGGAGGGAGTGATTTGAGCTGCAGCCCAGCCTCGGAGCGGGAGGGCCGGGCGGAGCGGAGCTGCTGCCTTGAGCTCCTTGCCTTGGCTGGGCAGCGGCTGCCTCGTGCTCGGTGGAAGGACGGGCTTGGCTGCAGCCCCCGAGAGCTGCGTGTGCTGCAGCCGCGCCGCCTCCCCGGGCGGAGCATCCGCAGCTGCGGGAGCTGTGCGGCCCCGCGGCCAGCCCGGCCCTG
>VZRH01000528.1:24292-62929 GCA_013397555.1 Urocynchramus pylzowi | reverse complement strand
CCCGGCCCTGCCGGGAGCCCTGCCCGCCCGTCCTGCGGCGGTGGCTGGTACCGCCTGGTGCGACCTGCGGGCCATGGGCGTTGGAAAGCAGCCACTGCTCCCTCCCGCCCAGCCCCCTCCTTCCCGTCTGCAGCAAGCCTGTGCTGGGCTGTGCTTGATGCCTCGGGAGCTTTGCTGCTCCTTTCTCAAAGCTGCTCAGCCCCCTGCTGAGCTGGCCAGTCTTTCGCACGTTGGCTGTGACGGGAAGGCTGTTTATAGCTGGATAATGTTTATAAAACCGCAGAAATTAACAGAAGCGCAGTGTCCAGGAGCAGGGCTGACACTACCCTTTTAAAAGACAAAAAAACTCCAAATCCAACAAAACCAGACATGACTCAGCCCTGAACTGGAATCTGTGAGCTGTCGCCAGTGCAGTGCTGTGCTCTGGCTGGCGACTCTTTTTGAGAGACAAGGTGTGTTAGCTCAAGCTCTGTGCATTACCAGCACAACTGCCTGTGGTTTGGAAGAGTTTTCTGGCTGTGATCCCACTAGTTCAGAACGGGGACAGAGCTTGCTTGCCTCTGCCTGCTAAAGACAACGTGGACTTGTTCTGAGTCTGTATTGTTTCTCTCATTACTGTTTGATTAAAGAATTTAAGATATGTTTGTCTTTTTAATTTTGCTCTAGAGTAGGGCAGGAGGCCCACTCCTATACACAGTTCCTTTAAGCCCAACCTGGCAAATTCTGATTACTTCTGAGATAGGCAGCATTATGAATCAGTCCTGAGTGCTTCTGCAGACAAGCACATTCCTGCAGCAGAGCTCCCCTAAAAAATCCAGAGGCAGATGGAAAAACAGCTAAGGAGTAATTAAATGTGGCTGTTCCTCAAGAAACAAGCCTGTAGTAGCAGCTCAGCTGGGCCCCATAAGCCAGGTACGGGATACAACTTCACTGCGTTCAGTCTGCAGTCACAGTGCACTGAATGTAAGAGAAAAGTGGTTTTGGGTCGTTGCAGTGTGTTAATGTGTGGATCAGCAAAGGTGGCTGGAAGTTCTGCTCAGCCTTTCGTGAGGGTAGGCTTCTTCTTCACTGCTCTGAGCCTGGATGTTATTCCTACCTGTAGGAGGGATTAAACAAAGAGCAGTGGGGAACAGGTGCCTGTAAAACAAACCAAAGATTTGTAGTAAGCGAGTGAATATTTGTGGGCTAACTGTAGCTTGAAGTTGGAGGATAATGATGCTGGCATCAAATGTTAGTGGCTTACAAAATGAGAATAGCACAGTCAGAACACTCATCACCCCAGCTAATCCATGCAGCAGCTAATACATGTCTGAATATGGCAGTGTTGGCTCGGCTGGGGGTTGAAAAGCTGAACCGTGGTAATAGGCAGGTGATGGGAGGGGTGTGTGGCTGTCAGCACAACAATGGCAAAGCATTCTGTTCCGAGGCACAAATCTGTCTGCCTCAGGCCACCAGCCTCAGGCCTTGGGTTTTATGGCTGTGAGTATCTGATCTATCTGCTCTGACGCCCTGGGGATTAGGAGTGACATGAGCCAAGAAATGAGATTTTTGTAAGAACTTGTACAGACTAAGATACTCTGCGAGTTAAAGGCAGCCCTGCTGTTTTTACCCAATCCAGCTAGCAGCTTTATTGAACCAATCATAAATTGCTAAGAAGAGGTATTTGTATGTTTTGATTGCAGGAAATAGAGTGAAAACAGGACACAGGGAAGCAGTTAGGCTTGCAGTAGTCCTCTAACTCTCTTAGCCTGCCTGGCTAAAGTGGTTTGGTTGGAGTTAAAGACCCCTCACAGGCCCGCACTGTTGAAGTTAGTGACCATGAGTTTCCTCTTACAATGGAAAGGTGCTGAAAGAAAGAGTGCCCTCATCACAGTATCTGTTTAATCTCTTCAACCAGGATGATGTGACAAAATAAAAGTAAAAAGCAGTGTTTTCAGCAAGCTCTACAGTTGCCAGCCAATTCAGAGAATGTGTTCTCCATGGCAGGTGAAAAGTGTGTTGTAGTGGACATTGGCAGGGAAGAGCAAAGCCCAGATGATACCAAGTTAATGACAATAGGAACCTCTAGTGACAAAGCACCATGCACTGGACCAAACAACAAAAGTCTCCAAATGGCACCAGCAGTCAGCAAAGATGGATTTTAAAGTGCTAAATGTTGTTCGGGGTTTTATTTTAAGGTAGCTCATTGTGATAGTTCAGGTTTACGTTTGTGAGGGACAAGATTGTTTTGTTGTTGCAAAAGTGCTGTCCCAGAAAGGATTTTTAATAACTAGAAGAACACACCTACTTCTTAATATGGATTTTTTAAATGTACATTTTGGATACTTGAGTGCCATGTTATCTGGTGCTGCTTAAAATATGTGTTCTGTATCTAAGCATAAATACCATAGGCTATGACAGTTGCTATAGCAACTAAGCATCTACTATTAAATAGCACCCACAGGCTGAAAAACCATGTGCAGCCTGTCAGTACACAAGGTATTCCTTTCTTTTCAGCCAGCTAAGAACAGTATTTTCATCTCGGGGCTAGTCTGTTTCTGATGAATGTGTTTGTGCTGGCATGTGAAGATCTTTTCTCCCCCATCAGCTCTACCTTCCTTTGAAACAGCAGATACTGTAAGAACAAAATACCCTGCAGTGGTTGCAGGCTGAAGAAGTTAATGAATAATTCCTTTTTTCATATATTTTTGAACATACATTAGAGTGTGGCTTTCAAATCTTTTAGTCCAGATTTGAGCTTGTACCTTTGCTGTTCTGCATCTTTTGATATTTCAGTGTTTTGCTCTTGAAACCAGCCTTTCAGGAGGCACCGTGCTGTTCCTACAAGCCGTGTCCTTGAAAATTACAGTGTCAGTGGGAAACTAATTTCTGCAGTCATGGCAGACTGGAGAGTTATAATTCAAAAGCAAAGTTAAAACTAACAAAACTTTTAGGAATATGTGGTGTAGTTATTTATTTTTAGGCTTACCTTAAAGTTGGTAAGCATTTGGACCATGAAATCTACGGGGGAAAAGTAGAAAAATAAAAACACTGAGTTTCATATGCAATAATAATTCTGGTGGATAAGACTTCAGTAACAAGCTGTTGACAGCATTAGTTGTTTTACTTTTTCCAAATCAGAAATGTGATTTTCTTTAGACCCACCATAAATAACAAGGAGAATAAAATTAAGCATCAGTAAGAGAAATATGCTGGTTATAGAAATGAATGCTTTATCTGCAAATTAAAATGACCCTCAATGAGCCTTGAAGAGTACAAAGCAGCTGTGATGGCTTATTGGAGTGTTTGGATCCTTTCCAAATTTTATTTGAGAGTCTGATGAATCAATAGGTTAAAAAGAAAATGTACTGTAGCCACAAATTATTGCTGATGTTGATTTGCTGGTGGCTTAGCAGAATTCCATAGTCTGTAAAAATATAAATTATAGTAGGAACAAATCACAGTTTAGTAAGAGTATCAAAAAGTGAGGATAAGAAGTAGGTAAACTTAAGGCATGAAAAGGCATATTAAAAATGTGATGTTTTTTTTTTCCTAAGAGAATGATTGCTAACACATGTGTGCCTTGTGTTTAAAGGGTTAACCCAATTAGAAGCATGACTATGAACAGAGATAACAGGCTGTGAGCTAGTCTCGTTCTCTGCTGTGGTCCTGCACCTCGTTGGGAATGACAGCCTTGACTTTTGCAGCAGTAAAGGAATGTTAACTCCTGTCTCCTGGTGGTCTGCCAGTAGCCAGTGGTTTCCCAGCAATCATTTCAACATGTCTCATATTAATGGAATAATAAATCTTTAATTGGCATTACTTACAAGTAGCACCAAATGCCAACAGACTTGGGGTAAAGTCACAGGAGCTGCTGCGAGCAGTGCTGCAGGATGCTGTGGAGAGAGGTGTGCCGAGGCAGAGAGGCAAAGTGGGGCTCATCAAAGAGTTGTTTAGAATTTGCTGGGTGTTCAGATCCTGCATGGGGCTCAGCTGAATGCCTTAGATGGTCTGCCTGCCTCCTGCCACTTACATTCTCTCCAGGGACTCATGGACAGATCCTGGCAAGTTCCATCATCCTCCATTTTTTTGTTTTAATGCAAGGGAATTGTTTCTTTCTCCCCGTGATTTTGCTGTTTTTGTTTCGTTTTGTTGTGTTTTGGTTTGGTTTTTTGTTTTGGTTTTGTTTAGTTTAGTTTTGTTTTCTTCTTGTTTCTCAGCCTGTTTGTAGCCATCCTTTGAAAAAGGTTGTGTTTCTGCCATATTTGGATAAATATTACGGCCTGATCTTGTGTCTGGCTCAACAGCTATTTGGGTGGTGAGGATAAGCACACAAACACACTCCTCTGTACAGACTGTTCTACCTAGGAGCAGCACAAAGTCTTACAAATTATGTTTACAGGATGTGAACTTTAGAGACATAAGAGGTACTAATGTTTTTTTCTTCCAGTGTGAAGTCCACCATGCCCAGCAGGAAAAATAGGGTAGAGTCTGGTGCCCTCTTGTGACTACATTGAACTACTGGAAAAAAAATTATACTCTTGACTTAAAAAGCGGTCAGAACTTGAATTACACTGGAAAACACAAAGAATTTTATCCTAAACAAAAGCTGGAAGTATAGAAAAGGGTGAATTAACCTTTCAGTGTTATTTCTGAGATGAAAATTCTACGTGGTTCAGAATTGAGGCAGTAGAGTCACAACCATAGTTGACTGATCTATTGAATATTTCAATGACATGTGGCTTTCATAAAAACTTCTTCAGGCTATTCAACTAGATATGGTACTGAAGGATGGACAAGTCAGGGTTATACATTAATATTGCCCTACATAATGGAAGATTATGCCCAAGCTACATTTCTAAATGAAAATCTCCCCAAATTCTCCAAATTCTGAGGGGTTGAAGTCATTATGATCTGAAACTATGGTCCAGCAAAAAAAGTTCAGATTCACATTTAATTTTCCACAGACTTAAGGGAGGAGGAGGATGGCTATTTTCATGGCTTTTGTTTAATTTCACATTGATTTGTTTGGAATGGGTTTTAGTATCTCCAGAGGTGAAAAAAAAAAAAAAAGAATACTTTCTGGGAATTTTTGTACAGTGTTATTTTCTTATCTTGGAATTTGACTAAGAACTTGTGCTAGTATCTGAAACTGAATGCTAGGATGACAAAAAGAGAAACATTTAGTATAATTTCCATCTTCCCCACTCTCATGAGAGGGGAATATTTCTGATCAGAAAAGGCAATGACTCATCCTTTAAGAAAGCAAGAAGTGTCCACTCAGCCTCTCTAGGAAAAGCCCAGTGCTGAGTTATAAAATCACACACACCTTTGAATTCTGATTTTGTGGAAACTGAAGTCGCTCTCTGACCTTTAGTTTCCCATCAAACTTTTCTGATTTACGGTCTGCCTGTATCTGCTTCACACCACTGTGTACAGAGGAAGATCCTCATTTGTCCTCTTCTTGTTTCTGATGAAACTTCAGGTTTGTTCTTGGTCTGTCTAGAGTGTCCTAACTTTTGCTGGTGGGCCATTCCCACAAGTCAAGACAGCAAGATTTGGTGATACTCCTGAGTTCCCTTGCTGTTTAATGTACATTTTTTCTTCCATTTTCCATATCACTCCATCCAGTCCTGAGTTTAGTGTGAAACTTGTGCATTTGTCCCCTTTGGGACACAGCTGTACCTGCCAGTGATGCAGCAATGTACCATTCCCCTGAGAGCCTTATTTTAGGAAGGATTTGAACAAAAGAATTAGAGATAGTTAGAAACCATACATGCAGCTAAACGGAAAATTCTAGGATTTTTTTATACCTTATCAAATGTCCTGTATCAAAAACTTTGCCTCATCACCTATAAATGTCAAACATACAAGAATGAAAACTACCTGTAGTGGGTAGTGTGAGCCTCATCTTGACTATATTTAAGAAAGGCAACACTCCCCTGCCCCCAATTAATGAAATCAGTAAGTAATAGTGCTGTTGTCTCGAGTGTGTCAGACTCACACTGTCAGAGACTCCATCCCAGAAAACTGGTGCTAAGAAAGTGCTTCCAAACTCATGAAAGTAGTGTCAGGAAGGGAAGAGCTTGAGAGGCAGAGTCCACATGGATAGATCTTCAAGAACTAGGGATTTTAGAGATTATTGCTGGTGGCCTCCTGTGTACAGCACTGCAGTAGTGCTACTGGTGTCTTCAATCCTGTACCTAGACAGGTAGTGTGAGCCTTGGGAGTGCTTGGCCCTGAGTGTTTCCAATCTGGAAATCAGCTCTGCAGATCAGTATCACTCTTATCTTCTGCAAACAAGACACCTCCAAACATCAGAATATCACAGTGAAGAAAATCCCAGCAAATTCCCCAAGGGTCTAATGCCCATGTTACCAGAAGGAGACACAAAGTTAAAATGAAAGTCTGTGTATTTTTTTTATGATGCCCCAGCATAAATAGAAGCAAATAAAGTACTTTGAATCTGACCCTGAAAGTGCTGACTAATTAGAATTTGTGCTTTAATACCTCCTATTTGCCTCCACGCTGTTCTCTGCTCCATTGCAATAAGCTCTGAATATGCATAGACACACCTGCTCATGCTTTCTAGTATCTCCTGCAAGGGCTTGTATTTTAAACTGAGAAGCCAGACAATGCTCAAGGGAAGAAATGTCACATTTTACAGATGGGGAACTGTGATACAGGCTGCTGCATTTCTAAGTAGCTTTCTGAACATGAATATTTGCATATTTGTTCAGAACATCTGTGGCTTAAGGTTTACAAGGTTTTTCAGGACTTTGTATATCATACAGCACCCTTTTCCCGCAGTATCTCTCTTCTCTTTGATTCTTTATCACCCTCAAGAAATTTCAAGACAGACCTTTGAACACAGAGGGATGCTCTGTGATCATGGGCTGAAATGCACAGGCCCTGTCACCGATGGAGACTACCAAACAGGATGGATCATTTCATGGTGCAGTGGGAGGTTGCTCTTGTAGACAATATTCATGTGATGTTTTGTAAAATTTTTGCCACATCTTATCATATCTCCTCAGCAGACTTTCTGTCTGAAAGGCTGGTTTTTGCTTCATTACCTCTGAGCATTTCTTACAGGATAGAGTAAGAGAGTAAAGCCCTAGAAGTTATCAGTGATGTGAATTACAGATGAGACATAATGAGTTCAGAGCCCTGCCCTTTCTTACCAACAGCTCATGATGGCAGCTACTAACAGCTGTTACCAGGGTATTAGTATTAGTCCAGTTTGGGATAACATTTCTCTTTTTGTGCTTCACTTTCTTGTCACTTTGAATCATGAGGCCGTGCTGCATCACTGCTGTAAGTAGAAGCGCCCTCTCCTGTGCAGAGGTTCATTTTACAGGGAAAAAGGGAGGGTAATGCCATGCAAACCACCCACTTCCAGCAGGCACTGAAGAGATGGAGAGGACTGGTGTCACATCCTCTAGAGCTGGCTGCAGAAGACATGCTGGGAGATCCAGTGGGTGCTGTATGCTTCCCTGCATGCCAGAGAGGTTAAAAAATTATTGCATCTCTCTGATGCAGTCCCCCCATTCTTATTTGCTACTGTTAAATTGTTCTGGTTTGAAAATAAGATGGGCATTTCAAACTGTCAGGGAACTTTGGCATCATTTCACTGTACAGAGGGTTTCCTAGAAGACCAGTCCCACAGTGTGAGCTGTAGAATGACAATATCCTCACTAAGAAAAGCCATTAGGTTGTGGATATTTCTGAAAGCCTGGTTCTGAGTTACATTTCATCACTCACTACTCAGCAGAAATTTGACATTACGTTGTACATGAGATCAGTAACAAGGTCACCAACTGCAGAAGAAACTTGTCACTCGTAGAGAGTCTGAGTTCATTCCTGTGGAGTTTTGCCAGCTTTGTAGCAAAATTGTAGCAATGCTCTTGAGGCAAAATTTAATACAGAACATGAAAGCATTTATTAGTCAGGAATAGAGTTTTATAAATGAGTTACCCTAAACATTTACTTTAAAAAAAATGCAGTCTTCAGATATAACTTAAAATTGATGAATAAGCAAAAAAATCACATATATTGCCTGCAAAAACCAGTCTGGCCAGCTCTAGTTCATAGCCAGAAATTATTCACTTCATGTTTTATAGTCATACTTAACATAATCAGCAATGAGCTTATCTCCCAGGTACATTATAAGTGTCTGAGACACATGTAAAAATAAAACAATGTTTTATTTATACAGTAGCCCACTCTTCTTTTAGTCAAATGATGGAAGTTATACCTGAGTAAATGCTGAGTGTAAGAGTGAAATTTTCTAATCCCACCTCTTACACTAGTGAGCAGTTTACCTGCTCTGCACCTTATGTGTGGACACTTGGCCATCGAAAGACCAAATCAGGAGGCACAGCTTTGGTTTGGTTCTGTACTCTCTCTAACTCATCTTACAGCTTGGACTGATTTGGGGAAGTTGGGAGCCAGATCCATATGGGTGCAGATCCAGATGGCTTTGTTGAGAACTGCAGATCTGATGCAGCAAGTGAAGCAGTCCCTGTGGACTCACTGGTGGTGTCTCTGCAGGAGGAAAGGCTGGAAAGACCCACACAATCAATGCACCCCTCAGATCTGCCCTTTGCTGTGTATCTCACTCTTGTGCCAGGGCTGAGAGCTTTCCCTTGCCTGAGTGACACAGACAGATACTGTCTGACAAAAAATAGACTGTGTGCTTGAGTTATCAGACAAGAAACAGTCACTTTATCTGATGGGATATTTTAACAACATGGAATGTTTCTTGATGCCCTCACTCAGCCACAAAGCTGCTTTTCTGTTTATCTAAAGTCAGCATTTGCAGTTTTCCCATGTGGATACATTGCTTGGTACCAGGCCCCTAACCCCTTCAGTAATCTATCACAGAATATTTTAGTTTGGAAAGCTCCTCTGGAGATTATTTAGGTAAATTTTTAAATTGGATCAGGCTGCACAAGTCTTTGTCACTTCCAAAGCTTTTGTTTCAGAGTGTGTCTGAACAAAGAAACTCCAAGGATTTTCATTAAGAGAACTTGCATAATGACATAGTAATTTAGAACAGCATGCAGCTTCTCTAAGGCAGAAGAACTGCAGCTGTTGCATCAGACCTTATAATCCCTGGCCCCTGCATCTATGGCACTGGGTTCCAGTGTTGGTTCACAGAATCATAGAATATCCTGAATTAGAAGAGACCTACAAAGATCATCAAGTCCCACTCCTGGCTCTGTGCAGGGCATCTAAGAATCACATCGTGTGCCTGAGAGCGTTGTCCAAATGCTTCTTGAACTCTCTCAGGGTTGGTGCCTGCTCCAGTGCCCAACCACCCTCTGGGGGAAGAATATTTTTCCAACATCTGACCTAATTCTCCTCTGACTCAGCTTCAGGACATCCCTCAGGTCCTGCCACCAGAGAGAGGAGACCAGTGCCTGCTCCCTTGATTCCCACTGCCATGAGGTCTCCCCTCAGTGTCTACCAGGATGAACAGAGTGACCTCAGTCCCTTCTCATATGGGGCTTCCCCTGTACACTCTCCACTATCTTTGTGGCCCTCCTTTTGATGTTCTCTAGCACTTTATACCCTTCTTATATCATTGCACTCAAAGGGCACACAGGACTGGAGGTGAGGCTGCACCAGCTCATCGCAGAGCAGGACATCCCCTCCCTCACCACTCCTTTTCAGAGGAAGATCATCAGAGATGTTTAAATTCATTGAGGTCACTAGCTAACTTACATCCATGTCAATCAGCTTAGAAGCCTGTACCTCTGGTTTCTCTGAATTCACTGCTGTTACTCATTAAGGTTTGCTTTCAGACTATGAAAATCCTGAGGTGGGGGCAGTTTGCATCTGCGTCTTCAGAGATGAGTCACCAGGGCTCTGGCTGGCAGGGGCTGTCAGCAGCCCTGTTCTGCTGTTCCTGCAGAATTCTTTAGCAATTAAAAGTTACAGATATTCAGCACCTTGCAGGTCTCTCCATGATACCTAAGAGAATTTGATCTCTGAGATGCATATAAAAATAGAAATCCAGAATTTTTTAATTAGCACCACAACAGAATTTCACATTCTTCCAAGAAACAATTTCCAATTTTGTATTATGTGGACTACTTTTAAGGACAAAACCATTTCACGTATAAATACCAGAGGAGTCATTAAATAATTAAAAAATGAAATATGTAATAAATATAATAAATTGAGGATATATAATTTTGGCATAATGGTTCTTTACAAAAGTGTAAGAATATATAAGAATAAAACATAATATAGAGAAATATCTAGGGCAATTTTAAGATTATAAAAAGTATCGTATTTATATTAAGATTGGTTAATATTAATTCAATGCAGAAATGTCAACATCAATAACAATTTCAACATGTCACAGAAATACAGCACCACAGATTAAATGGAATGATGCTATGAAACACTCTACAAACTTGTACTCAAACTGGTACATATAAGAGTATATGGCTCTTATTATGAGCACCACATGATCTGTCTGTTGAGTCACATAGAAATATGAAGAAGTTGTTTAGATAAACATTGCCAGATTTGTGTCATTCTTGTTTTTAAATACTTACTAGAAGGCACAAGGTACTACTATTAACAAGTTATTTATAATAGAAGTGGCAGCAGCAACAGTGAAATTTGCCCCAGCATGTCTGAGGGAGTTCCCAGCTGTGGGGAGAAAGGACTGTGCCCTCCAGACTGCCAACCTTCCATACCATCTGTGAGCCTACCCATAGCTTCTACAGACTCCTACACAGTAAAAGTGGGATCAATAACAAAAGGGAAGGGTTAGCTTAGTCAGAAACGAAACACGAGTTCATCAAACGTTTGGAGATGGCTACATTTGATGGATACATCAAAAGTAGTCCCTGACTCCACTTGGAAATGTATACATTTTCTGTGTATTTCAGTGCATTCTAGGTCTGAATGAAAAAGAAGTAAAATTTACTAATTGTAAACTATCAAGCATTAGAATTGTACATTTTAAGAATTTCAGGGCAGTGCAGGATCTTGACTACTGCAGCAGCAGTACTGTTGGTCTGTGTTATCAGGCTTTTTTTTTGCTGTCTAATTCTCCTGGAATGTGTGATGTACCTGAAGTCACATACTAGAGTATGAGGAAAATGTTCAAGGCTCTTGTTGAAAGACTTACTAATTTTTAATATTTTCCACTGGTTAACCACAAATGTCAACAGCAGAGCATATGTATGAGAACTGGAACATGTATCTCCTCAAGAAGCAAAAATTTCAACATTAAGAATAATACATTGTTCTACTCAGCAGTACTTTTAAAATTTTTGCTCAGAAGATAAAACAGGTTTTATTTCATATGAGAAAAAGAGTCAGTCCAAAAAAAAAAAGCTTTTAAGATCCCAATTTGAGTCAAAGTAAATTACTTTGTTTATTCCACACATCCTTAGCAAAGCATTATTTTCACCAGTGGTACTGGTAGGCAAAGTTTATTGTAGGAGACAAACAGAAATGTGAATTATTGCTCCCATAGTGCCCTCAAGGAGGTAATGACCCATGCAGGATATGCAAGATGATGTCAGCACATAAAAACTTGTGTCCTGCAGCTGGCATTGGGAGGTTCTTATTTGCTGCAGCAGCCAGGAGCTAGCTGCCAGTTTCCTGCTCTGTGTCACTGGTACAGGCCGCCTGAATGTCGGATGAATCTGTTATTTCTTCGTTTTCTTCTCTGTGGCCCCCTTCCTCTGATTCTTTTGGCGTTTCCAATTTTCTGTTGTCAGTATTGTGATCCATGGATGAGTTTAGCTTGGATGAGTTCCATCTCAGTCTCCTCAGGCTCCTATAACAGTCTTCCCTGACGTTTTCACAGACCAGAACGTAGATGATTGGATCGGCAACACCGTTTGCAGTGCCCAAACACAGAAACACTGTAAAAAGTGAATATATCTTGTTTTCAAATGGACATGGGCAGTCCTGATGAAACATAAAGTATATGGCTCTTATTATGAGCACCACATGATATGGAGCAAAGCAGATCAAGAAAATAACAATAATGGCAATAGCCACATACTTCACTTTGGCTTTCTGGTGACAAGTCAAGCTGATGCTACTTTTTGTAGCTTGGAAAATTTTGTAGTTTGTGAAAATCAGGATTCCGAAGGGTATGGCAAATCCAAACAGGAATCTAGCAAAGCTGAAAGAAGCCAGTAATATGTCAAGGGGCACTGTCTCAAAGCAGGTTTTCACCTCTGTGCAGTTTTGCGTATCTTCCATGTAAAATACTGGAGTGTGGATTCCTGCAACCACAGCAAAGAGAAAACAGACTATTATGGTGGCCTTTTTCTGTTCTCTTCTCCCCCTGGATTCCAGAGAATACACCACTGCTGCGTAACGATCCACAGAGATGCAGCACAAAAGCAGAATGCTGATGTAGATATTGCAGAAAAAGATGAATCCTGTTACTCTGCAAGCAGTGTCACCCATGGTCCACTTGTGCCCGTTTTGCACATAGATAATCCAGAGAGGCAAGGTACTTAAATACATCAGATCACACAATGATAAACTGAAAATGTAGATGGCAACTACTATATTCCTTTGGATTTGTATAAACGTAAGCACAGTAGTTAAGCAATTTGCTGGAAGGCCTATAGCACAAACGATGCTGTAAACAGCAACCAGAAGTGTCTGACTGTCTTGATAAGGAATTTCTGGGCAAGTGGAGTTACAATTTTCGTGTAGACAACGTTCCATTATTCTTTTTCCAGCTGATGTTTCCTGAGAATCAGAAGACAAGGTAGAAAGTTAGCATTGGATCAATTAAAAATGTGTCAGTAAAGGTTATGGTGCCATAGGTGCCAACTCGACATGTCAGTGGAGCAAGAGGGATGGGGGATGTTTGAAAGGTTCCTCCTCAGACATGAACTAAGAAAGAGAGAGTCACATCCCTCTACCTCTGAGAGTTGGACTGGATTCTGGCTATGTGGAAGCTCCCTCAAGGGGGATCTGAAGTTTTGTCTCTGAACATAAAATCATCCATCTCCTTTTTGTCAGTTCCCATTCTAAAATCATACTATAAGTGCTAAAACTGTCATCAATCCTCATGCCATGTTATCACCTGCACCCAAAATCTCACATGGGGATTAGCCTACAAAAGTAAGGTAGACGAATATGAAGTTGTAGAGCAGCTTAGACATATTTGGAAAAAAAGCTAGGTTCAGTATTGTCCCATCTTCAGAATGACTGGAGGAAAGAATCCTCACTGTTGTGTGGAGAAGATGGCACAGTACTCAGACCAGTGACAGGACCTGAAAAAGGTTCTTAACCCAGAGGGTGTTTGAGCTGATGTTAACTTATGAACATGGTGGTTGCAATAAGGGCTGGTGGTGACACATTTTTTGCTGCCTCTAAGCATCTGCCACCTTTGGTGGAGGAGGAGGGGTCTCTTCTGTGCCACCTACCAAACTGCTGTGTAGAGGGGATGGATAAAAAGGTTGCTTGATTTCAGGGTCAGCAGTGATTCCCTGCTGACCTCATCTGTGAATTGACATACAGAGCTTGTCCTCGACTCAAAACACTGCTGGTGGTGTGAGAGCTGCTGCACACCTGCAGACCACAGAGCTGCTGCACACCTGCACACCACAGAGCTGCTGACACCTGCACACCACAGAGTTGCTGCATACCTGCTGCACACCTGCACCCTACAGAGCTGCTGCACACCTGCACACCTGCACCCTACAGAGCTGCTGCACACCTGCACACCTGCACCCTACAGAGCTGCTGCACACCTGCTGCACACCTGCATACCACAGAGCTGCTGCACACCTGCACCCTACAGAGCTGCTGCCCTCCTGCACACCTGCACCCTACAGAGCTGCTGCACACCTGCTGCACACCTGCATACCACAGAGCTGCTGCACACCTGCACCCTACAGAGCTGCTGCACACCTGCACACCTGCACCCTACAGAGCTGCTGCACACCTGCACACCACAGAGAGTCTTGGAGACCTCCCTTTCTATGGTAAAGCACAACAGGTGAATACAGCTCATAGTCAGGCAGATGGTGACATCCAGGGCAGGGACATGGCACAAGTCACACACCACCTCAGTTACTCATCAGCTTGTCAACCCCACACACCTCAATAAAAACACTTTCAGGAGAGGTAGAGGGTGCTCTCTCCTTCTCCTGGCTTTGCACACTTCTCTTGATCCTGTGCTTGTCTGAATATTCTCCTTTCTGTAGGGCTTTCCCCAGAGCAGTCAGTGATGGTGCAGGGCAGGAAGCAGTAGAAGAGTTTTGGGACATGGACACATGGCTCCCAATGTTTGTTTGTCTTGCCTCCTCCCCTCTCACTTTTGCTCTGAGTCTCCTTCCCATGCTCAGCACGAGGGAACCTCAGGAAGGAGATGGCTGTGACTTTCTAAGCTACCTGCCTGGAGCAGGCATTTTTCCTTGGTGTTTGGCACATGGACTAAGCCACGGGGCTGGGGCTGAGCCAAAGAGACCTTCACATGTGAATGGCTGTCAGTTGACAAAGGGCAGCCATGGGCATGGACTTACACTTCAAAAGAAAATCAGGAGCTGAAAGACTGTCCTGAAGCTTTGGCCTGTCAGCTTGGGAGCTTGTATCCTTCCCAACAGGAGTGCTTTAAGTCCCAGCCCAATATAAGGAAGGAGGAGAGGAGGCCAGCCATTTGCTCCACTCCTGACCTTCTCCAGGCTCTCAGCCCTGTCCAGGGAAGAGGCTTCTTCCACTGGCCACTGCATCACCCCCAGTTCAGAGCTTCACTTGCCTCCACTCAGTTCTCCAGGCTTGCAGAGAGGTTTTCCCCTCAAACTGAAGATCAGAAAGTAGCACTCAGCAGACCATTTATGACATTTCTCCTGGTGACATTTTCTCTTGTGTTGACACACCATTAAGGGGAAGGAAGTAACACCACAATCCACCCTTTGACTAAAGTCAACTTCTCTGTGCCTCCACAGCCCTCTTCAATTGAGAGCACATTCCTATCTTCTCAGACCTTTAGAGTTTAATAGTTTGATGCTTGGCTCAGCCCAGACGATTCCCAGTTCTGTCTTCCTCTGGGATGTCGAGGCTAACCTGCATCTTAAATATTAACTCAAATGAAAACCAGTAATAATTACACAGATGAAAAAAAACTAGACACCATTTTCCATTAATATTTGTGATGATCAGTTTTGGTTTGAACACCAGAACTCAAGATATTTATCACACCCAGCAATTTTCAAGCATTTATAAAGGGTAAAATGTAGTGATGATGACAAGGATGAGCAATATCCAAGGATGAATTTGTGAGAGAGAAACTGTTCCAATGAGTTATCTTTGCTGCTCTGTAACCTTCTGTTGAGCAGAGCCTCTCCAAAGCAGCTGCTTTCACCTTTTTGTGGCCTATCCTGATCTGTAGGTCTCCCCAGTCATGGTGTTACAGCAGGTGCTGGCTGTGCTTTGCATCAGCAGCTCAATCTATTTTTGTAGCACTCTGAGGCTCCTGTGAGAGTCACTCAGGAGACAAAGTGCAGTTATCATGTGCATGTTCTCACCCTCAGGATGTGCAAACACCTCATCTTCCGGGACACAGAGATCACGAAACACCTGAGCACGAGTCACTGCAAGATGGGGTAATCCTCTAAAATTTGCTGCATGCCTGCTCTGTATTTACACTCTTCCATTTCTAATATTCTTATGCTGTCTCCACGCTGTTAGACAACTAGATAATTATGTTTCATACTCCTAAAATGCAGTGGCTTCTGCTGCTCATTTGGGCCAGATGCATTAATCTTTTCTCAAGAAAAGTCTTTTCAGTAACACTGAAGTGTAAAAAAGTGAAATGAAAGCAAGCAAGAAAGCAAAAGGCTTTACTTTTTTTTTTTTTTTGTTGTTGTTGTTATTTGTGTATGAACTGCTCATGTGAAACTGTTTAAATTTCCAAAGGAGAAGTTGGAGTGATAAAAATAGCCACTATTAGAAAAAGTAAAAAAGGAAAATGACAGTTATGGTTACAAGGCAGAGAAGGATAAGTCAAAAAAAGCACAATAGTTGGACAGAGACTGGTTAAAAGTCTTTGGAGTAACTCACCTAAGATACACAGGGACAGAAGAAATAAAAAGGACACAGTAAAATCCATAACATGAGTACAATTACATGAGCAAAACACATTAATTTATGTATTTCTTATTTTCTAATATTTTTCTGATCATCCATCTCTTCCAGGGATTATTGTTACAGCTAAAGTTTTGAGGCATTTATGTGGATATCAGGAACAATGTGAAATAACCTCTATGATGGTTAAAATGAAAACAAACTTTCCCTTCACACTTTCCTTCCTGTCCCCAATATCTGTAGAGGAAAACAACCTGTGTGTCTCAAAGCATAAATCAGCCTTCAGTGAAAGAGGACCTGAGTTTCTCCTGAGGGATTTTGTGTGCTTTCCTTAGGAGAATGTGGTGCTGGAAGGATTTGGCATGAGGGTGCCAGCGGGATCTCAGCTGGACATTCAGATCCATAGTGAAACACATCAGTTCCCAGATGTGACATTTCTGCCACCTACAGTGCTTGTCACCAGCAATGTCACTCCTCCAGCATCTGAACCTGGGCTTCCCCTCATGCAGAGCTTACACTACCTGCCTGTAAATTATCAACTGATAAATTTTTGTGTCTCTTGAAATTAAGACATTTGCTCTGTTGTTCTTGAAAGAAGGAAAAATGTTTATGGTGTCTTTGAATAGAAAGAGATCATGGCCCATATGCCCAGCAAGTCAGTGAACTGCTTTATTTTTTTTCCATTATTAATAATCAAATTAGTAAATGAAGTTACTCCTATAAGCAAATCTCAGCATAAAAAGGAGAAACAGCATTGACTTCACTTAGTTACTCATCAGACCAATCATTTTTACTGATACACACAACACAGTGGGATTTGAAGCTGTATAATTTGAAATTTGAACAGAAACTCTTGTATTTTCAAGCAACTTTGTTTCAAATTTGAATATAATATATGAATATATAATCTTGGCACTATATAGTTTCAAAACTGTGTTTAGAAAAAAAAGTTTTTTTAAAGCTATCCTGGGTATCCAGCCTGAGCACAACTCTATCCTAAAATATCTTTTTTCCACTGGTGAAGATGGTAACCCCTCTCTTGCCTAGTGCTGGTTCAAACAAGTTTCAGCATTTGCAGGCTGAAAGCAGCAAGACCCTGGGATTGGTTATACAGCCTTTATATTTAATTTTATATTGCAGATATGAGATAAAATGCAGATATAAACAGTCTTACAAAGATATTAAATTGAAGATAATAATAATAAATATAAAAATAAAGAAGATATATGGTAGAAGAGAGAAGTTATTAATCAGTTGCCTTTCAGGAGGGGAGGAGCTCAGCAATCTTTCCTGAGGAGAGAAAGATACTTGATTTTTACTCAAGGTAACACTGTTCATAGATGTGAAGTCTCAATGACTGTAGATTTTTAAATACCTAAGTGCAGGTTTTTACATAAATCCATACATCCACTTCCCTCTTCCCACAATCCAGATTAGCACTAAGTTAGTGTGCTAATTTGCTAAAATGAGCAGCTGTGGTATTACTAAGGGGAATTGTCATAATTCAAGTTTGACAAAGGCCCAGTTTTAAAAAGTGATCCTTCCCTAATCTGGGTGTCCTAGTGCCATGCTACCTGGAGAGAGACTGCACAGGAGAGAAGAATGCCTGCTGGGTGGGACAGAAATGCTGACAAAAGATCCTTGTACTGGTTTAAGACCATCTTATTCAACGTATATAAAAGCAGGTAAAACTGCTTAAACGTTGTAGGTAGGAGAAGTTCACGGGTGAAAAATAGACCCCAAAATTCACCTGTACCAGGGGACTTTAGTCTCATGATTCAAAGGCTGTGAGTCAGGATTTTGGGACTTCAGACCTAGCAAAGTTTCTCAGTCCTCCCTGCGAGCATCAGAGTGCAGCTATTGCCGGGCAGATTTACTCCCTGGTACCCACCAGCTTGTGTGGAAAAGATCCCAGAGCCAGAGCAATGGCTCCACGGCCAGGAGAAGCATCAGGAAGCCCAGAAAAGCTGTCATAAATTTGAGGCTAAACTGTAAAGCCTGTCTAGTCAAAAGGCTGAGGTAAGTGGAGGTGTTGGCGCAGCATTAGTGAAAGTGAGCAACTGAGAGCAGCTGTGCTTCACACCTCACCTCACCTGAAACCACCAAGCACTCAAGGACTCCCTAAAGCTATTGCAGCTTAATTGGTGGCCTTGGCACTGGGGACTAGTTGTATATAGCTTCTGTTAAAGAGGTGGCTCATTTGGAAACCCAGCTGACCAAACTTTCCTACTGGCTTGTGCTGGAACTATGAAGTATTAGAAGAACAGGATGAGAGTGGTGATTCCCATTCCTCCCTTCTGTATCAGGGTGCCCAAGGATGCTGAAACACAGCCAAGTGCCAGCAGATTTGGCACTAAGGGCATACAGGTGGATGGATACTGCTCTGGATTGCCAAAGGAGCAGGCTGGGATGTTGGAGAACAGGCTGGGATATCAGGGAACAGGATGTTTTAACAAGGTGAGGATGTCTGGCTATGCTGACAAACTCTTAGAGGTGAATGTGTTTTATTGCCAGATTTAAGGAAAATCTGACTTCAAGCAGCTGAACAAAGAAGCACCAAGACCTATGTCCAAACCCACCAGTGTTCCCCTTAAAAAGGGGTGCTCTGTTATCCTTTAGATTTTAGGATTTTCCCAGCAGCTACTTGTGGATATCATCCTCCTTATTCTTGGCCTCCAGGCCTTCAAACAGGAGACTCCTGCCAAACCTCTGGCACCTGCAGCTGGAAACACACTAAGAGCCATAGAAAGGCCCAGTCCAGAGCCATGTCCAGCCCAACCTACTGTGACTCAAAATCATCTCTGGGCTAGAAACTGTTGAGGTGGAGTTGCTGAACATACTCATAACCAAACACATCTGATCAAACTCCCAAATTCACAAGCGTCCCCTCTTCCTGCACTGACACCTTCACTGCAGTCATCACAGTCACAGGGATCCCAGGCTCTTTCTGCATCCCCAAAATGCATTTGTCTCTTTCATCCCTGTTAAAACCCCCAGTCAGAGCGTGGCTTGACTGTGCTGTGAAGAGTGAGCACAGATAGGATGGCTTCTCTTTCCAGGAGTAGGAAAATGTGAAGATAGTGTTGAGCTTTGCCCTTGTGGCAGTAGATTATTTCTCCCTGACAGGGGTCTTGGCCCTGCCCTCGTGGGTCTGTACAGAAGCTGCTGTGGTGGCATCATCAGTACTAACGATGGTGCTGGGGAAAAACAGAGCAAAGAGTTGCCCAAAATAACTTAATGGTCTGTCAGACCTGGGCTCACTGACATAATGGCTACTACTAACTAATCTAGTAGTTTCATCTTAAAATTGTTTTACTTTTGTCTGAAGTGGATGTCTCTAAGCAAGTAGGATTTGTAAAGCCTTGCAAAAGCCACAGTGCCTTTTTTACTTGAAACAATCCTATTTTTAACAGAGTGCCTACAAATGATATTTAACAGCGCTCTGAACTTAGACACAAATATTTCCTCCTTCTCCATTTACTGTGAAACACAATTTCTTTGTTGCTTTTTATCCTCTGATTTGCTCTCAGCTAATTGGAGAACTTCCATTTTCCTTTTTGACATCTAGGTCACCTCCTGAAGCTACCTTACCATACCAACAGCAGGGCTTTCCCCTTAAGACTTGAGTGCTACCAAAAAAATTGTGTCGCTCAAAGATTCCTCTTTGCATGCACACACACCTCTGACATCTCTGTTGAGCACACTCAGTTCTGCTGAATCTGTGGTTTTGTCTGAATCCTCATCTCTGGTCTCTTCTGGCTCTTTATGCGCCTACCACAATGAGCATCTCATTCTTTGCTGGCACACTTAGGGTCTATGGTGGAAGTTATTAATGTAAAAATCCCAGTTAGTAGATATTTCCCAAAGCATCCTGACACTTGACAGCAGAATTATTTGTGTGATCACGGTAAGGCTGTAAGATCAGTGTCTTCCAAGAGGCTTGGGAAATGCTGAACCTGAAAGAGCTGTCTGCATTTTCAGGCAGAAATCTGTACAGAGGGGGTACCCAATTCAAACTTTAAATTTCTTTAAATATAGTGCCCTGTGTAGAGAACTTTGGAAAACTTATCAGAAGAAAATCACTCTTGCCTATTATGTACTAATGAGCAGAATAAGTGGGGTTTTTTTAGTTTTTTTTTGTTTTGTTTGTTTTGTTTTTGTTGGGATTTTTTGGGGGGCGGTTGTGTGGGGGTTTTTTGCTTTCTTTTGTGTGGTTTTTTTTTTTTTTTTGTTTCTCCCCTACAGCCCTCTTCCCCACAATGAAGTTACTGGAAGTTAAAGAGCTGCTGGTTTAGAGTAAGCAGCAGAACTAAATGGGATTATGAGAAGGACAGGTTTAAAATAAACCCAGATGCTCTTTGGTCTTTGGAAAAGTAGTCAACTCTGAAAATATTTGACCAAAAAAAAAGTTAATTTAAACTCCAGTTATCCTCCACATCCCTGAGTGCCAGAGATCAGCGGTGCCGTCTGAATAAAAGGTGGAGAAAAAGAAGGAATACAGTGTATCCAATTAGTCTTTATAGACCAGCAGGTAAACTTGACAATTAAATGCCTGCCTTGCTTTTCCAGCAGAGTAAGGATGAGAGGAAAGGCTGGATGTGAATTCTCCTGAAAAGAAACCCAGCATTCATATTTCTATTATAATTCTGTATTCATGGCTCATGCACTGCAGTAATAGCTAAAGCTCACCTCACAGCAACCTCTGTTCTGCCAAAATCCTTCAATCCTAATAATCCTCTATCCCTGACTGGAACTAAAGTTGATTTCTAAGAGAAATATATTTTTATAGGAAAGGGAATTCATAAGGAAGACAGGTAGGAGGGGCTGCATCAACTGCAATTAATTAATACAGACCCAGCAACTACATCAGTCACAAGGAGACTTAGACTATGGTG
This sequence comes from Urocynchramus pylzowi, assembly GCA_013397555.1. NCBI lineage: Eukaryota > Metazoa > Chordata > Aves > Passeriformes > Fringillidae > Urocynchramus > Urocynchramus pylzowi. Next base: position 41,966 of record VZRH01000528.1, on the reverse strand, counting down.
AGGACAATCTGCATTTCTTGAGCACAGACACACAGCATGGAGAAACAGTGACCAAGACAGAACAAAGGAAAATGCTGCCAAATAGAAGCAATGCCTTGACTCAGAGATGGAACACTTACCTTTTTTTCCCCCTTTTTTCCCCTTGTTTTTGCAGAGGAAACGATGGAGTGCCCCTGCTCGTGCTGTGCTCAGAGGCTGCTCTGACAGAGTGCAGGAAGTAGCTGACGATACCACGATACCACGTGCAGTCCTAGGTGTTGTGAGCTACAAGAGGTTCTGTGGGCACAACTTCATCAGAGTCCCCACTTGTGTCACTTTTAGTTGGGTGTGCACAGAAAGCAGAGGCTGCCAAGAGCACCTACGAGGAGAAGCAGCCTTAAAAATTGTTTGCTGTCAAATTCTGTCACTTGTACAGAACTGCACAAGTATGGGAGGTTGTACAGTGGGTGGGAGGTTGCTTTTGTGACTGCCAGACTCTTGTTTGGGCTCCTGTTCTGGACGTGCACCTCAATCACTGCAAACATGCCCCGGAGGGATGAGGGACCCATGAACTGCCCCAAGCCCTGTGGCTCCTCAAGGGCAGAGCCCCTGCAGGAGGTGCTGATTCCTGCAGTGGAGGGAATTCCCACTCTGGGTGCATTATGAACTCACCTGAATATGTGGGAATTGACTGGGCATTGAAAAATGGAAAACAGTATTAGAGCCCATAAACGGTGTGGTGATAGGAGGGAGAGCCTGTTCTGGTGCCAGCTGGGATAGAGAAGGCTAAGAATGCTAAAGGAGATTTGATGGTGGTTTGAACACCTTCTAGAAGAAGAATTGAGTTGCAGGAGTTCCTTAATAGCAAAGAGCATTGATAAGAAGGAGCATATGATCTTTACCAAGTGCCCTACTTCAGGCTTTATGTGAAGGAGGAAGATCCCAATGTTGCATTGCCAGCCTAGACCTTGTTTGTGGGACCTGTTCAATGTATTTTTGCAGATGCTGTGTGTCACTCAAAGTCAGTTATGACCAGATTTATTAAGTTTCCAGGCAACTTCTCCATCAACTCCTACCAGTTCCACTTGCAGTGAGATGCTCACAGGACCCCACGAGGGTCTGTCAGTGCTTGCAGACTGCTGAGGGCAAAGGTGAGACAGGAAGGAACTGTAGGATGCCAACCTAGGGCAAGCAGAGAACTGAATTTACTTTTGGTATCTGTATTGAAAGTGAAACATTTCTTCTGAAAATTAAAGAAATGCTTGGTATGTACTTTCATTTTGGTGTAAAAAGTTACTTTGGTTCTGTTCTGGAGAAGGTTTCTGGGGATGGGTCTTTCTGTAAAGAGTAATTTATTCTCAGGAACCAGAAGGAATTGGGGAAAAAAGAGGCTGAAGGTGGTTTCCATCTGTGGAGGAGAATAGGTGAAATTTCTGTCAGTACCAGCTCAGCTTGACTGGACACATTGCTGGAACCTGTCTGTGCACTGCCTCAAACGTGTGATTTCATATTGTTCCTTCTCTGTGTAGAAATGAAACCCAAAGGAAAACACAATGAAGAAATAATGTTTCTGAGGTGACTACAGCTGATTTGTCTCTGTATTTGTCCTTCATTCAGACATGTGGGATAGAAAAGAGCAGAGTGCTCTCAGGTCTGAAGAACTGGAGTTCTCTCAGCGACCAGGGGGCTCCTCTGTGGAATTTGTGATGTGCCAGCTCACGGTTCCCATGTGGCTGCAATCAGCTCTGAGGTCAAATACCTGCCTGATTGCTTTCTCCCTGATGTTGGGTTTATGATAGTCAGAGACACATTTGCATTTTCCAACAGGATTTAATGATGAAACTTTGAAAACTGCATGGTCCTCCATAGGGAAATGAACGATGAGACATCTCTGTGCCTTTGAGTCTTCCAGTCAGACTTGAAAAATGTTGTTATTTATCTTCTTCATGCTTCTCTCAGTAGTACAGCCCCAACTGACATCACCCACAACCATTCCCCTGCAAGATGAAGACTGATCCAAGATTTCATGTTGGAAGATGCTTTCAAAAACTTTTGACAAGATCTTCTGTGACTGGAGATGAGCACCAAGCTAGACATTCTGTGGGTGGCAAAACCAAACCAAACATGTCAAGTAAGTTTACTCTGTTTTTTGGTAGAGATAATACAAGCAGTACAACAATATAAATTTTGGTCTGAGCTGCATTGTACTGATATCTTACCTAGTCAGTAAAAAAAGATCAGATGAAGAACCATTTAAAGCAGAGGCAGAAATCTCTGGCCAAATCCAATTGAAGTAAATGGAAATGTTTCTTTTAACCTCAGTGAATTCAGATTGGGCATTTTGAGAATATTTCTTTCTGTAGTTTAATTTCTGGGTGCTGTTTAGCTAGTTGCCTTTAAGGTAGCGTGTTCAAGCAAGGTAAGCTGCATAAGTGATGTTTTCTATGCACTCTTCATCATCTTCCTGCTGAGGTACAGTGCCTGTCCAAACAATAGGAGAGAAAAGGGTCCAGCCCTGTTTTAATTCAGTTCTATACAACAGATTTTGGGGTTTTTTATTATTTTCACAGCACTATGATAGAGAAATTGCTTATACACCACTCAGTGAACAGAAATAACTGTGGAAAACTGATGGGATCCAATGTGTTTGAAAGACTTTTAGATTTGAGTTTTTAACTCCCCTTTTCTTTCATTTAGAAACTATCAAGAGAAAAAACAGGTAAGATATTTCTCTGTTCCACTGCGTATGAAAATGCTCTGTGTTAATGTCACCTTCCCCTGGTTGTGACCAACAAGAACCTATAAATGGAGGAAATGTCAGATCATCTGCCTCTCCTTTCTCCACCTGCAACTGAATACAGGGTTGTGGTCATATGTTGCAAAAGATTACCCAGGAAGACAATTTTGTAGAGTCATGCATCTTTTTTGTAGGTAACCAAGGTTCATTTTTTTTTTTTGGAAAAATGATAGAATATGGCTTTAAATTTGCAGCATGGGAAGTGAGGAAATGAAAACAGTATCTTGAAGTACAGGTCTTAGTAGGAAACAGCCAAATGTCTGTCTCTTCTCCTGTTACCAGGCAGTGCACTGAATGGGAACAGAGCTGCAGACCTGTCTGGGGAGTGCAGCATATACAGGATGGCAAAAAGGACTTTCTTAATCATAAGCAAGGCAGGAAAGTGCCCAAGAGTCTCTAGGACAGCAGTGTCCAGGGGCTAAGAAGCACTGAGCACTGAATTCTGCTCTGTGCTCCAGTGGCCAAAGCACTGCATGAGTGCCCCTGCACAGGTGTGGTCCACGACTGTGCCTGGCAGAGAATCTCAGCAGCTTGTGGTTCAGACTTGGGCTGTCTGTGACAGTGGCTGTGATGCTGTTGGTCTGGGACAGGGAGGAAAGCTGGCCACGCTGCTTTTTTTCAGTCTATATCAGAATCAACCACAGAATGTGTTAGACGGTGCTGAAACCAAAGCTGAGCTTCCTCCCAGCCACTTCCCACCTGCAGAGTCTTTCACACACACGAGGTGCACACATGTGCCACCCTGGCAGCCATGAGTGGCAAAACCACTGAGCTGGGCCCAGCACAGGGCTTACAAGGATTTCTGTCTGACCATGCACACCCAATCCATAGCATGCAGTCTGCAGGAAATGCAGACAAGTCCTGCTGCTGGAAATTAAAAACATGGGGCTGTCAGTTCCTAAGATTTTTGATTCAGTGGCTTTCCTACATGTGATGGGCAGGATGACACAGTCAGATTCCTGCTGCTTAGTCAGGCTGCATAAATGCTTGTGTTTCATGTCTGTGTTGGAAAGCCCTCCTGCTTTAGGTTTGCCTGGTTTTGTGAGTGGTGTGTAGAAATTTGGCAGTTCTTTCTCACTGATATAGTGATGTACTGTGTGCCTCAGGGGTGGAAATCCACTAAGTTGAATGTGACTGATCAAGGAAAGGTCTCTCACTCTGCAGAGAAAAGCCTTAACTATGTTTGACAGTCCTACCCTGTCACCTCCTGGGATTGATGTGGTCAGGAGCTCGCTGGCAGAGCGCAGCTCGTTGTCACACGGAGCTTCTCAGAGACCTTTGGCACCAGTGACTTCTCTGGAGCAACAACAGCTTTATCCTCAGCGTGGTAAGAGGGGAGAGGTGCCAGTCTGTACCTTAGGGTCCTTGGGATGAGGTGGGGTTGTATCTGACAGCTTCTTGGGGACACCCTGCTGCCGGTGGTGTGGCCAAAGCTGAGACAGCGAGTGTGCTGCTGCAGCTCAGGGAATTTGACTCCAAACTTTGAATTCAGTCTCTAAACAGGTGTGTTCCCAAGCATCCCAGCCCATCCACGTTGTCCTTTTGTTCAGCTCCTGCTGTTGGAGTAAAAGGAAACTGAAAACACAATGAGTGAGCAGGCTCCCATCACTACCTGGGCTCGGCTCTGGGCTCGGCTCTGCTGCTCACGCCGCACGTGCAGCCTTGTGACAGAGATGTCTGGCTTTCTTTTCTCATGAAAACCTCTCTTATACTGAGAAACTCTAACACCCACAGGGGTAGAAAGGTTACAGTTGCTAGTGCATGGGGAGGAAAAGGGTGCGGTTCACACAATACTCATTTTGAATTTTTTTCACAAACTCAAAGCAGCAGCGATGCTGGGCCAGGACCTGAAATAGATTTAACCCTCACAGAGCAGAGAGGAGTTCAAGCTGGTTTTGCATCTCGTGCAAACAGCTAATAAGGCTACCTGGAGCTCTGTGCTACTGCAGGGCTCTTATATTTTTGGATATTAAATCTTAGGTTAATACAAAATCTGTGTCAGCCGTGGAAACAAAAGTTGTAAAATTCATCCTCCCATTCAAAATCCCCAGGGAGTGGAGTGGCTGATGAACAAGGAACTGACATACACAGAAAAGCCTTGAACAAACCTGGGGTTCAAAATCTCACTCAAACACTCTGCCATGAATCCAAATATTTTTTCCCATAGTTCCCCCCTTAGCCTCCTTCATTTTGCTCTGCAGCCAGGCTGGACGTGGCTGATGCAGCAGGGATTCAAAGGGATTTGGTGTTTACATTGCATCAGCTCCTCCTGCTGTGGTCAGGGACCCTCACTGCCGGCTCTCCATGGCAAAGATCCCAGCTGTCCACCTGGCAGAGCTGCAGCAAAGCCCTGGAGGTGGGTGGCTTTAGGAAGCTGGTACCCTGCTGGGGGAGGATGTCACAGAGCTGGCAGTGGGTGACCCCAGCAGGTCTGTGCTGGGGCTCAGCACCGAGGGGCACCTTGGAGAGCAGCCGCAGACAGGAAAGCAGGAAATGTTTTGCAGAACAGAGATAACATAGAAATAATGCTCTGCAAATGGTTTGATTTGCTGATTTACATGTTCAGGGGCTGCCATGTAAGCACACAGGAAAAGGAAATGGAATGGAGGAGGAGGGGGAGGAAAAAGGCAAGAGGACAACACCAAACAGGCTGGCAGGTTTCATTGGGAGCAGGACTTCATGTGCTGGGTTTTCTCCTGAGCACGGTGAGTTGTGGAGGTCTGCAGTCACACATGGACACTCAGGATTGTGAGCCCTTTGGTTCAAAAGGATGTCTGTCTTTATCAAAATGGGCAACTTACATCATCTTGGGGTCCTTCTGCACTGAAAATTCCCTGATGTGTACAGCTGGAATCACCCTGGGCACGCCAGACCTTATCTAGAGCAAACCAGTTTCTGAACCGCTGATCTAACTTCAGCTGTCTGATGGAGGAGTCACAGAGGGTGGAGTTGTGAGCCCTGTGCTCTGTTGCTCAGATTTTCTCAAGAAAAGAAGACTTCAGAGGTCTCTGTGACTTCCTTTGGGGTGAACCCTCCCTTGGCATTAGCCTCAGCCAGCAGTGGGCTGCCTGCCAGCAGCAGGTCTCTCTGCAGAACCTCTGTGCACAAGTGATTTTTGTGAGCCTTTGCCAGGCTTTTTGTGGTCCAACTGACTGCACCTCAGTGGGGGAGCTCACAAGCTCACAGGCACGGGCAGGCTCTACTTTACAATTACTTGTTCCTTAATTTGGTCACTTCCTTCGTGTCTCTGAGCTCCACTGAGGAAAATGAGGCTCATATGTGGGTGGTGAGCTCCACTCTGCAGTGGCCAGGCTGTGGAACCACCTCCTGCAGCTGGATGTCTTTTTTGAGACATCTCCTCTGAGTCTTGGTGGGGGGTGCTGGTGGGTGTGAAAGACTCTGCTGGAATCACAGAATAGAACTGTTTAAGTTGGGAAAGATCCCTAAGATCATCCAGTCCAACTGTTAACCCAGCACTGCCAAGTTTACCACCAAACCACGACCCTAAGTTCCTCAACCAAACATTTTTGAACCCTTTCAGCGAAGAGTTCAAAAAATGCATTGTTATAAGCAACTTAATATTTTGAAGAAAGGAAATTACCTGATGAAGGTATGATATTAAGCCTCTAACTAAAGTAAAAGATTTAGTGGGGCACATATTTGGAGATATTTGCTTCACTTTTTCTCAGATAAATTCCCTGATACAGTGTGAAAAAGGAAGTATGGTCTTCCTTGAGATTTTTAGGTATGTATACACCCCAAGGAGAGAGAAAATCCAAGCTTTTCCCCCTCCTTTCCCACCAGTTTTTCAGATCCTCTTACTCCATCATAATAACAGAGCAGACAACAGAAAAATCTACTGGAAATCACCCTTGAAAACACTGACTTGTGAGCTCTGGCACATTTTTCTCAATATAAATATAAATATATCTTGCTATAAATTGGTCTTCCTATAGACACCTGGGATTTTGTTCTGTGTTCAGCAGTTTGCTTTCACTTAAACAATGAATTTACAGCCTCATTTTCCAAGCACAATTTCCATGCCCTCCTTGGTGCTGGGAATTTACTATTTGAAGATTCATTTGTGAAGCAACCATATAAATTGGAAAGATTCTTTGACATTAAAAATCATCTCTTTCATCATATTTTCTCCTGACACTAGCAGCTTCAATCATTTTGTAAATAAAATAGCTCATGGAAAAACAGATGGTGAAGCTTCACCTGGTGCTGGGGTGGCACAGGCACATTTTAACACGTGACACTTGGGATGGAAAGTCTTTGTCTGTCTGTCTGGGGTGTGTGAGAGTGATTCCTGTGGTAGCTTTTCTGGAGTGACTTTGCAGAGTGGAAGCAGGTGGACCTTGACACCACAACTCTGTGCACTCCAGCCTACCCAGATGTAGGATGCTTTTGCATGAAACCTCTGCTCAGCCAAACCTGCAGGTTTCACCATTTTAAGAAATGTAAATACTTCATAATTCTCTGCCAGCTTTGGTAGCATGTGCTGTCAAATAATGGGAAGAAAACAGATACAGCTCAGTTCTGGACTTATCCTGTGTTCTCTTTTCATTAATCTCATCTCTGTCTGAGTTTTAGTTTTCTCTGTTTAGAAGACATCTGTGAATTCTTTTAAAGACTTCCTTTGCAGATATTTTGAGATGAAGTGGCAAAAAGATACTGTAAGAGACCCAGTTATTATCACAAATTTAAAAAAAAAAAAAAAAAACCAACAACAAAAAACAACCAACTATAGATAGCTACATATAATGAGACATGGAAATCCTAGAATTTTCCAGAACCAAATGCCAATGCTCCCACTGTCCTGACTGAATGGAAGTGTCATGGTGTGCTGTGCCAGCATCACTGCTCAGGTCCCAGGCAAATAAGATCACTGGCAGGAGTCATCCTGGAGCTGCAGCTTATGGAATACACACAGCAAATACATGGGGGAAAATAAAGGGTGTCCTGTTATGCTACCAAGCACTAAAGAGCACAGAAATGCAAGCAGACCCATAAAATATGTCTCCCATTCCTCTGCAGAGGCACCTTCCTGTCTGACCAGCTTGGGTGACATCCTGGCACTCTCAGGAACAGGAGGAAAGGGCTTTGAGGACAGAAGAAGAAAGAAGATGGTCCAGAAAGGCAGTGGCTTTGCTTGTTTTCATGATACATGCCTAGCTGTCAGTGAGGGCTCTGGGCAATGATAAACTAGCTCATGTCTTCAGCAGAGAGATGGATGTGAATGTCTGCAGGTAGCTGCAGGAACAGCCACTGGTATCCTACACCTGGTTTTGGGTGCTCTGGAGAAACCTGACATTGCACAGCCAGTCCCTTTGCTCAGGACTTCTTTAAAAAGGTTGCTCAGAGCCCCATCTAGCCTGGCCTTGAACATTCCCAGGGATGGGGGAGCCACAGCTGCTCTGGGCAACCTGTGCCAGGGCCTCAGCACCCTCACAGAAAGGAATTTCTTCTCAGTATCTAAACCTGCCCTCTGACAGTTTGAATCCATTATCCCTTGTCCTGTCACTCCATGCCCTTGTAAAAAGTCTCTCTCCAGCTCTCTTGCAGCCCCTTTGGGCACTGGAAGGTCTCCCTGGAACCTTCTTTACTCCACGTTGAACACCTACAACTTTCTCAAGTCGGTTTTCCTAGCAGAGATGCTCTGGCACCCTGAGCATCTTCGTGGCCTCCTCTGGGCCTGCTCCACAGGATCCACATCCCTCTGACGTTGGGACACCCAGGGTTAGATGTCCAGCAGCACTGCAGGTGGGGTCTCACCAGCGTGGAGCAGAGGGACAGAATCCCCTACCTTGACCTGCTGCTGAGGTCAGGGTTGGCTTTCAGCACCCCAAAGTCCTTCCCAGCAGGTCTCTTAATCCATCCTGCTTCTGTCTGCTGGCTGGTGGAATGACAGCCAGGGATATGTCAGCTAATATTTTTGATTTAAAATTTTTCTTAAAATAATTATTAATAAAATGGACACAGTGGATACCAGACCTCTTTCCCTAAAAAACTTCTTAGCAATCCAAAGGCAGAAAAACAGGAGGAGAGAATGAAAGTTGCTGTACTGTTTATAAAAAAGACATTTTCTGGTGTTCTTTGCTACAGTTCTAAGGTTCCCTTATTGTGGTTTGTTGTAAGAAAATTATGAGCCTGTCATAGTAATTTAAGATTTGGGCCCTGTTTCCTAGCAATGATATTTTCTGTTAGGACACCATTTTGTGTCTCGTGCTAGAGGGGGTCTTGGTAGAAACATCAGTGATAGGACAACAAAGCAATAAATAATCTGTTATGATGTCTAAATCCTTTTGAAAAATGGCAATAACATGCTGGTATTTGCTCTTCAAAGTATTATCCATTATTTGGGAATGAAGGAGCAACCTCTTTTAGTTAAAAACCTTATCAAGCTCAATCATAAAATCAAATGAAAAGCTGTATTCAAATGCAACCTAATTTATAAAGTGAATTATTACTTTATTGAATAAGAAATTTAAATAGTCTAACATGAAAAATCAGATTCTATCAGCTCTTGATCTTTCTTTGGTAACCACCAGATTACAAGTAGTCCCTAATTCTATGTCTGCTACTGAATTTCAGTTCACTTTATTTTAGCATATTTGAAGGGAGTTTGTTTATGGTACAACTGATGGGAAATTCCAGACGGAAAGGAGGAGTTAGTACATAGAGAGACAGACTCTGAGCTTTTCTTCTAAGCCTTGGTTTTTTTTTTTCTGAGAAGGAAAGAACAAAACAACACCACCCTTCTAGCAGTGCTTTTTCATCTGGCTGTGTGGGTGGTATGTTGAAATAATAGTTTGGTGGAGATGAAAGAAAAGCGTGGCTGCTGTGTAGCTGCTATCAGAGGGGGGAATCCCAGCCCTTTAAAGAGTGTGCACAGCCAGACCTGAGCAGTGTTATTAGAGGGTTCAAAAGAAAAACCAGCCCAAACAACCCCCTTCTCAGCAAACCTCCCCTGGATTTCCAGCGTGTGCAGCAGGGCCAGGTCTGTGACTGGGAGATCTCTGCCAGCATGTGGCTGCTGAGTCTGGGCTCTGTGCTGAGTCTGCAGAGGTCCTGCTGGCTTGAAACAGCTCCTGCAGAGGTGGGCAGCCTTGCTCTGGAGATGCAAAGGATGGAGAGCCCACCAGTCCCCTGTTGTGTTGGGTGTTTTGTCCCAGTTATCAAAGAGCACTGGTGATAGCTCTCCTTTCTTCCAGTCTGGACCCAGCAGAAGACAGAGTGTTGTTGATATAAAAGGAATACACCTGCTTAATACAAAAGGAGCACATCTATTTCAACCTTCCCACCTAAAGCAAAGCAATCTTTAGCTCCTGGTGTTTTCTTCCATGTAAATTCAAGGTACAAAAAAAGGCAGCACTCCCAGAAGCCATTCTTAGCAGAATGTCAGACTCAGACACTTATCATGACCCCCCTCTTTTCTAGACCACATTTAAACCACAGTCTGCTTCCTCTCCTTAGCAATCACACTTTTTGTCATCTGTGGTGCCTAGAGACCTACAGGTGAGTCTTCCTACTTGCCAGTGCAGAGCAGTAAAGCACCTCAGCAGTCTCACTTTAGTGCCTGGTAGAATTATGGAGACTAATCTGGGAGTTATTGAAAAACACTTGGAAGACAAGGCAGACACCGGTCACAGCCAGCACAGGTTCATGAAGAAAAGTCCTGCTTGACAAACTTAATTTCCTTTTATGACAAGGTAGCCAGTCATCATAATAATCCTTGATCAAGGGAAGCCAGTTGATGTAATCGTTTTGGATTCCAGTAAAGCTTTTGACACTGTCTCTCACAGGATCCTTCTGGACAAAATGTCCAGCAAACAGCTGGATAAATACATATCTATGATTCCATGACTCCCCAGGCAGTGTCAGGTTCCTGTGGGTTCCTACAGGGATCTGGGTTGCTTTGGAGAAAGGGCATGATGAAGAGAGGAGGGGTGGAAGAGGGTGAGGGTTGTACCTCTCCCACTGAAAGCAGGCCAAGTATGTGCAAAATACATCTGTGTTTCAGAAGGGAAGCAGTTGGGGAACTGACTGTGGCTGGGGAACTTGGCTCTCAGAAGGAAGTCCCAGTCCCTGGTGCTGAGGCTGAGGCTATTTTTGTCTTTTAACAGACAACTGTAATGGATCAAATGGAAAACCAGCCCTGACAGCTGGGTCTGAAGCACGCCTGCTGCCCATGCACCCTGCCAAAGGTCAAGCTCAAGGCCAGAACTGTGCTGGCACAGTTAGCAGCCTGTGGTGATAGTCAGGAACTCAAGATGCAAACGGTGTTTTGTGAAAATATTTGTGCAGTTAGCCTCCAACTGCAGTCACAGTAGACTGAGAAGAGATTTAATGTGATGGACAAAGCAAATAAAAGACCCAAGAGCAGAGTGAGTCCTGAACCTCACACAGGGTGGTGTTTGCTCTGGTGTTTGCTCTGGTCTTTGCAGGTTGTTATTGCAGGTAGTTCATGGTTTCCTCTTTTCAGATTCCTTTGAAAAGTGCACACATGGAAAGTGTGCAGACAACAGAAGGCAGCAAGAGTGCTTTCCTGGGGAACCAAAGGTTTGCCTAGTTCAAAGTCCAGCCTCCAGTGGTGACTCAAAGCAGCTCCTGGGGAGCAGCAGTGTAAGGGGGGTAGCTGCCAGTGTCCTCTCCCCAGAGCTGCTCCCTCACTCCACGAGTCTGCTGTTTCAGGGGTGGGGCTGTTTCAGCAGTGATCTTTCTACTGCTGTGCATGAGCGTGGAAATAATTTCCCTGCATCTCTGCCCACGTCTAACACAGTATACACACTCACAGTTCCTTCATTCCCTTTTCTCTTAGAGCTGTACTGGGACCCTGTGCTGTGACTGTTCTTTAGTATTTGCACCAGCTCTCACATCAATTATGGGATAACTTTTAGTGTTTTACAGGACACAGCATTGTTCCCTGGTACAGCCTTGGAAAACCCTGAATCTGTCATGTCTGGGCCAAACTCATCAAAACTGTAACTCAGTTTGGCAAGTAATTCTTGTTCTTTGAAAGATGCCAGTTATCATTTCCTACTCATTTCTACTTGACTGTACTCACCCCATTCATCCTTTACCCTTTTGGAGTATTGATACACTATGAGCACTTCTTCAAATGGAAGTGGGAGAGAGCTCATGTCATCTCTTTAATGCTAATTAGCCATAGTGCTTATTTTAAATACTTTCTCCCTAGTAGATCTTGCTTATGAGACTCTTAATGTAACTCCTCAGAAAAATGTATATCACATCAACAACCCCTTGTTATGTATGTACATGGTCTCACTTCTTTCTGAATACAGACAAATATCTATTTAGTACTTTTCTTTTTTACATTACCATTCATTTTACTACCCCTCTCTGGTGATATTCCTGCACTATTTTTAAACTCCTTTTGTTCTTAGTAGAAGAAAAAGACTTTATTTTCTCTGTTCTGAGGTGCAGAACACCTTCTAAATTTACTTACTGATTTCTTTCACTTGGTTACTTCTATTTTATTAACTGGTAGCTGTTTACCCCTTTCACAGCTGTGATTGCTTTTCAGTTTCACATTGATTCCTTCACTTTGCTGCTTTTCAGTTTCACATTGATTCCTGAACTTTGCTGCTGAACCAGGATGACATTTTTAGTGTGATCTGTTTGCACTCTTGGCTTGGAAATCCTGACTTTTTGACCATCTGATAAACCCTTCATCAAAGGCCTGAACTTTCATCTGGGTTCTTCTGCCCACATTTTGTCTAGCAATGAACCTGGATAGTAATTTTCCTTTGAGCTAGAGAATGTACCTTTTTAATGCTGAGTGTTTAGGGCAGGTAAATAATCAGGTCACAATCAGGTCACAATGATGCCTGGCATTCAGAGGTCAACAAACTTTCTACCCAGAATTTGGTTCACCACGTTATCTTGCAATGAACACTCTCACCATGGGTTAGAGAATTCACCTGTACCACCCAAATGCTATTTTTCTGTTGGCTACTTACATCCCTAGCATGTGTCTCCCACGTGAAGCTCTCTGTGCATACAGAACTCTTCTGTCCACAAATTGGATGAGGGTTAAATGAATAATGGGTTTGAAGAACAGTCATCCTGCTTTTTGACTCTGTGACTTTGTCTGGTGGTCTGTAGCAGATTGTTCTGCAGATACTGTCCCTGTTCTGCTGAGCATCTTGTAAATCTGACCTAGAACTCACAAGTCCACAGTGGTGCTGAACAGAACCACCCCCAGTCTGCCCTTCCCAATCAACAGTTTTATTTCAGTATCAGAACAGCCATCTCACCAGGCTTCCGTGACATCAGCCACATCAAATTCCATCACAAGTAACTTTCTGTTCCTCTCATTTCTTACTGGCCCTTCTAGCACCTATATAATTGACCACAAGTTCTCTTTTTTCATCATTCAGTGCTTTCCTCCTTCAGTCAGCAAGCTGCTGTCTGAGTGTGGAGTTGCATGACACACACTTTCTTGGCAGTGTGTATTGTTGCTGCTCTAACGAGCCCTCTATGTCTCTCTCTGAAAATGTGGGCAACCCACATGTGACAGTATTTTTTTTTTCTGTTTCTGATGTTACCTCTTTTCCTCAAAGAAGGAGACAAGCAAAAGCAAATCTGTTTGCCTCATACCCATTGTGCTGGCCATCTACAGCTTATTCACAAGCTGTCCTGCTTTGCTTTGGTACACAGAATTCAGTCAAATACAAATCTTTTTTTGTGTGTGTTCAGGCAATTATTTTATGTCAGCTCTAGAAGGATGAAAACAGGAAAGACCTGAATCCTCATGAGAAAATCTTCAGTTGTAGGATGTTTCAAGAACAGTTTTGCTGATCTGTTGACACACTGTGAATATTGATAAGTGAAACTGCTCTTGAGCCACATCACTGTTACAGCAATGAAAAATGAAACATCATCTGTAGTATCTGGGTTGAGGGAAAGTGGTTGTGAAACAAGCTGTAGTGGTGGGAATGTCTTTCCACAAGGAGGAAATGAGGAGAGTACGAGACAGTAACAGCAAGTGTGTCTGGGGGAAAGTGAGAACCACCATGGCCAGAGAGCCCAGCACTGTGGGAGCTGCAGAAGAACATGGCAGGGCACGTCCAGCAGCACCATCCCAGCTCCTGAATCCCAGCTCCCATCCCATTGCAGGGCTGCCAAGCCCACTCAGGACTCACCCAGGTGGAGATGTCCTTGCTTCTGGCTGCAGAACCTGGAATGGGCTGGGGGAACATAATGGAAATCTCGAGCCAGGTGAAAGCATCTTCTGGGTTCAGGCAGGGGCTGCTGAGGCAGAGAGAGACCAGGATCCCATGGATGCTACATTAGGTGGTGTGGAGAGGGTCAGAGAGAACAGTAAGGAATGTAAGGATGGGGAAGAATCATCATTGTGCCATGTCTAAAAAGTCAGGACAAAACTTGTAGGTGTTACAGCCAAGTAGGCACAAAAAGAAAAGGCAGGAAGAGTGGGCTGGTGCAGGGAGGTAAAGGGGGTTTCTGCAGCCATGGCATTTGGGATGGGAAGTTGGGGGAGAAGAACTTTGTGCTGCTGAAGGTGGGGATGGTGAAGGAGGTGTGGGCAGGATGTATTAGTGTGGGCAAGATGAGAAAAGCCCCAGAATGGTGATGCTATAGGCAAAGGTAGGAGTTATTGAATCCGACTGCAAGGAGAAGTTAAGGAGACAGGAGAAGAAAAGGAGAGTGAAAGAAGGCATTAACAGGAATGTGAATGGGTCTAAAAGAAAGGTTTGTGGAGGAAGAGCAGTCTTTGAGCTGCTCTTCCTGCAAGAACATGCAAGGGATGTGCAAGAGCTCCCAGTTACAGAGAGGTCAGAATAACTGTGCAGATGAAAATACCCTTCTCAGTAAAATGGTTATTGTGATGGGAAATTGGGATCAGTCTGCTAGAGGAGGGACTGGAAAATGGTGATGGCACCTTTACTGGCAAGGCCTGCAGAGCTGATGTGAGGGGCAGACACCAAGCCCAGCTCCTGGAGCAGACTGGGCTGAAGGCTCACCAGGGAGGATCTGGATGGATTCACTACTGGATTTGTTAGCTTCTCCTCAGAGATGAAAATTGTAAGGAGGAGCTTGGAAATAGATACTGGGCAGATGGACAGGCACTATCAGTTGTCCTGGGAGGTGAAGCATGAAGCCACTGTTTTTTGGACATGAGATGTGGCTACAAGAGAGCTGAGAACACCTTTCCCACATGGGGAAAGGGCTGGGAGAGCTACTGCAGGGCTTTAAGGAAATGAACCTAGGAGCTCCCCCCAGGAGGGAGTTAGGAGAACATCTAGTGGTGGCCTGGAGTTTTGTGGGGTTTCCCTCCATCCCTGTGACTGGTGGCCTCATGGTGTCTTCCCAATGACTCAGAGAATTTCCCAAGGCCCTGCTGAGAGCTCTCAAAACTGGTTTGTGGTGGGTTTCTTTTGAGCATCTAAACTGCAAAAGTAATTTTCTAGCTCCTCTCTGTCTGGGAAATGGAGTAGTCACTGGGAAAGCACATGTCAGATGGGACCTGGGTTGTCTGTCTGTCTGTCTGCCAGCTTGTGTGTCCCCAGGCAGGACCTCCTGGATGGTGTGATCCTAACACCTACAGCCAGGGCTGTCACCACCCTGCCACCTTGCCAGGGTCACAACTCCAGGTCTGAAAAGCTCCATGAGAGACAGTGTGAATGCAGCCCTGCATCTGCATTTGGTGGGAAAGATAACTTCCAATACTTAAAACCTCTAATTTTATTTTACCTCTTAAAAGTAGAAATTTTACCTCTTCAGAGCTTTGCTACTTTGCTCCTTTCCTGCTCATGGATAATCACAGCTCTTCTCTCCTCATGGACATGTATTTGTTTCCACGTGTCCAAAAGACTCCCACAGATAGAGAAGCACAGCTCTGCCCAGGAAGCCACTGGGGAGGAAACCTCATGCTGGGCCAGGAGCAGCTCAACAGAGCTACCTGCTGCTGCTATCAAGCTGCTTTTCATTTTTTGCTTGGCTATTTATTACAGAGACCCCTCAGTGGTGGTGAGGAGCCCATGCACGCTCTTGGTGTGTGAGCACTAAGCTGGTGCTCATTTACATTTCCCTGTCTTGTGTCAGCCTGGCTGCCTCAGTAAATACCCTCAAATGCTTGTTGCCTGTGCTGAGATTCTCTTGTCCCTGCATGACTGGAGGGATCTCACACACTTCCATGCAGAGGACTCAGAGGTGGCACAGAAAAGTCATAACAATGTATTAATCCAAAAAGAAGCTTTCACAGCTTGGGCAGTCAGGGATAGCTTCTTGTTTTTTCTTGAGTCACTCATTGTAAAACTATTCAAGCTACTCAGGGATAGAGAAAGTTATCAAGGGCTTTAAAAGAGGCAAATTCAGACATGCCTTGGCTGTTCAGGCTGCACATCCAACCTTTTTGCTTGTAGATGGAATGTAGCTGTTTCCATGTTGAAAAAATAACATGACTAAGATGTAGGGTGTTTGAATAATAAAGCAGCCCAGTCTGGGCCCCACTGGGTGTGAAAGCAAGACTCAGCTTGTAACGTGTGGCTTCGAAGCCTCTGACTGATTGGTGATGTTTTATCTGAACCTCTCAAACCATAGGAATTCAGGAATGGCCCAGGCCAACTCTACAAATTCTGTTCCTGCAGAATGGATGTCATTCTCCAGGCACAGAATCATGGAATGGTTTGGGTTAGAAGAGACCTTAAAGATGATCTTTTTTAACCCCCTGCTGTGGGCAGGGACACCTCCCACTAGATCAGCTTGCTGAAAGCCCCATCCAGCTTGGAATGGGCATGGCTCTGTTCTCCTGAGTCATCAGTCTGCCCCCTTGATCCACTCCTCACAGCCACAGCTCCTCTTGGCTATGCCTGTCTGGATGACCTTTGTCTTGGGAAATGTTCCATCTTGACCAGGAAAAGGTCTGAGAGTGTGGCTACAGTCAGCAAAGTCAGGGGGGGCCCCTGTGGGCTTTAGGCTGCAGAAGTGGGACACAGAGAAAGGGTTCATGAGCCTCTGTGGCTGTGGCTTGAGCCAGCAATGAGAAAAATGTGGGGAAGAGCAGTGACAGCATTTAGACTTTGAGGCCTTTGTTGTTCTGCCCAGGTGCTTTGAAAAGGGTGAATAACACTCAGACTCACTGCCTGGGTCATTCACCTTCTTTCATTAGTGTTTTGGAGAAAAAACTAAGGTCACAAATTTAAAAGAATGCCCCAAAGCCTACAAAGCTGTGAATGATTTTAAGAGGTCACTTTCAGCTGTCATTTCAAACTTTTTGGACAGAGCATTCTTGGGGAGCAGTAGCTTAATTTGAGTGATTGACACCTGTCATATTAAAAATGTGGACTGGTTAGGACTCCATTTCCAAGGATGAAGACAATTCCTCTGGCCCTGAGATGATTTTAAAATCACAACCAGGCATTACCTTCCCATGCTTTGTCCTAGATTTTTAGAGCTGGTACGTGGTCTCATCCCACCCAAGATTTTACAGAGACTTTGTTTTCCCCAACTCAGTTAATGTATTTCTCCTAAACCACCACTACCATAAATTAATAAATAAATAAATGATCCTGCATCCCAAAAGCAGATCAATTATTCAGGGTACTTCCTGGGTATAAGATCTCTGGAGCAGCAACATTTAAGAGGCTGTGGATCAGCTACTTTGCAGTGTCATGAAAATTTCATGCTCTCTTGGCAAGGAAGTTAGTGAGTCAGGCAAATGAACTCTTATGCTGTCTCCCTGACCTGTATACAGGCATACACAGTTTCAGATTACAGCTCTGTGTGTGTGGATCAGAGAAAAGGAACCCAAGTGCATTTAGGCCTTTGACATCCAAGGAGTCCAAGTTTCAAATATGCAACACCATTAAACATGTTTTGAAAATTTCAGCCCTGGTGACCCTAAAAAAA
>VZRH01000528.1:0-24256 GCA_013397555.1 Urocynchramus pylzowi | reverse complement strand
AAAAAAAAAAAAAAAGCAATCATGATAATAAAAAATGCCTTACAGATAGATTGTTGGTTTCTGAATGTTCTAAAGGCAAAGGTCCAAGTCAGGCACAGAACATCTACCTGAGAGTATCTTTACTGGCCTGCTGGCACTGACTCCTCCTGCTCCTGGCCATGACTGCTACAGCCTCAAGGCTGTGTGTCTCACCTGGTCTGCAAAGTGTGGCTGGAGGTGGAAAAGAAGTGGAAACAGAAAATGTGTCAACTGCTTGCTAAAACATGGAAGTTTAAAAAAAGCCAAGTGTGGGGAAAATTAAAGAAAAGAAAGAAGAAAAAGCAGAACCAGCAAGCAGGTTTTGCTACAGCAAAAGCAATTATGACAAAGTGAGACTGAATTTTTGAGCTGCTTACAGCTTGGTTACACTGACTTTGCTGCACTGTGTGGCTTTATTTGCTGCTCCTGACTGTCACACTCCCTCGGTTTCCAGCAAGGCACAGGAACAGTTAATCCACCTCGCACTTCTCTGCTTCTCCGATGGGCTCCGCCAGCCCGGGGTGCTCCAGCTCGGGCTGAAGGTGCCGGCTCTGGCCAGACGATGTCACGCTCATCCCGCGGATGCTCGGCAGCTCATCTGCCAGCCACAGGCACTGCAGTGGAGCTGCCTTCTGTCCTGCTGCATTAACATCTTCCCAAGCTCTCCTTCTTGTACCAATCACACGGCACAGAAGGTGCCATTAAGGCTTTAAAATTTAATGAGCTCTAATAAAACCTCTCCCTGTGATATACAACCCAAGAACAGGCTATCCTGCAGGAACATTGTATTGTGGTGTGCTTTTATATCTTTCCCTCCTCTCTGTTTTAACTGCACATTCCCAATCTCTTTAATAGCATTTCTGCATCTTTCTGTGGTGGAGTTATTGCAGATTAACTCCATAAAGGTAGGTAGGTGTCTAATTGTCTAACGTGGGGTGTCTGCCCCACCTAGCTGGAGCGTTTGCATTCCTGACACACTGATAAATGCAAACCTGCCTAAACCTTGGCTTGGCTGAAATGATCATGCCTAAATCCTGCTTGATGACTTCCCAGCCCACGGAAACAAATGGGAAGTCCATCCTCCTCCTGATTTGACCAAGAGTTCATCCTCTAAATTCAGAGGGTGCAAGAAGCTCTGTAAGTGGCTATATCCCATAAGCTTTCTCAGCACACCAGTGTTGTTCACTGGAAACAGATGGCACTGGTCTAAGCCCTCTCTCAGGCTGTTGGAAACCCAGACTGAACTTCTATTTCCCATGTGGAGCCTCCCATGTCCTGAAAACATGCTGTGAGCATCCAACTGTTAGATTCTCTGGGGTCTGGTCTCAAAGTCTCCTGCTGAAGCTGTTCCATGTGGCATAAATAATTAAAGATTCACTGGACCAGAGAGAAGTGGAAGATGGACTCTCCTTCCCCATGGTCAGGACACTCATATGTGTAATGTGGGAAAGTCAAGTTATAGGCTCCTGCTCCAGTGAACAGCTAACTAGCAGCACAAGTTGGACCAGCTCCAACAGGAGAGGCTGAGACCCCCTTCCCAGGACCATCCAGGGCCTGCTCATTTGGGCATTTCCATGAAACAAGAGAAGAAAAACCAAGAGCAAAATCTTCAAGCCCCTTAACTGCTGATTAAGAGGTGAGATGTCTCTGTGGGGAGGACCTGAGCTACCTCACATGAAGGCTGGAGGATGAGGAGGATCAGAAGTGTCCATCCAGCTCTGTGTCTGTCTCCAGCCTCAGCTGAAGGCAGGTTCTGGTGGAAGAGCAAAACCACAGGGGAAATCTTTAATGATACCTCCCCAAGATACACACTGGACCCAAGTGGATGGAAACACCTGGACACCTCACCTATGTTCTCCATGGTTTATTCTTGTGTCTTACCCAGCTAGCTCATTTCCTATGAACTTCAGCTCCTTATTTTTCTGGTACCTGTGGCAGAGGGCAGGACAGCCAAATCTGAACTGGGAGATCCCTGGGGTGGCCGTGTGTTGGAATTTCAGGCGCTTTCTTGCTCCAGGGTCAGGGCAAATAAAACTCAGGAGATGTTGTTTTTGAAGTCTCACTCTGAAGTTTATTATCCTTATCTATTACAAACTCACGAGATGTGAGCTCTCTCTAACAAGTTAAGAAAGTGCCCTAAAATGGTGCCTGTTCAAAGCTATTTAAGTCCCAATTATCCAAAAAACAGTTGACATCTATATTATTTATGTTTCTAACCCAATTATGATCACCTAAAACCCGCAATATGGACATCTTTCATCCAATTAGAGAAAATCACCCAGATCTGAGAAGAAGAAGGAAGAAGAAGGTGCAAAAAGACATCTAATCCACAACCAAAATTCTCCATCTTGGCTCCCATATATCACCATACACTAAAACCCCAAATCTAAGTTTTTTCACCCTGTGAGACCACACAATACTATCCAAACTACACATACACCGTTTCTGTGCTATGTGTCAATTTTTGAAGCCTTTTCCAAGGTCTCAGGTCAAATGCAGTGTTTACTTGAGGGTTGGCACCCTTAAATTCAGAAAGCTCAAAGCTTTCAGCCATCAGAGTTCCAACATCCATGGGCCTCAGGGTGAGCACAGCAACTTGTCTGCAGGTTTGCTGCTGTGCAGCACTGAACATTGTGCACTTCTGAGGCCCACAGGCACCACCACAGCACAGACCTAACTCTGGCTCTGGGGTTTGCCACTGTAAAGTGACACCAGTCTCTATTGTTTTTCACCTGATACTTTTCTTTAATGACCTGAGTGTGCAAGACCCCATCTGAGGTGATTTTATTTTAGTCTCAGATTGGGTTTGCTCATTTTGCAAAAAGAAAGGGGGAAAGAAAAAGTGTTTCTTTTTGAAATAACCCTCCAGCAAAGGTTCTCTCAATTCCCCAGTCTGTTGCAACAATTTTAAAGAGGAGGCAAGGCGTGGAAAGAGAGTATTTTCCTTTTGGTATATTTGGACAGAAAGGCAAGTGCCCAGGTCTGAAGAAGAAAACTCCAGGCTAAGTTTGGAAGCTTCTATTTCAGTCTTGGAAAACTGCAGGAGTATCTGAATTTATCCAGATCAGTAGTGGAGCTAATGAAAAGTGTTTCTTTGCAGATCTTCCCCAAAGGATATCCTTACTTATCACCTCAGCTGGCTGTGACACTTGGCAGAAATGAGTGGAGCTGCACAGGTGTTAAAACTCAATAGTACACAGAAAACCAAGGCTCTCATCTAGGCTCCTTGTTAGGAAGGTTTTTAAGCACTTTTAAATATGTTTGCAACTCCCCTGATTTCAAGTCAAACTCCTTGCTTAACACATTAAAAGGAGAGATGACTTCGCTTTGGAAGCCCTGGAGACTTCGTGGAGAAGCTGTTTGACCTCCTTGTGTCTCAATCCATCCAGAACATGAGAGTGAAAAATAAACAGCACCTCATTAAAAAAGAAATAGATAGTGTGACTGACCTGAGCTTGCCTTGGTAAATAAATTACAAAGCCATAAAGCTGCTGGAGGAGCTGGTTTGCCCCTTTGAAACAACACCCACTTCAGGCACTCTCCAGACACCGAGCTGGGGGTGACACAGAGACAACGCCGAGGAGCTCTTATCACTACCTGCCTGTCAAGCCCCCATACATTCTTCCTTGTCTGAGCTCAGCAGAAACTATAAACCAGTGATGAGAGGTTGCAGTAAACACCAAAAGAGACTGATTTACCCATGAGCTTTCCCAACTGTTCTTGCCACCCAAAAGCATCCCAAGGTCAGCTTGACACCTGAGTCCTTCTCTGTTCCCAAAGGACTGACCTTGATAGCTCAGCTTCCCAGGGTTTTAGATGCTGTTGCTCTCAGAGCTGTTGGCTGGGATGCTCTGTATTTCCTTGGTAAATTGCAGGGTTTGTGAGGCTGGCATGAACAGTTGGACTGGATGATGTTGGTGTTAAAGTGGATGTCTTCCAACTCTATTCTGTGATTCTATGAATAAGGAGCAAAAAGGCCAAGGACTGCTGGGAGAAGGGTCAGAATAATGATCTGGGATCCTGAAGAGTAAAAGAAAGAGCCAACCAAAGTTTGGGACTGGTATGGGTCTCTTTAAGCTCTGAGATGACAGAGTTTGTCTGAGTGAAAATCAGTGCCTCTATTTCAGCATCAAATCAGAATGAAGAGTGGAAAAGTTCCATGGATGTAAAAGCAAAAGTTGTCTCTAGAAAAGTGTTTGTAGGGAGTTCACCACAGATGAGGATGTGTACTGATATAACAGGATTGGAAGTGGGGAAAGGCTCCATCTACCACACAACCAGGTGAAGCATGATCCCCTGGCACACCACTGCTTCAGAAACAAACCAAATGCACACATCCCCTCAAAGAGAGCAAACTGCAGCTTCCTGCCCAGTGCTGCCTGGATTATCTGCCCATGGATTACCTTCCCATGACCTGAAACTCTCATCCTGTCCATTCCCTCATCCCTGGATAGCCTCTGTCTTTGGGAATGCAGAGGTCACATGAAGAGATTACAGCCTAGACATTTAAGCTACATCAACACCTGTCCCTGTGCTGTGTCCTAAAGGCAGGATGGCAACAGGATGTTTCCTCCATGTGTAAAAAGAAACCTTCCTGATGGACCATGATCCCATTGAAGAGAAGGTGCAAATTTGCTTTTCAGTAGCTGCAGAATCAGTGCTTAACTAATGTGGAACTGGTTATAGATACAGTTTCTTGGCCTTTCTATGCTACCTTTAAATTCTTGTGTAATTAAAGAGAAGCAAGGAAAAACCCCAAACCACAACAAGCACCACTTTTGATTGCTCCCCCT
Organism: Urocynchramus pylzowi; assembly: GCA_013397555.1. Taxonomy (NCBI): domain Eukaryota; kingdom Metazoa; phylum Chordata; class Aves; order Passeriformes; family Fringillidae; genus Urocynchramus; species Urocynchramus pylzowi. The sequence continues at coordinate 19,445 of VZRH01000528.1, read as the reverse complement.
ATGTTTAATGAAGTTGTAAAGATTAGAGAAATGTGCAGAGAAGACACCTGAGCATGGCAGAACAGAGCTGATGGGCTGTACCCAGCCTGCTGCTGGCACTGCTCACAGCCAGAGGGTCTCTAAGTGATTCAGGTCACTTCTTATCCAGGACAGGGAGGCTCAGGTGCAGTGAGTGGAGAGAAACAACCGTGGAACTTAGGTTAGGTACCCAAATGCCCTTTGCCCTGGGCAGAAGGTGTGATTCTGTGTGTCCTGCCAGCTCTGCTGCCTTCTGCTCACCCATGTGAAAACCTCCATCCCAACCAGATGCTGCAAGATGAGGATGGAGTTTTGCCTTTGTTTTTAACCACCTAAACAGCTGTGTTTTGCCTCTGAATGAGTTTGAGATGCATTGGGAAAGCAGCTAAATGGTAATCTCTGCATTTGAGGGCAATCACGTTTGTTATTTAATTTTATTGCTAGGTATTGCATGACATTGTTCATCTTGGGGCAGGGGGGGCATTTACTGAGAGGAGTGCAGCATTCCAGACAGAAGAGTAAGTTAGGTTTCCATGATATAAATGTTCTCCTACATGCAGAGCAGTGAAAGGAGCTGTTTGCTCAGGATGAATGAAAGCATTTTGTTGGCCTCCTCTCACAGTAACTCATCTCGGGCCATACCCTGTGGGCTCTTGCTCAGATGGGTTTGTTGATGCTATCAGTAGCAGCAGCATACCTGCAAATGTCTCAGGGGTACAAACCTCGGCCAAGCCACCCCAGGAGCCCATGGAGTTATCCTGGCACAGGCTGTTTTCCAGCTCAACCTTTTCTGGGCCATCTGGGTGACTTTGTGGGCAGATTCCCTCAGGCTTATATGTGCTGAGCAATATTTAATGGGACATCTTGGAGAGTGAGAGGCCATTCAGTCTGAGTGGGGACTTGGGACTGGCCATGACTTGGAAATATTGCATATAGTTAACATCTGCACACTCCAGTGAGATAGTTAATGTGGTTAAAATCAATGGGCTGTGCTAATTTACCTCAGCTGAAGTCTGCATTTCACATGGTTTAAAGGAAGTACTTTTCAGTACTTCCTTTAAACTCTATTAAATCCAATGTTTAATTGCAAACAAACTGGATGATGGATCAGTTAAAGAAAAATCTACTGTAAAGGGTCAAGGATTTAACCTGTACTATCTCAATGACTCCCATGCAGATCTTTCAGACCAGTTATTTGCATATGTTAAAATCTAATTTGAATTGTTCATCACTTAGAACTAGGTAAGCTTTTTTTTTTTTTTTTTTTTNTTGTTCAGCATTTCTTTTTAGAATTTTTTTTTTTTTTTTTTTTTTTTTTTTTTTTTTTTTTTTTTTTTAATGAGAGATGTAACTTCAGGGCACTATTAAATTCTAATTAAAAATCAGTCAAAAGCACCCTTTTCTTAGTGTTTGTGCCTGCAGCAACACTTTCACTGTGGTATCAAAAGCTCAGTTCATTACTTCTTAATTAATTTTGCCTTGAGAAGCTCTAAGTTCTCCGAGGACCTGTTGGGTTTTTAGAGCGTTGTCTACATAGTGTTTGCTTGTACACAGCAGCCACAATCACATTCAGATCAGGAATCCTTACCCATTTAATCCAATTTGATACAATGTCTGCAGCTTGCCAGCTTTTGGGAACCTGAAAGATGCCTGAAGTTCACAACACAGAGGATATCCTGCCTGGAGTTACAGGTATTGTAGGGATTGTCTCATCTCCCTATTCCCAATGTGCCTATTTTATAGTTGAAAATGTTGGTATACAGGTAGATTTTAATTTTTTTTTTAAATTCTTTTTTTAAAATTATTTTTTGTTGAGGAAGATAATGATGACTAGCAAACTAGTCTTGCTCCTGACCCCAAAGTCTGGAAGTACTTGAGTTGGCCAATATTTTTTCCCTCCACCAGGCTCCTGGAGATGTGCATGTTTCTTTTTCAAGATAAGAAACCTGCAATCCAGATTTCCCACTGCAAATGATTCATTTCCCCTCTTGGCCCGTGTCTGATGGTGGTGAGCCAGAGCTGGCCAGTGCCCCGGGACAAAGAAAGGAAGAAAGGTAAAAGGGTGGAGGAGAAGCATCTACCTAGTCTCAGGGGACATTTTTCACTGGTTTAGGCCACTTCCACCAGAACAGCTTTGGTGATGAACAGACCATAAATGTGCTTGGGGCTGGCTGCAACATCCCAGCATTCCTCAAACTCTACAAGACAAGGGTTTGGCAGGAGAGTGTGAACCAAACTTGCAAATGGCCCTGTGAGCTGGGCAGAGAGGGACATCTGTAGCTGCTCTCTATGCCAGGAGGGACCTGGATGATACAGATTTTTATTAGGAACCTTTGTATTAAGGCTAGCTGGCACAAGCAGACCCTGTAACTATCAAAGGCAATAGTTCAAATCTGCCTTCATGTGTGTCCAAGTCTTCTTGCTGCAAGACACAGAGTTAGATGGGTGGGGCTGAGGGAGCTGTGGAGAAAAAACAGTTTAAATTGGGGGTGGGGAAGGCTTAAAATGAGACACTGAGGCAGTGTCAACTTCAAGCTTTCCTCTTGGAGAAAGTGCACAGAAAAAAAGGGGAAAATTTTTAAAATAGAAAGAAAAAAAAAAACAAACTTGATAAGTGGATGTGGGTAAGGTGTCTTTGATTCTGGGGGAAGCCCCCTTCTTTCCCCAGGTTATCCTGTCCTTTTCTTCAGCAACACTTCAAAAAAAACCTCTCCTCTTCTCAAATGCTGATTTGGTGACAGAACAGTGGCTGGATATTTTGTTCCTCCTCTTCTCTGCTGGTGATGGTGAGGGGGCTGAGCAAGAAAAGACACTGAACTGCTAATAAATTACCCTCTCAGCTCTCTCCTTTCAGAGCCTGTGCACACTGGAACCAGCAGGAGCAGATCTCAAGGCTGAGGTCCTGAGCCCTGTCTGCCACAGCCACACTTAACTGCAGGATGGATGGATGGATGGATGGATGGATGGATGGATGGATGGATGGATGGGTGGATGGATCCAGATCTAAATGGTCTCATTTCATGTTGTGGAATGAGGCCAGGAGAGGCTGAAAATCAGTACCAAGTTTGGTTCACAAGCTTCAGAGTTTGATTCTCGTGCTATGTCATAGAGCATCAACACTCAACAACAAGCAGCTGCCAGCTGACATGAGCATCCAGCTGAGGTCAGGAAGCTGCAGCCCAGCCTGTGTCAGGGAGAGATGGTCATTATTTCTTTCTGTCCTCAGAAAAGAGCCAAAGCCTCAAGGTTTTGATGCTGCAGTAGTAGATGGGCTAAGTCAGCATGTAGCTGTCAGCTGTGGCCAGAGCTGTGTTGTGCCAGCACAGACATGTCAGTCCTGGAGAGAAGAAGCTGAAAGTTTCCTCAGTTTTGATTTTCAGGTTCAGTTTGCCAAGCTTTTGTTATTGACAGGGAGCAGACCCGAGCCTGCTGTGTCCCAGAGATGTCTTCATTCAAATGTCAAGAACCACCAGGGATGTGGAGCTCAGAGAGAAGACAAGGGGAAGGAGGGACGTGTTCTTACCTGAGATGTAGGAGCAAAGCTGGCCTGGCTTTCCATGGAGGAAACATCCCAGCAGGACTGTGCCAAGGCCATAGTGGTTCAAAGATGGCAAGTTCCAGGGGAAAACATTGAGGCCCTTGCCTATTCCATGCAGCTGGATAGGACAAATGTTTGTGATACACTCCAGGATGGGATAGCAACCAGTAATGAGTTTATAAGGAGGTGCAGAGAAAGGGCTGGGCAGAGTGTGAAGAGTCCATGGATGTGCAGCCAAAAAACCTGAGCAGCACGAAGGAGAGGGATGTGCCTTACACTCAGTATACAGGAATAGCCTGAATTTCTGCCTCTGGGCCTTCCCTGAGTGATTGTTCCCACTTTGTACTGAGTGCTGATGAAGGAGGAAATACTCTTTGCTCAGGGAGCCTTAGGAGATGTTAGTGGAAATTTTGGGTGAGGAGGTGAGCAAGGCTGCAGATCAGTTTTAGCAGGAATCTGAACTGTCCAACTGTATAATTGAACCCACCCCTCTTCTTTTTCTGCTGAGAACACCCAGCCATGGGGCTGTCACTGCAGTCTGTGCAAAACCTCCTGGCAGGGAAAGCAAGGCACTTGTGAAAGACTTCCTAAGGGAAATGCTTGCATCCACTGAGGTTCAGCATACTTGAAAATGTACAAAAAGGAGAAATTCTTGTGTAGGACAGAGGATGGCCTGGATGAGATAAGATAAGATGAACAATCTTGTCAGGCTCTCCGAGCCTGTTTGTTTATACACCAGTTGCATCAAGTGAGGGTATATTGGCAGCATCCTCCAGCAACCTCCTCTCTTGCATCTGGGCAGAAACCCACTGAAGAGACAGAGCCCAGCTGCAGAGCTGAGAGGGCAAGTGGACCTTCTCCCTCATCCCCTGCTCCCCTTCCAGTCCCTCTCCCTCTCTCACCTCCCTGCTACCCCTTCCACCAGCTGCCCTCAGGAAGAGCTGCCCTTTGGAGTACGTGCCTCTGACCACCCTGCATCCGGGCTCTGGGATTACCAGGAGCAAGTTCCCGAGGAATTCATTTGTCATTACTGGCTAAATAAATGGAGTGTGATAAGAATCTGCATTCTGCTTCCATAAGAACCTGTAGATGCTGTTGCTGGTGTCCCAGTAGTTTCTCACAAGAATGCCCAAGTCACTTATTCTTCTCCATAAAAGCCGGAAAGGGCTGCCTGGCTCAGCTGCTGTGGTCAGTTCTTGGGAGGGAGCCTCAGCACTTCCATTATCAGCACTTGCCATGAAGTGTTGGACAGGCAGGGCTCAGCAGCACAGCAGGAAAAGGGTTTCATATCTGGAAATAATCTTGTAGAAGTTTCTCCTAGGCCTGAATTCTTGGCAGTAGCCTTTCATCCAAATCTCCTGAGACAGCAAGGGACTTTCATCCTTTGGTAAAGCCTGGCAAGTTTTACATATTTTTGAAAAGCAAATAATTTTTTTTTTCAAACTCCCCGTGACAGAAACCATAAAAAGAATACATCTAGTCACTTTTTATGATGGATATAAACCAACACATTCCACAGGTGATTTCCTCAATTGTGTCCTGAGGAACAGGTTTGGCTCCAGAGCACCTGAACACCAGATCTGCAGACACCCAATTGCTGCTGAAATATTTAGTTAGCTGCTTAAATATCTCTTCAAATTAAGCCTGTGCTGCTTTGCATGTGTTAATACATTTATTCTCATAAAATGTCTCTGAAGCAGGACTGTCTTTCAAGGGTTGGGGTACAAGGGCAGAGTAACATGAGGTCACAATTTCTGAAGAGCCTGGAGTAAATCCCAGCAGACTGAAAACCCTTCCCCTGCAATTTATCCAGTGTCTGGGGATAACATTCACATCTCCATCCTCCAAACTTGGATTGTGCAGTGCCAAGCAGGCATCAGCTAGAGCTTATTAGCTCCAGTAGTATTTTAATTTTTCTATTATTACACAGAGTGTTTCCATTATAGAAACACCCAACACTGGGGAGGGAGGGGATGACTTTTGTGCTTCAAATAGGTCTTCACAAAAGGGCTAAAAAAATCCCCAGAGAACACCCAAGATAACATTGTCGTCTGTAATCTTAGTAAAGCACCCAAAATGGAAAGCATTCTTGTTGTGAAACTCTCAGGTTGCTGTTTTGTTTGCTCCACATTAAGAGTTAATAAACAAAAGTGTTTGGGTTAATTTTGTCGTGTGTACTGTGAGTTGCTAAGGAACACGGCTCCACTCTGCCTGAAGTCTCTGTAGTGAGACAACTGAGAGAGGCATTAAAGTGCTGTAAAATAAATGGGATGGAGCATGTTAAAGTGTACCAGGCCCTGGCCTGGCATTTGGAGCATTTTCTTTGTTTTAGGTGTGGAAAAGGCAAAGATACAGAGTCCAGCTGACACAGGGAGGGCAAAGGTTGGCAGGTGGAAGCTGTGCAGCTTTGGCTGAGAGATGATGCCTTGCTGGGCTGGGTGTGATGTGCAGCAGGAGGGCAGGCACCAAAGGGCCCAGGTGGTCAGTGAGGAAATTATCACAAGACCTGGGAGGGTTATGGATAAGATTTTTGGTCAGCAATGGGTGGAGAGGGCTTGGTGTCTCTGAAGGTCCTACATGGTGGCCCATCATAGCAGGGAAGGCACATCCCATGAGTGAGGTGATACAGGGGCTACAGTCCCACCACATTTCCCAAAATGCCTTCCCAAAGAAAAGGCTCTCTTGGATGGCTTTTAGCTCTCAGCAGGGCCAGGAAGGCCAGGCTGGGAGAAAGGAAAAATGGGATTAAATGGTATCTGTGAGTGCTCTGAGCAGAAGCCCGTGTGTCACAGAGGGCTGAGGGAAAGGCTGGGATTCTGCCACAGCTTTCAGACAAATGGACTTCTCTTCAAAATGGTGATTATCACTGTCATATGAATGCAAACTGAGAATCATTTTCTGCAGACAGGTACAAAAAGAGGTGTGTTACCTCTGTGTGTAAGGTCTAATTTCACACTGAAAGCAAGTAGCAGAGAACAAGACACTATTTGAACAGCAATAGAGATGGAGCACGTTGCTGGGCTAGGAATTACCAGGGAACACTCTTAAAGGTTTTATCCCATCTCTTTTGCAGGCATTGTTCAGTTTTGAAGAAATCCTAATCTGGATCAGAGAATTTCAATCTTTCAAAGTGATGTTAGCAGCAGAGTAGTTTGCCTCTGCCTCAGTCTTCTCCCAGGACAGGTTTTTCTCAAGAAAGAGGCACATGTGTTTGGGCTGAGGATGCTAAAGGAAAAACTGCACACATGCTTCTTTGGACCTTTTCTGTTTCAGGACTGGATATACAGTCTGAATAAAGCAAATCAATTTAGAAAACTCTTACATGGGTCCTTTTGTAGGGCAAGCCACAAGTTTTCAGCATATGTCACAGCTTTCAGAATTACAATTTCAATGCTAACATGTATTCGGGGTACAGCTTTTCAAATGGGAATTTTCCCCTTGAATTCAGTGACTTTAGATAGTATCAATTCTACTGCAAATAGAGCTGGGGTTATCAATTCTACTGCAAATTGAGCTGGGGTTAGAGGAGAGGGGAGAAAAATGAAATCCAGGAATACCAATCAGCCAAGACAGATGCTGGAGGAATGTGGGCACTGCAAGTTTTGAACTTTCAGAGCTTCCCAGATTTCTCAGGGCTAAACTAACACTTGTCAGTGTGGGAAAAAAAAAAAAAAAAATCCCAAAACTCCAAAACTTTTCATTTTGATGAAGTGTGGATGATAACTGCTGGGTTTAGGAATCAAGTGACCTCTTTCAGTACATACCTAGAGCTGTTTCCTTCCAGTAGCCAACCAGACAGCCTCCAAGTGCCCACAGGCATGACAGGAGAGAGCTCTGTGCAGCCTCTGGGGTTATGGTTAAAAACACCAGGCTGGAACTTCCCAAGGTCCCACCAAGAATGCTTTGAAAGATACATTTATGGAGCTCATTTATGGCTTCTGCAAGCAGAGGCTGGGCAGGATGCATTTCAAACAGCTTAGGTGTAGAACACATATAGATGATGCATATCCAGTCTGTTTTATTTTGCCTGCAGTGCCTGACATAGCACTGTCTGACAATGAATCACACACATTCACACATGCATGCCACAGATTTAAACATGTAAGTGCCATTTCCTATTGTCCCCTGTCCAAGGGGCTGGTGGAACATCATGTTAAATAATAGGGCTGCTATTAATAAAGCTGGAGAGTCTGTGTTCAGCACTGCTACATGACAAAACACATCCCTGAGACCAAGGTTCTCTTCTGCTGACACAGGCACCTAAATCCAGCTGTGCTGGAGCTGCTAACATGCTTCTCAACCTCACTGGAGACCCTCTAGAAATACTGAGGTGATTAAAACAAAACAGAACAATATGAGTAATGCAAACCAGGAACCCACGCTGCTTCTTAAAAGTGCTGTTGTGTGTATTTCTGCTGTATTTCTTCTTAAAAGTGCTGTTATGTGTATTTCTGCTGTATTTCTTCTTAAAAGTGCTGTTATGTGTATTTCTGCTGGTGGAAGGCAGGCCAAGCCACTGGAACTGCATCAAGTGGTTGCCTTATTTGTATGAAATTGGCTCTGCCAAATGAATGCTTATTCCAGGGAATACACAGACACCCTCAGATCTCAGAAGGAGCAGAGATGGGGGACACCTATTCTAAAGGGAAGCATCTTGGGAAAGTGGCAAACTCAGCAGGCTGAGACAGGGAGGTGTCAGGGCACGGGCAGCAGACCTGCCGCCTCGCAGCAGGAGGGGGAAGCGTGAGGGACTCAAAGCAGGGCAGCCAAAGGGTTGTTTGAGAGCTGCACAGTCAGCCCAAGGTGTCAGGTGGATTATAGATACTCCTGACTGCACATTGCATGAGTACACGTTGCATGAGTATTTTAAAATTAATTCTATTCTGACCTGGAAGGGCGGATTTGGTGTCATGGTTTGCCAAAGCTGAACTTCCCCAGACTGGCTGTGGCTGGGCAAGTGATGAACTGGACCTGCTACCAGGAGCCAGGAGAACAGCCTTGGAGAGAAACTGAGGCCCAGCTTCATTTCACTTGGCTGGAAGGACTTAGCTGAGTGCATCAGCACCATTGCATCCTTCAAAGAGAGGCAGTGGGAGACACTTAATCCCCACCTCAGTTATGCTTTGGGGTTGTCTGTCTCCTTCAAGGTTGCTTTCTGGGGCTTGGCATTGTGGGGAATGAATGCAGGACTGAGCAGCACCTGACAGCACACAAGGAAGGTTCCTCTCCTCCTCTGGGAGCATGGAGTCTCCCCTGGCTCTTGTCTTCTGCCACTTTTCTACCTATCTTGACTTTCACTGCATCCCAGCCTTGCTCTGTGCTGGAACTCCTTGCCACCCAGTCTCCCTCCCAAAAAGCAGACTGGGGAATGCTAACACTGAGCCTTTGAAACTCTTGACATTTCGAAATCAGTTTTTCCCTCCTCACCTATCACAGAGAGAGTAAGAAGCTGCCATATCCTTCCCATGTTTTGCTTCCCCAGACAATGGGGATGCTGGTCTGCTTCCTCACCCTGTCCTTGTTGTTGTTTGCCACTGCAGTTGATCCCACCCACCTGGTGCAAATAGGTCACACAGGAAAAAATTCATTTAAATTAGGGCTTTGAATCATGCTTTAAATGGCATGTAGGCCTCTCAAGGGTCTTTCTGAGACCAACTGAATCTCAATTCATTGAAAGTTTCTTTCTGAGCAAACGAGAGAATTGAATGGGGCTGTGCTCTGCTACGTGGTGCTGAGGTTGATATGGCAACAAAGGTTCTAAAAATGATGAGACGCAAATGATATTCTCCTGGGTTATAAATAGCTGTGTCAAGTTGTTATGGAAACTGTCAAGTAAACTGGGTTAAGAAGGGCTACTTTTCCTGTTCTCTTTTGCCAAGGCTATCTGAGACAGTCTGTGCCAGCACAGGGTGAGGAGGAACTACAAAAGCTGGGCAATGCATCGATCAGAGTCCGTACAAACGAGGTGGGATGGCACCACAGCCTCTGTCCTTAGAGGCTGGGACTTCAAATGACATTGCTGTACCTGCTCTGTTCCTCATCACCAAATCATGGTGTGGTCTCCCCAGAATCCCCTCCTGGAGATCAGGGCCTTGATGCTCTGTGAAGACACAATTGTGTGGGCAGCTTTTTTTCCCTGAAGTCTCAGAGAAAACACCCAGGTGGGTGAATGCCAGATGGAACTGCAGTCACAGGTGTGCATACACTAAAACACTTCTGGGGCAGGCAGGTGGAAGAAGCTTCCACCAAGATTAAAAGTGCAGTTCAGAGGGTTTTGAAACCAATGTACCAGCTGTGAACTGGAGGGGGCATCATGTATCCTTTGATGGGAATATAAAAAATGTGACAATCAAAGCAAAACTGTTGAATTGCACTTTGGGCACCAACCTTTTGTCTTAAAGGTATTCCAGCAGCAGACAGACCCAAAACACTCAAATCCTCTCTGAAGGATCCTTCTATTCTTCAGCTGAAAGGTTGCTTTGACATCTTGTTTTCAGCCCCAGTCCCTTTTGTGAGCTGCACAGAGGCATCACTTAGGTTAACCTCCCCTTGTGAGATGCCCACTGTGTTGCATTGTCAGAGGGGTGATTTTGAGATAACACACTTGTTCTTGACTCATTTTATGTCCTGAGGAATTTTCCAGTAATGAAGCACAATTTCATGTCTTTGAAAGATACCAAGCAGGTAAATGAACCACTCACCCATTAGTGCTGTCCTGTTATTGTCACTGCATCTGTCCAAGGCCATAATTCAAGCAGTACGACTGCTTATGATATGCACAGCCTTCTTATCTTCATTTCCACAGATACAGTTATCTGGCACCTATCCCTCTCAACATGATCAAGATTAGACTCAGAGGGAATGAGGTTGTTGAAATGTCTGCCTTTCATATTTCCAAAGACATGATAGCAAAGAGAATTTTGAAAGGGTATTCCTGAGCTGATGTACAGTGGGTATTCAATACCTATAAAAAGCCCTCTGTCATACATTCAATACACCTTTCCAGGGCTTAGCAGTCAGCATGTGGAGTTATGCCACAAGGGGTTAGTGGAATGTACTTTGTTCCTGTGTATAAATAGCTGGCTTTTAATAAAGAACATTCAAAAGTATGCTGAAGCGGACAGGATGTTAAGGCTGAGAAATCCTTTTCCTCTGGAGCTGTGCAAGAAAAAAAAAAAATTATATAAAAATTCACACATACAGAGGAAAGAAAGTAAAACACAGTGAATTGGCTTGGTGCCAGCATTACAAAAAGGGGAGGAAAAAAAGGACAAAAAAAGTTCACCTTTGTCTCTGGGAGCAAATTTTTGCTTTTATCCCCTCAGTGAAGAAAAATTGCCATTTTCTTGGCAAAAGAATAGAATATGTGCACAATGGGGCAAGGCTGTGTGACACAGGGGTCAAAGAGTAAAAACTGTGCCCTGCAAATCATTTTTGAAAGGTAAATAAGTTACACCAGTCTCATTCTGGGATAGAACTCCCATGCAGAAGAACCTGATGGATCTCCTGGCCAGGAGCAAGAGACGTTGCTCGTGTCACACTGAGGAGAAACCTCAGTCAGGGACAAGGAGGAATCTGTGATCAAATTGAGGGGTGTAAGCACAGTGGTCAGTCCTTCTGCACCCCATCTGTCTTGACCATTTCAATTGCAAGGACCTCAGATGATGAACTCTGTCTGGGCATGTTTGTGGTAGTGATCTCTGACTCCTATAGAGTATGAAAATATGAATAAGTAATGAGGAGTGATAAGGAGCAGATGTAATGGAGATGGGCAGCAGTAAAAATACAGATTGATAATTCAAGTATTCCTACTGAGTGGTAAAGGTTTCAGAAGGGAAGAGGAGAGGATCAAACAGGAGAAAGGTCTAAGTACCTGATTATAGGAACTACCTGAGAGATTATGTCCAGAAGATGGAACCTCAGAAACTCTGTCTACCAAAGTTTAAAGCTTCTATTCCTGAACTATTCCTGACTATAAAAATGGGGAAGACTGTTGGAACTGGTGCCATACCTCCAGATGAGGACAACTGAATACAAAGCAGAAGCAGAGCTACAGAATTGAACCCAGCATTCACGTTTCCTGTAGTTTTTTACAGGTTGTTTTAAGGGAGACTGCAGTGAAAGAGGAACTTAGTGACAATTTCTCAGAAGTCATACAACTGTTGAGCAGCTCCTGGGGAAAAGAAACAAGCAAAACACCCCCTGCATCTCAGGGCACCATGCAGTGATTTTCCAGTCCTTTCCAATTGCTTCACAATGCGTAGGCTGAGCAGTGATTGGGAGCTCTTACATTTTAATGCCAAGTTTCAGAAAGATCTTTCTCGATGTCTACTCCACCTTTGTTTCCTCTTTTCTTTGTGGTTTGGGTCTACCTAGACTCAGAAGTCAAAGAAAAGTGGATGGGCTGACTCACTAGACTTTGCACTTGAACAGCTTCAGACATTTTTCATTCATTCCAATCCTCCTTAGAGGCATTAATAATATTTTTGCTTTTATTTTTTTTTTTCCCCAGAGCCTTACATATACACACATTGCACTATCAGACAGGGTAATAATAAGCATGAAAGGAGTGTGCTTGTTCACGTCTTCTAAGTGATGTCAGAAAAAAGTGCAGCCTTCAGCTCAGCTCTCTGTAATCCTGCAGCCACTCAGAGACTGCTCATGGCAGCATCTTTCCTGCTCCCTGAGCTCTATCTAAAAATTATTTCTTAATTTCATGTTCTTCCTTGCACCATTGCTTCTCCCTGAGATCAGGATGCATGTCCCACTTTCCTACTGCCTTTATTCCCACTAAGCCAATCTCATTTAGCATTTTTTTTTTCTGAACCCAATCTGTTATCAACTATGTTCTTGAGCATGTGATCATCCCTGGAAATGTGATCTACTACCCCATACACCTAGGGAAAGCTGGCCCTAGAGAACAGACCCATGGTCCTTGCTGTTTTCTTGCCTGCTGGGAGCTAAAATTTCCTTGTTGAGTCCTCCCAGGAGATACAGTACCTTTCAGAAATACTGTTCCCTTTTCTTCTTCCCAACAGTGGAAATGCTTTACATACCTTGCAGATGTGTAAGGCTGTTACGTAAAGCATCACAAGAAGGCAAGGGCCCTTGCAAATAATAAACCAGCAGGCTAGTTGAAACCAGCCCCCTTATATCATTTTTCTTAACGAAATGTAAATCTACACCCACACAAACTATGCGCGCTCGGAGCAAAACAGTATTCCACATTCTGCGGCCGGGAGGGAGCCTGGCGGAGGGGCAGCTGCCTCACCAGGCTCCTGCTGCACGGAGCTCCTGCTCCATTCCCACAGCAGGCTGGATCAGCCTGGGCACGGGCACGGCTGCTGCCAGAGGCACTGAGGCCAGGAAGTGGCTTGCCCGTCCGTAACTCATCAGACAGCCTTCCTTGGGGATCTTCCCTCCCCTGTGGGCTCTGCAGATGGGGAGTGGAAAGTGCTCAGCCTGTTTTCCTCCAAGAAGTCTTTCATGTGTCCAGGCAAACCTCCCAGGCAAACATGGGCACAAGCACAAAAACAGGAGAGTGGTGTCTGTCCAGCCAATGTTCATCCCGGACCTTTTCCATCTGGGTCTTGTGCTCTCCTCCCTCCTACTCGGGACCAGAGCTGTCCCATGTTCACATTAACTTTCTTTTCCACTATGCATAGGTCTGGTTTAAATATGGAATAAAAATCATAACCCTACCTTCCACTACTCCCTCCAGATAAGTAAAGGCATGCCAGTCTTGGAGCAATACTTAAGTGGGCATCTCAAAATTACTGCCACAGAATCACTGCCAAAGAAGTGACAGGGCAACCTGCAGGATGAGGCATTTCTCAATATGATATCCAGGAAACGGTTTAGTGTGACTAGCTTCCATCAAATTAATTGTCTATTATTCAATTAAAAATAAGGAAGTAAAGAGACAAAACCTTATTTAATTTCTTTCTGTCATCAGCCAATGTAATCTTCAGTTTAATGAACCTGATGGGTTGTCTTCACATGAATAAAGAATTTTTCCTCAGGCCACATACTCCAGTCATCACTGGGGGCTGGGAAATCTCAGTTCCATTAACAAAGGAGAAGTCTAAAGGTGCTGCTCTGCAGATGGGGTAGGACAATTCCCCATTGCTATTAAAGTGCCTTAACTGGAAAAGGTGCAGTTGGGCCTGCAAAGGGACAACATACCCCATTTTCTGAGAAAAATTACTTCCTTTTCTCACATATATTTGGTGACAATTCATTTCCTCTCCTCTTCCCAGAGGTTTTATATGCAGTTGTTTCATAATTTGCTGTCAGATCCCAGGAACTGCAGAACAGACACAGAGAGAAGCTCAAGAAGAAATTCTTCCACTGAGCAAGGATGCATTGGCTCCAACCTGGTATCCATGAAAACTACACAGGAACAGTGCAGGGAACCTGGAAGAGGAACACAGGCTGCATGCAAGCTGCCTCTCTGCTTCTCTTACCTCTGGACAACAACTCAGGGCCAGGATTAGCTTCCCTGGAATTATACTCCTTGAGGCAGCATTAGAAAGTCTCACCTGCATGGTTTTGCCCCAAGTGATCCCCAGCCAAGTTCCTTTCTCTAGCAGAATTAAAGAACATAATTTGAACTGCACCTCTGTGTTTCCTGCACCTACACACAGTGTTTATGGTCCAGCTGGAGAAGATGAAGTTCAACAAATGGTCAGTTAAATTAGACTGGAAAAGGGGCAGCCAGTGGGAACAGGGAATATAAGGGAGGGCTCTATTGGACATGGTACCCCAGGTATCCCAGCTAATCCAGATGCTGATGGAGCTGGTGGTGGCTGTTCCAGTCTCTGTGTCCTACAGCAGCACAGAAATAGGTGGCCAGGAGTCACCTGTTCATGGTACCCCACCTCCATTTTGTTCCAAGAGCCTCCCCTCCTCAGTTCTGAGTCTAAAGTCCACTGCTGTTCAGTGAGTGTGCACATTTCATCAACATTCGTGCCATTTCCCCATGCTTGTCACCCACCCCAGACACGTGGGCCACCCTGCAGCAGACACTCCAGCTTGTGAGGCTCTTGGGCCAAAGGAGTGATCCTAAATCCTTCCTGGTGCTGAAGTGAAGCTGCAGCAGTGGCAGACCCCCTGGTGTGACAGTCCCAGCCTCCAAGGGGATCCACACTCTCCTCCACCTGCATTAGCCTTATATAATGTTTCAGCTGCAGCTAGGGTGACACCGGCACCTTTGTGTCACTGTGAGGCTTTTGTACACCAGCCAAAGTGCAATGCTAAACCAATCAGGGTAATGAGGGCCCCCTTTATTCCAAAAGGGGGTGTGTGTACTATTGCCTCAGCCTTTGGAAGTGTCTGTTTGTGGCTGGGCTAAGTCAGAGGCCAGGTGGGCTCCTCCTGGGGCAGGTCTGCTGGCCATGCAGCCCTGGGTCCCACTGGGCTCTCCTGGAAAAGCCCCATTGCTAGCCAGGAGCTTTATACTGCTGGGTGGTGGGAGCCATCACTGCAGTACTTGTGCCTCCTACACCTCCACCATCCCCTGCTCCAGCCCAGCCTGCTACCAGCAGTGAGATCCAGTATTCTTGGTGGGATATTGCAGAAAGGGAATGCAGAAGCTGTGGTGATTCAGAGATTCCCTTTTCTCGGGCGTGATGCTCTGGTGGAATTTGAAAACTTCTTTCCCTTGTCAGAAACCTTCTCTGCCACTGTGGCTCCCAGAAGGGTGGTCCCAGAGCCTGAGAAATGCTTCCACTTGGACCCTCAGGTTGAGCCTGGCCTGACACAGATGCAGGCTTTTCTTATCCCTAGCCAAAAATAAAACAGAAATGAGGCAGAACAAAAAAAATGGAGGTGTGGAGGGGTTACTTGTCAGTCCAGGCTCCAAGTCCAAGGAGAGAGGTCAGAGGATTCCCTGTGAAGCATTCAGAAACTGAGGGAGCAGATAATAAAGGTTCATTGAGGTCAGTGTCTGGCATTGCAGGGCTGCCTGGCCAGCGCTCTGGAGTCTGGAGCAGTGTGAAAATAAAGATAAAGGGACATGACATCCTGCTAGGAAGGTCACTAATTGGCCATGGAGCAATCAGGATGAAGTGCAGTGAGTGGATTTTGGTGTTGGAAGTGCCATCAGTGAAGGTGGCTGCTGCAGGGAGGGGCATCTCCCCATGCCCAGGGTGGAGCATTTGCTGCTGGGGTGGAGGAGTCTTGACTTCACCTTCACCTTCCTGAGTGTCTGTTTTGCAGCTGAAGGGAGGCTCAGGCATGGCTTGGGGTCACTGCAGGAGCTGAAGGGGCACTTCTGACTGCAGAACAGCCCTAGTTTAAGAGATCCCTACCAGCCAGGGACAGAGCCCTGTGCCTGCAACCTGTTCTTATGGATGGAGGGGGCAGTGGCTGGACTCCTTTGCATGTCTGCTGCTGTGCACAGCATCTCTTTTCTAAAGCAGTGGGGTCCTGATTCAGAATCCAGGCTATATTTCATGGAAATAAGTGTTTAGTCATAAGCTCAGCTGTCCTGGTCTATTGTGGCAGCTACTCAGATGTAACTGGCCTGTTCCCCTGTGTGACAGTTTACAGAAACTCTGGCTTTAAGTCACACATCTGAGAAACCATTTCCCCAGCTTTTAGCAGAAAGGGAAGATGGGTTAAAGCTATCCACTAAGAATGGTAGTTCCAAAGGCTCTGCCTCCTGGGCAACTCCAGTAATTGTTGCTCCAACACCAGCCCCTGGCCAAGCCTGATCCCAAACAGGGGCAGCCTGAGCAGCAGAGCAAGGTTTGCACATCATTCCTACTTTTTGCCAGTTTGGTGTGACAGGTGTGACAGCCTCCTCTAGCAGTCACCTGATGATGGTAATTTTGTTCTAAAGTGACTCCAGTTATCGCCTCTGAATTAAGACATGCATTGCAAAATTTAACATTTTTTTCTGTACGGCTTAGAAAAGCATATTTTTGACAGAGTATGACTTGACACCTTTCTGGAAAGCATGACTACTTGTCTCTTAGTTTGCCCAATGGGAAATGTAAATTACCAGTAAGCTAGCATGACATATCAAATTCAGCTCCCTGAGTAGAGCGTATTAAAATGCCATTTTTACATCCCAAATTATATTTCATTATGCAGTTACAATTTTGACAGTAGCAGTGTGCAGAATGCATTTCATATGCTAACTAGAACAGACTTTTTTTGCTAATTTGCTGAAAAAATATTATGGTATATCTAGGGCATAATGTTTCTGGAGTGAAAAGAACAGCAGCATCAGGGATATAGTCTGTGATCTTTGTTTTGGGTGCTGATTGTAGTCATACACTCTGCTCAACATGAAGTGACAGACATTTCACCCACTATTGCTAAAGAACCATCCCCCACTATATTTTTTGTCTAATTTTAGTAACTTAGATGCATTTGGATTAGATGATCTCTGTAGGCCCCTTCAACTAAACTCTTCTATTCCACAAAAGCAACTTGCTGATTCAATGGGTTATTGTCATAGAAGATGACACTTTTCCAGATAGCTTTTAAAATCCTTATTTACTTCAAGAAAGAGAAGAAAATCTGAGCCTAGGGTTATAAACTTTATCTAAAATCTGTAGAGGTGGATGGGGTTTGGCCCAGGGCAGAGCAGAGACCATTTCTCTTAACACACATTGGAAAATAGGAGAGACTTTGTTAACTTTTTATTTTCTTGAGTTGTTCTCATGTTGTTTACTCACTCAGGGAAGAGTATAAAGTGTCATCACACCTCTTGGTACGGGCAGCAACAGGACAAGCTGTGACACCAGGGAAGTGTCATCTATTTGCCACCTACTTCATGGCATTGCTTTTTTGTGTGCCAATCTGCTCAGCTGGAATTGGGGATAACCTGCATCCAGATCCAGCAACTGCTACTTCCTGACATCATCAGGAGCCAAATTAGGAGCCAGGTTGTGCTTCACATGCCTCACAGACTTTGTTTTCAATACTGCTGCTTAGACCCTGCTGTTGTGTCCTAAACGGGTTCCCTGTATCCTCTGTCCCAAGGCATTGTTTGTTTTCAATACTGCTGCTTAGACCCTGCTGTTGTGTCCTAAACGGGTTCCCTGTATCCTCTGTCCCAAGGCATTGCTCCATGGTTTGGCCTGGAGGCATCCCAGCTCCTCTGCCTGCCTGGGGTGCTCACTGAGCACTTCATTCCTCCTGCTGTTACCTCTGCCAGCTCCCCCCTGCTCCTGGCTTTTAGGCAGCCTTCAGACACTGATGAGAACGGCAGAACAGATCAAAGATCAGTTTGGAAAGTGGTGTTTCATTAATGCACGACCGATGGGGATGGTGTGTGGTGTGCAGGGGCACCAGGCACATGACAAGAAGCTCCGAGGACTCTGTGCCCAGAGGCTCCCTCCTCCCGGGCACCGGTGCAGCGCCTCTTGGCAGCCCTGTGTTCATTTTGGCTCGTGTCCGGCCAGCAAAGCACGATAAGAGATAATTAGTGATTAAATTGCAACCTTTTATCTCGGTAAATGACAGCTACTTCCTCGTAGGCTGCCTAGGTTGACGGCGAGCGTTCAGGACAAGCCGAACAAATCTGTTTGCTTTGATCCTGAATAAAAACCTGGGAGAAGCTTCCCACTCCTAAGGCAAGGCAGGATGGGAAGCTCAGTCAGCTTTGGCTCTGCAGCCTCTGGGAGCCTGCAGTGAGAAGTTTTGCTGGAAATGGATGCATCCATACCAGCACCTCCCTGTCCGGGCCGCGCAGCAGCAGAGGGCAGCAGCTCAACGTGATGCTTCCTCCGCTGCAGACGGCTTCCCTTCGCTCGGCAGCTTTTCCTACAGGCTTTTTTGCAGCCTCCAGGTAGCTGCCTATGCTATTAACATCAATCATGCCTTTTTAAATAAAGCTGGAAGTCCTCTGCAGAGAAGGAGGAGGGCTTGCCTGTACCCCCAGCCTCCGGCAAGGCACCCACGGGCAGCAGCGAGTGCCTGCAGCTGACTCAGTGACTGCCTCGCTGCCTCCCCAGCAGCCCGGGACGTGGAGGTGGCACAGGGGAATTAAGGCTCTGTGTGGGACGTGTCGGTGGAGCGAACAGCCTGGGAACTGGGGCTGAAGAACCAGGCCGGCTGTTGTTGCTCATTAAGGATCTGCAATGGATTTGGGTTGCTCAGGAGAGGCCAGCAGTCTCCCTGTGTGGGGCAAGTTAGGCAAGTTTCAGCAATAGCTGCGAGGTGCCTGTGAGTGCTTGGTCAGTGCAGGCTGATGCAGAGTCCTGGATGTCAGTCTATGGGAACAAAAACAATTTATATCCAATTGAAGGGTGATTTCTGATCTACTACTGAGCACCCAGGTCGTGCCTCAGCTGCATAAAAACCCTTCATATTTGCAGTTTTCTTCCTTGTGGGTATGACAGAGTGATCCTGAAGCCAAAGACACACAGGACACAGCAAACAGGCAGAGGCACAAAAATATGTTTCTCTCTAACAGTCTCAAAAGCCTCTCCAGAAGCTCCAGAAACCCCAGCAAAGAGAAGGGAAATAAATCATGGAAACCTGTGATGAACCCCACCCTGAAAATACCAGCGCACACACTGCTGGGGCAGAGAGCAATAAACCCAGAGCACAAGCAGCAACACGGCAGGAGGGTGCTCAGAGCCACATTTTACACAATCCAGTGCAGGTATGCGAGTTATTGCCTGGTGCCCTCCTGCCTCGCCGGGACGCGGCCCGAGAGCTGCACCAACACGCTCGGGGAGCTGCAGGTTATATCTTTACCTGCTTTGGCAAGCTGAGCTGGGCCGTGAGCCGGGTGAAAGCTGTGCCTCCGCGCAGCCCCGCAGCGCTCTCGTGTGCCGTGCTCGCCCCTGTTCCCGCAGCGCCGCTCTGGAGCCGCGGATCACCCCTGCCCTCCCTGGCTCACCCCTGCCCTCCCCGGCTCACTCCGGCC
>VZRH01000525.1:3117-101795 GCA_013397555.1 Urocynchramus pylzowi | reverse complement strand
CTCAAAGCTCTAACCATCTTTACCGATGGTGCAGGGTCATCCCATAAATCTGTAATGACATGGAAGGACCCTAAGACCCAAGAATGGGAAGCTGATGTTCAAATAGTGGAGGGATCTCTACAAATTGCAGAGTTAGCTGCTGTTGTCAGAGCCTTTGAGAAATTCAAAAAGGAATCCTTTAATCTGGTTATAGATTCAGCTTATGTTGCTGGCATAGCTATGAGAGCAGAACATGCTCTCCTCAAAGAGGTTTCCAATCCAAAGTTGTACCAATTGATTGCTACATTAACACGCTTAATCTCACACAGAAAGCAACCTTACCATATAATGCATGTGAGGTCACATACCGACCTCCCAGGTTTTATCACAGAAGGGAACAGGAAAGCGGACACATTGGCAATGGCAATTGAAACTGCTAATGTTCCTAACATCTTTGCCCAGCAAAGCTGTCACATGACTTTGCAAGGCTCTCTATGTCATCAACTTCCTAAATTGAACTACATCAGAGCCTGATCCTCCAATGCTTTGCCACTTTGCAAATACCACTCAAGCAAAGCTCACTGAAAAGCCACCTGTGCTAATGAAGGACCCAGAAACACATCAAATTTCTGGGCCTTTTCAGTTGATTACATGGGGAAGAGGATATGTGTGTGTTCTACTACCATCTGGTCCAAGATGGTACCCAGGAAAAAACATAAAACCATACCTAGGCAATGCAAACACTACTTCCACAAGCAGTGACAAGAATTCTCCTGAATCAAACACAAGACCTCCTCTAAACCAGACGAGTTCAGCCTGGAGACGAAGGCGTCGCTGAATGTCCTTATGCGGAGGAAAAGACCCTCTCACCACGCAACAGCAGACAAAACAGAAAGCTGAACAACATTCTGCTGCATCAAGCCATAAGCTAGACACAGCCTGAATATGAACCTGCTCTTCGAATAACATGTTATTATTTTTTACCCTAAAAAATCCTATTATTTCCTTTTCTCAACCCATGCAAAAAACCCTTACCCTTATACCCACTTCCCCATCCTTAGCTTATAAAAAGAACAAAAAAGGGGGGAGGGAAGGAATGGAAGAAAGGAACAAAGGAGAACATCCTAACCTTTTTCTCTTAGCATAAAAAGATAACAAAATTTGCTTATATTATTTTGCTTATATTTTGCTTGTAATAAAAATAAGATTTTCCTTTCTTATTAAGAGAATAAATTTTTTAGTATTTTTAAATTATTTCCATATAGGTTCCCTAGCAGTGTTTGTTTTAAAACTGATGTACCTTTCTCTGTAGAGAAGGCAGGAGGTAAACATTTTTGTACAGGAGCACCCAGATTTTGTATCCTTTGTACCCATACTGTTTCTTTCCATACCTTTGGAGAATATCTTCACATTCATTAAAAATGAGAAGTTCTGCTCCTTGGGAATAAATTCCTCTTGGTCACATGATTTTTTAGGTTGATCAGCTCCCTAAATAACTGTCTTATTTTCACAATTCTTTTGAGTTATCAGTTGCATTACTAGGTCATAAAGAGAAAAGTAACACAGTTAGTAGGGATCTGGGTCTGTCTTTCTAATGTAGTATATATTGTAAAAGGAATACTGGAGTCCAAGCACCATAGTAGAAGTGCCAGATATGTGCTAGAATTTTTGTGGTAAGGTATCATTACTAAGTAATAAGGTATCTACTTAGTAAGATAAGTAAGGTATCTATTTAGAGAAGGATGGCAAGGGTAATGTAGAATTCCACTAATTAGTCTCAGTATCTAATTTAATAAAATTAGCTATGAAAAAGGGATGTGCATATCAGCCACATAGCTCTCAAATCTCCTTCATAGCAACAACAGGTCTTTTCCACCTGGAGATTACCATGGTTTGTTTGGGGGTTTTTTTCAGTGATGAGGTACATTTAGATTTTGGCATAAAGGCAATTGTGAGGTGAAAGTTAACAATATCCTTTTCCCCCTGAGAACATACAGTAATCTGCTTTATTGCCTACTTTCTTCTTTCCCTGAAAAGCTGTGTGGTTGCTGCAGGAAACATCATGTCTTGAATGGCGAGAGAAGAAATTGCGGAACTGGGTTCCAAATGAGAGATTAGTGTCAAAGACTCTACAGAATCCTCACCAGCATTCCTGACTGCAGATCAGACAAAATTTCATCTTTCTGAACACAAATCTAGCAAAATACTTACACATGGGAGATGAAGCCAGAAGAATCTTCCGTGTGTTGAAGTGCTTATCTGGCTCAGGACCAGAGAGGCTGGCCAACCTTTGCTTGCTACACTGATTTCATGTTAAGTGTCCGTATATTTGTAGAGAACTCTTCTTCATGGAATGCCTCAAAACTCTTTCATATAACAAGCTATATAGAAAGAAATTGCTTCAGCCAGCTCTGCAGTACATTTGTGGTGTATCATGCTGCAGTGGTTAACAAAGCACAGCCGCACTCCAAAATGGCTCAGGACAAAAGCACAGGAATGCTGAATCTAATTAAAAATGCAAGGGGAAATGAAGCAGTCACAGTGTAATTACATATGCTGAAATTTAGCCAGGACATCAGAATTAAAAGCTTATTCTTATGAAGCTTTCTTGACTTCTTAATAAACATTAGAGGTACAGGTGTATTGCTAAACATTTGCCTATGCATGTTCCCTTGAATTTACATTTAATTTATGCAAGTCACTCTCAGAGTTAACATATTGATAAGCTACAAGTTAAGGATTATTTAACTGCATAATATTTATATGGCAAGGACTTCTGCATGCAAGATATTCACACCTAAAGTACTATAATTCTGACTTGTCTGCAGGCAAGATATTCACACCTAAAGTACTATAACTCACATGGGATATAGAATGAAGTCAGAATGAGGGCTACCCAAAACCAGTTATCATAGTCTTTGCACAGAAATTATGGAAAATGTGAGCAAAAATACTGCATCTACCCTTCAAGGAGGTTCCATTATATGTACCTATATTTTTATTTTCTACCTATAATGGAGACAATGGCTCAGGTCCAAACCAGTGAGATTAACGTATCCCATATGCTTTGCTATGAGTGGGTGGGTTCTAATGTGGCAATACCAGAATTCTCCATCCTCCTTCTATCTAGGTGCTCCCTTCTTGGTTTCCTCCTGGTTGAGGAAGAAGATATGTGTTTTGTGTTGAGGTCAGAATTATGGGTTTGCTTTATCATGCTGCACAGGTGGCAACTACATGCTGGGCTTCCTAGCAAGCACTGCCCTGCGTAGGTACTTTGGGTAACTAATCCATTTTCTTGTGCTCTTACTTGTCACAATGCAACACAGAATGAACAACACTCACACACTGAGATGTCCAAGGCAAAAAAGAGCACATTTATTTATGGACCGCGATATTTATAGAATTCCAAAAGTGACCATGGATTGGAGGATGAAAATGCCACCTCTCCAACCACACTGGTCAAACCAACAGTCCATCAATTCTCTCCTCCTCCAGAAAGGAATGCAAAGCAATCATTATTTACATGAAAATGCGTGAGAAACTCCATTACAAAAATGTAAACATCAGAAGGCTTAGAAGAACTTTAGAAGAACCAGGCGACATCTCACCCTTTTTTCTTTTCAAAAAAGAAAAGAAAAAAAGAAAAATTAGCATTGTTAAAAGGAAAAATGAACAATGTTCTGTGTCCACTGGTGGAGGAATCATCAGAGTGATCACTCATGTTGTCTGCATCTGAGTCATCACTCGATGATCCATCCACTTGATGACTTTCAGTTTGGTCACAGTTTCCATTTTGCCTGTCGGCTGGATTCTGTCTCTGTGGTCACAGGTCAGGACGAACACACTTCGAAGATACCCAGCGTAACCCAGTATCTGTGGATACACACACACACTCATGCCCCAAAGCAATACGGTCATAAGGACCTTCCTACTGTTTGTTGATTAAATTCCACACCCAAACCTTTGCTCAAGGCTGATGTGTCTCCTCTGAACAAAAGGTGATGATTCAAAATGACAGGATTATTTGAGTTCTGCAGCACAGTAAGATGATTGATGGCATACAAAGCTTTTGCCAACCGACTGTGCAGGGTTTCACCCTGCATTTCCCGTTTTTGTTTTTGAAGAACCTGCTTCAGAGTACCATGAGCACGTTCTACAATAGCTTGACCAGTCGGAGAATGAGGGATACCAAACTTGTGTGACACACCCCATGACTGCAGGAACTGCCACACCATCTGCAATGCATAAGCAGGACCATTGTCGGTTTTCACAGCAGAAGGTATGCCCAGAATGGCAAAGGCCTGCCTCCAGTGGGCAAGGACATCAAGGGCCTTTTCTCCAGTGTGAGCAGAAGCCCACATCAGAGGAGAATGTGTCCACAGTGACATGCACATACTGGAGCCGGCCAAACTCGGCAATCTGGGTGACATCAGTCTGCCAAAGCTCCAAGGCCCTAAGGCCTCTGGGGTTTACCCCTGACGGCAAAGGCACAGCAAGTGTGTGACAGTCACACAACTCAACAATGTCACGAGTCTCAGTTGGCACCAATTGAAACTGCTTCTGCAAGGTATGTGCATTCTGATGGAAAAACCCATGTGATGCCTTGGCCTGCATGAGTGTGTCAGGCTGAGGTGCTACCCACACTGGGTTAGCCAACTTCTCAGCCTTCGTGTTGCCTTCCGCTACAAACGCTGGCAAATTGGTATGACTCCTTACATGCAGAACGTAGCACGGATGAACCTGGGCCTGAACGGCACACCACAAGGTCTTCAGTGAATGAAACAAGGCAGGATTACTGACCTCCTTCAAAACTTGAGTAACCCAACTGCTGTGTGATGTCGGCCACATATGCGGAATCCATGACCAAATTGAAAGGTTCCTGGGAAAATTTCTCAAATGCCATGACAGCAACCCTCAATTCAACCAATTGGGCTGACCCATCCTCATGACCTTCCAGGACCTGCCACCCATCCCTCCAAGTAACAATGGCCTTCCCTGTTTTCCCCGAACCATCAGTGAAGACAGTGGGTCCTTGCACTGGTTCCTGACTACTTTTGGGCCGCAAAGAGATTTGTGTGAATTTCGCCACCTGCAATAGCTTGTGGCTGGGCAGATGATAAGTGATCTCTCCTGAAAAGTTTTCCAGAGCACTTTGCAGGGACACAGAGTTTGCAAAGCTCCAGTCAAAATCCTCCCACTGTACTGGGAGTATGATCTTGGCAGGATCCGCACCCATCAATTGCAAACACTGGTGCCGGCATTTGATTATCAAGTGAGCAATTAGCTCAAACAATGCAGTTGCCATCTTTTGTGGCTGATGGGGCAGGAAGACCCATTCCAAGATGTGCAAGGGATCAGACCATTTGTCACTCCATTGGCCAATGATGCCTGTGGGATGCAAATCTGGAGTGGTAATGAACACAGTGACATCAATGGAAGGATCAGTGTGATAAACCTGACAAGCAGAAACAGCTTGCTGAACCTCCTCCAGCACCTGACGTGTCTCAGGGGTCAATGTCCGAGGCGCCTTTAAAGCAGAGTCTCCCTTTAACAAATCAAACAGAGGAGACAGTTGTGTGACAGTCCCAAATACGGATGTAACCAAGTGATGACACCTACCAATTTCTGAACATCATTCAGTGTCTTCACCAAATGCACACATTGCACCTCCTGGTGTCGGATTGTCCGTTCCAGAATTTTGACCCCCAAATACTTCCAAGGAGGTTGTTGTTGAACCTTTTCTGGAGCCACCTGCAGCCTATAAGAATGCAAAGCATCAAGCAACCGAGGCTGTATCCTTAGCAGCTCATCCCAGGTGGACGCAGCCACCAAAATGTTGTCCATATAATCGTAAAGATGGGCATCAGGAAACTGCTTGCGGAGTCCAGACAAGGCACAGGCCATATACCATTGGCATATGGAAGGAGAATTTTGACTTCCTTGGGGCAAAACCTTCAATTGATATCACTGTGCAGGCTCAGCATTGTTAATTGCTGGCACTGAGAAGGCAAATTTTGGTCTGTCATTGGGATGCAAAGGAATTGTAAAAAAACAATCTCTCAAATCCCCAATGAGGACTGGCCAATCTGGGGGAAGCATGGTAGGCGACAGCATGCCCGCCTGCAATGTTCCCATGCTTTCCATCACAGCATTGACATTTCGTAGGTCTTTTAACAACCTCCATTTCCCAGATTTTGATGCAGAAGACAGGAGTGTTCCAGGGACTGGCAGAAGGCTCCAGATGACCCTGGTCCAACTGCTCCTGCACTAGGTTTCGAAGGGTGACTAATTTGTCTTGAGGGAGGGGCCACTGGTTTTCCCAGATGGTTTTGTCCACCAGCCACCGTAAAGGAGGTGTAGGACACTCTGCACCCTTCATCGCAGTGGCCCACATCAAAAATCTGTCCCGAAGCGCAGCCCCCACACAGACAGAACATCCCTTCCCCAGAGGTTAGCACAAGTTGAAGTAACAGGAGGCCAAATCATGGCTGACTGTCCCTCCGGGTTTGTGATCAGCACAGGCTGCTGGCTCACGTAGCATTGCGCCGTTCCTCCCAATCCCACTACAGGCGTCTCCACCGGATCCAAAGGCCACTCCGGAGGCCAGGTGGCAAGAGAGAGAACCGTGACGTCCACGCCACCGTTGAGAAGCCCGCAGAGACAGATCTCCAGTGGTGTCACGCTGGGGATGGACAGGGTACACAGCATCTCGGGACGGTCTTTGGTCAGGACAGTGGTCCAGTGAACTTGAGGCGGCCCAGTGGATCCAAAGCTGCTGTCACCTTGCAACTGGTCAACTGTCCTGTGAACAGAAGACTTAAAAGGCACAAGTTGAGCATCCCTTCCGGGATAGTGACAGGGGGTGGGTGTGGAGACCATGGCACAAATCTGTCCCATGAAATCTGCATCAATGAGTCCCATGTGCACAATGATGCCCTGAAGGGTAGCACTAGACCTCCCCATAAGGAGAGCACTCATGCCCTCATCCAGGGGAACCTTGTGTATTTTGCAAGAATCTAAGACAACTGTTGCTGCCGTGCAGACATCAACACCTGCTGAGCCGTGGGTGCTGGCTGCAAGCCAGCTAAGCAGACCTCCATCAGCACCAGGGCTTGGAGAGAAGCTTGTGTCTGGGGGTGTCTCCTCTTTACACTCTGCTTCCCGTTTCCCAAGCCCTGCAAAGCTTGGCCATTAGCATGAACAGTCGCCTTACAGACATTTGTAGTATGTCTTCCACACCAACCCGTGGACCCCATAGGAACAGAGGCAGATGCCTGACTGGGAGTCAGCTCAACACCACCCGACATTGCGTCCCCTGCAGCATCAGCAGGGCCAGAGAAGACATCTCTAGAATCCAGGAGGAGATGCACGAAGGCACAATCGATCATTTCCTCGACCATAGCTTTGACTTCTCGCCAGAACCACCCGTATTCCATCGGATGTATGGTCACCTGACACAGGGGAAGTGTCCACAAGGCCGCTGAGGAAGACCCCCCAGCCTGAGGACCACGGCCCCGAGGGACCACCGGTCTCCTGCTGGCCACGTCCCAATTTGCACCAAAGGTGAATATCGCAGCATCCTCATGTGTCGCAGCCCTGGTATATGCAGGAGGCAGGGGTGGCGGGGCCAGGCCAGCCACCACAGGGGCCACTCCAGCCCCAGCAGAGCCCATGCCCATCAGCAGCCCGGCAGTGCTGGCTGCTGCAGCATGGGCAGAGGACCCCATGGCAGGCACAGGTCCCAGCAGGGCTTGTGAACCCAGTGCAGATTGGAGTGGGGCCATTGTGGACTCTCCCTCCCCTGGCGCAGGAGGAGGGTAGGGCACAGAGAGTGACACAGTTTGCAGAGCCGCTTCACCACCCCGCTCCTGGCCACGGGGGCTGGCATGGGTGGTGCGGGTAGGAAGGGAACCTCGGGCAGGGCAGAAACCTGCTCAGGGCCGCTTGAGTCCAGGCCTGCTCCCGCCCCATGAGCATCACCACCATGCCCGGTGGAGGCTGCAGGGGGAAGGAGGCGTCTTGAACTGCCCCCAGGAGGGTTCTGCCCATTACGCGAAACCCCACAGCAGGCACCGCCCCCCCCCAAGTGGAGAGGGGAGGACTGCCTGCTCACCACAGTGGGGCCCAACAGAAAATTGGTCAACGCCCCGCCTCTGGTGGCTTCCACCACCTGCACATGCCCGGCAGAGGCAGCCAATGCCGCCCCCCGCCAGGCTCGCAAATGGCAGCGGAGCGACTGGCTCTGCTCCCTCCACGGCGAGGGGGTATGTGGTGGAAATGCCACAATTCGGACAGAGTGTTGTCACCGAACCAGGCTCAAGCAGAGGCGGAGGCTGAGCCAGGGGCTCCCCTCAGCCACTGAACACCGGGAAAGCACCAAGGGAAGGCAGTTCCCCCTGCATCGCCGCCTCTGTGGTGCAGAGAGGGGCGGGGCTGGCACAGCCAACTCCACGGGACTCCCAGAGGCCCGCGGGCCTCCACCCATTTGCTAGCTGGGAGCCCAATCCACCCCGGGGGAACAAAAGTCACGACCTGAGAAAGAAACGTCTCCCAGCGCAACGTCATGGGGGGCAGGGGAGGTCTCTGCCTCACGCAGAAACTCAAAATCCCCCTCGGTCCCTGACATACCGGCCTCCAAAAGGGCTTCAGCATCCTCCTCAACCCCCGTTCCACATCCAGGATGGAAGGTTCTCCCTGGGAACTCTGTGCATACGCAGAAGCCGGAGAGCTGAAGGATCCAAGTCCCTGCAAAAACCTGTCAAACATTTTCCATTGTATCAGCAATTGTCTACACTATGTATCCATTCCATTGTATCACTGTCAATTGTCTACCACGTCTACACTATGATCAGCAGTGAGAGCCTCCATGAGGTGTTCTCCCAAAGGAGACCACTCTTCCCTGGAGGATGCCTCTTCAGGGACTGAAAAAAAAACCCTCTCCCTGGCCCACAGGCATAATTTCTCAAAACCACTTTGGGAAATGAGAGCTCACTTCCGCTTCATGAGATCCTTCCAGATATCCAGGAGCAGGGAGTCGTCCATAGAAAGCACAGGGGTTGCCATTATCACAAGAACTGCAGGCAAAGTGACAAACGGCTCACAGTCCTGCACCAAAGCAGGGATGGGAAAAAATTAGAAAGACCTCACCCATCGCTGTCCTACACTCGGCGGCCACCAGATGTCACAATGCAACACAGAATGAACAACACTCACACACTGAGATGTCCAAGGCAAAAAAGAGCACATTTATTTATGGACCGCGATATTTATAGAATTCCAAAAGTGACCATGGATTGGAGGATGAAAATGCCACCTCTCCAACCACACTGGTCAAACCAACAGTCCATCAATTCTCTCCTCCTCCAGAAAGGAATGCAAAGCAATCATTATTTACATGAAAATGCGTGAGAAACTCCATTATAAAAATGTAAACATCAGAAGGCTTAGAAGAAATTTAGAAGACCAGAGAGACACTGACTCTTTTTGATACTCTTGTACTTCCCTTCCCTTATGCCAGTCTCCTCACACACAACCTGCTCAGTTAGGTTGTCCCCTGTGGTTCTAGTCCTGGTCCCTGTAGTAAAATCTCAGCATTTTATGGGATAAATGACATTTAGGATCTATTGGCTTTAGAAGGCTTTAATTCCCTGAACATACCTAAGACTCCTCCCTAAACACCTGTGAATCCTGGCACAGATGGATCACAACTCCCTCTGTAACCAGCTATGAAACCTGCCTTCCTTTTCAGCACTGTCTGTAGCTTCTGCCAGCTTCCCACACTGTTACATGTCAGGTACAGCAATTTCCCATGTCTTGACCAGTAATCATCCGTGTCTTGTCCAACATAATCTTGAGCCTAGAGAGCTGCCTGGGGCTATAACACACTTTCTGTGCAACAAACACTACTTGGTCCACTGGAGGTATAACATTTATGAAGCTAATTGTAAGAGCTTCTAGTGTAAGGATATCATCTGACGAAGATTAAATTCACATTTCAGAAATATGACCACAGATTTGAAGTTCACATATATTGAATAAAAAAGGTAATGAATGTAACTATAATCTGTGTCTCGAAATAAATTCTGTGGTGGTCTGATGGTACAGAAAAAAATGAAAAAAAAATGAAGGGGAAGAAAAGAAGCAACATCTTCGGTAATTATTCAATTTCATTCATATTCATAAGACTACTGTGAGCAGATATTTGGTGAGTATCACCTACATCTGGATTTCTGAACTTTACCTGAATACAGTAGGAGTGTGTGCCTTCAGAGTAGTCCAAGGAGAGGTCTCAGACAGAGCAACTTACAGAATACTTGCAGAGGGTGATGGCAGAATCCCCAGAGGAGATTTAGAAAATCCAATGAGGTTTAAATGGAGATTTGAGGAAAGAATGAGAAAAGAGGACTGGAAATTGAGATAGACTGTGGTTGTGATCGAGGAATTTTGTTTAGAAAGCATTGAAAACTTCTGCTTAGAAGAAATTAAAATCTATGTGTCAATAGCCAGGAGTTAGAGGTGGGTTAGATTTTGAAAGCATGAAGAATTCTTATGCAGCAGATCTTTATACAGATATTTATAAATATAATCCTATAATTTCTAATTAATGGGACCTCTAGACCTCTAGATAGCCTGTTTCTCTTCACTCTCCTCTCCACTGTCAGGTATGTGATAACCTTATGTACCCATCGACTTAGTGGGAAGTGAGCTCTTAGACATATTTGCAAAACTTGAAATGAGTGTACAGATAATTCAAAACTACAAAAAAGAGTCAGTAATTCACTGTGACTGGTTTATTTCTGAAAGTGGCTCACAGAGAAATTTGAATCTGCCTGAAATGTGTATTTTCATGTTGCTGGTAGCTTTAGCCTTTGCTTTACTCTGACAGTCTACAGCACTGGGAACAGATGAGCATTTTGTGATATGAAACTCCCTCCTGTGTCCAGCCAGAAGAAACAGCTAGATCAAACAAATATGACTTCCATCCACTGTCCCTGATTATATTGGTTGAAACCAATATGAAGGAGACAAGTAATTATTTTCAAATATGAGTCTACTCAGCACAGAAAGGGTAAACTCACTAAGAGTCAGTGGAGCAGTGCTGTTTCCATCCTCCCTCCAGCATCTCACATCTGAGGAACTCAGCAGAAAGATGCTATAAAATTTAAAAATAAAAAAAAAAAGAAAAAAACCAAAAAAAAACCCAAAAAACCAACAAACCAACCAAACAAAAAAAAAAAAAAAAAAAAAAAAAAAAACCCCAAAAAACCAACAAACAAGTATTGCAGCAGGACAGCAAAAACATACTCCTTCAGCTACAAGAGAGGGTCTCATTTCTGCTTAATTGCATTCCCTTGATTTATATATTTTTCTTCTGTCATGCATTGCTTTGTTTCAAGATTTGTACAGTTGTCAGTAGAAGAAACAGACTGTGGCTCACTCACTGATACTTTATGACAAGTTATTTATGTTCATTTATAGTCTAAGAAAACTTGTTGGTATTGTTTACTTTTTAATTAAATTAAATCTTTCACGGTAGTAGTTTTTAAATTATTGAAACGATTGTCAGCAAAATTATTTTCTTTATCTGCATGTGTAACTACTTTATCTTGTTAATGTCCTTGTAAACATTACAACAATAATCTTGTCTTTTGGTTTGTATTAATTAAATGAATATTTGGATAACAGCAGTTGTTTCAAGGACCTTGAACTTGACCTTTTGTATTTGTTTGTGCTTTTCCTAAGGACAATCCTCTGAGGTAATATATATTTTTAAGCATTAATTTAAACTTTGACCTCTATCCCCTGACTATATATTAGCAATTAATATCACCAGTAATTTATTAGAAATGTGTGGGGGGCATTTTTTACTATTTTTTTCTCTACATAGGTCAAATACTGTATATAATCTTGTGTTTAAATAATCTCAAAATAGAAGTGTACTCTCTGCTGTAACAGGAGAACATAGCGGAATTTCAGTTTCTGATACTGTGATTTTCATTTCTGTAAAATGTAACTTTCCAAGAAAATTCTGAACAGGTATGAAATAAGGAATGATTCCTTAAATATTTGATTCCTGGGCTGAGATTCCACCTGATTTGCACCAGTTCAGAAATCCTGACCTGGTTAGAGAGGCAGTGATTTAGATTGATGGTAGATCAGGGTCATTGTCTTTAACTGAGGGAAACATCTATATGACAATTATGCTATTAAATATTTGTTGTAGCTGGCAGGATGTAAAAAAGCTGTGCAAGCACTAATCAAAAATACTTAGGACTTTGGTGCGTTATCAAGGCTGATTCAGCCACAAATCCGAAATGCAGCACGATGTAGGCTGCTAGAAAGGAAATTTCCATCAGGAATAGGAAGAGAGTGAAATGACACAGAGATTCTCAAGTTTACCACGTTCTGCACAATCAGGCTATTATGTAAAATTCAAGTTAGTTTTTCTCTTTGTAGTGGTTTAGGTTTGCCAATTCAAGATTTTCCAACCAACACACCAATTAATCAGTGCTGGCCAAATGCCAGTGCACCCACTAGAATATACTTACTCATTTCCTGCTGTTAGATAGGATTAGGAGGAAGGCAAAGCAGGCTCAAAACTTTAAAAGGATATTAAAAAAGCTTTATTGACAGTAAACTAGAAGAAAGAGTAATAAGAATTAGAACAAAACCTTCAGAACACTTCTCCCCCTACAACCTTTTCTTTCCTACTAACAATGTACAGAAACAATTCAGTCAGTTTATCACTTCTAGACTAATCTTTCTGCAGTTCACTTAGAGAGAGGGGTCCCTCTTGTCATGCTATGGAGACTTCTCTACAAGAAAACAGCTCTCTTATAGCTTTTACTTTCCACAAATAGCAGCCGCCCGGAAAAAATCTGTGATCGTGAAGTCCCTCCCATCTTTCACAGCTTCCCACAGCTGCATTTATGGGCCATGTCAACTTATGGGGAACAATTTTAAAGGTGAGCTGTTCAAAAGCAAAAGGTTCTCTTTATCTATCTTTGAAATCATCTTCATTTCTGGGAACAGAGATCTTCTTCTCTCCCTGGGGGCAAAGGGTCTTCATCACTCTTCTCTCTCTCTTCCTCTGTTTAAACTTCTCATGGGATCGCAACTACTTCAACATGTGCTTACTTTAGCATGGAGGCCTTTAATGAACAAGTCATCTCCCCATATTTTTCAATGCGTTATAGGGAAAAAGAGTCTAATATATCAATTACATTCTTCTCCATAGCTTTACAAGAGGATTTCAGCCCCAAGATCAAGGCATCCCCTCATTCCTCCCATCTGAGGCTTGACTTCCTCTTCACTGACCTCAGTGTCTTCATGTTGTTTTTCTGTGTGTTCTCACTCTATCCTTTTCTGTCACTTGAGGGAGGATTGAAGATCTGCAAAGAGTTAATATCTCACCCGCGGCCTGCAGATGGTTACGTTACCCCAGCCAGGCTCAGTCGTTTGTGGCCGGAGCTGTTTTACCATGGAGGTTTCTGTAGCAGTTGAGCTGGGACTGTGTCTGGATCGGCCGCGCTGGGGGGAGGGCCAGGGTCTCAGCAACCAGGCTTGGACACAGCAGGACCACCGCCAGGGGCCAATGGCTTCTCCTCCCCCCTGACTGGTGGTTGCAGGTGAATCTCAATGGTGGCAGAATCTTGGCCAAGCCAGTCCGGCCCAGGGTTTGCACAGAGCAGAAGAGCTTTCTGCAGAGACGCCTCTGTTTTCCTTCGGCAGCCACGCTGCAGGGGGGAGTGGCTAGGATCTTAGCAGCCAGGCTTAGACTCAGTGGCTGATGGCCTCCCCTCCCGCCGCCCTGCAGCCACTGGGGCCCAGTCCGGCCAAGACAGGTCTCTGCTGGCCATGTTACATCTTTGCTGGTTTTAAGGGAAAGAGAGAATTCCCGGGATTTTTCGGTTTTTTACATGTGTCTTCACAGAGGCATGTTCAGCTTTCTCAGTGGTTTAACAGACTGTCAGTTCTCAGCTAGTTACTGATTGGGTTTTTTGTCAGACACAGAGGAAACTGCTAGCAGCTTCTCTGCATCATTTCAGTGATGCAAAACCAGGACACTCTTTCTCTCAGGGGTGTGTTTTGATGGCTGAGATGTGTTCCATTCACTATGGGACAACACAATACCCTACATAGAGGGCTGATTCTAAAGTGCCTGGTAGCTCACTTCCATTTCTAGCATTGACCATTTAAAACCCACAAAGCACTTGGCTACCATGAGGCGTTCCTTCCCCCTCCCTCCTCTCTCCCGCTCCTCATCACCCTCTTTTCCCGCTTCTCTCCTCCCTCCCTAATTTTTTTCCATTTTACCCATTGGTTAAACCCAACTCTGATTTGGATTCAATATTATGGTAAAGATACTTAAATGGGAATACTTTTCTCAATCTCTGTTTATGAATTTAGATGGGAAGAGAGACAACTATTCTGAAGATGCTTATCCACAGTTATTTGTGGTTTGAAAGTTTGTGGCACATATTGCAACTCGAGAAAATAAATCAGTTCTATGAGACAATTATGGATTTTAAAAAAGAAAAGCATAAGCAAGCAAGTATTTGCTTAATGAGACATATTTCTAGCTAATACGCTACAGTTTTATTAGCTAATTAAATATGAACAGTGCAATGATCAAATAATGGGCACATTTAAAATTGAATCAATAAATCAGTCAGTTCCAATTATTCAGTCACTAAATTACTGCATTAAGTAATCACCTCAGGTTATGAGTTTGACATGGGAAGGAATTATTCGGTGTTATCTTTGTCTTGGGAGAATTTAAGAGGGATATAGTTTCCATTCCATCCCAGAACCAACACAAATTCTTGTCAATACAATGCATAGTCCTTATATTTTCTCAACTTCAACATTATATGAACACTTAAACTGGGACTGAGAAGGAACTTCTTACATTCACAGATGTAAGGTAGTAAAACTTTCTTCCAGAGTACAGAGTGAGCGAACAACGCTCCTACTCGTGGTTTAGTTTTAGTTAGTCCTGCGATGAGCAGGGAATTAAGTGGACTCAATGATTCTTGTGGGTCCTTTTCAACTTAACATAATCTATGATTCTGTCATTCTTTCATCTGTTGTATGCCTGAAAGTCTGTAGGTAGTTTGTTTTATCTTGAAAGCCCCATAGAAATATTAAGAACTGTTATGCATACACAGAATGAATATTCTGTGCAGACGACTGAGCATTTAAACTTCCTACCCACATTCAACTATTCCATAGAATTAAAAATATAGCATTTCTTATGCCTGTGGAAGAATTAAATGTATATTTTGCATCTGTCATGAAAATACTTTTAGTACTGGGATCTCAACAAGGAAGGCCTTGTTTCCTGTTTAAATCATGATGTAAAAATGATAGCTAAAAATAATGAAAATTTCCTAGAAGAAAAGTCACAAATTAGTTGGCCTGTGAAGCCCAGGTCTCAGGTAGTGCCTGGGCTATCTTTGTCCTGAGTTCAGTTTTCCAGGAGCCCCATGGCCAAGTGCTCACTGCCCAATCTGTCTGCACTCCAGCTCTGGGAATGCTGCTAGAGAAGGAGCCTTGAGAGGGTGGGGATGCATTACCACAAAACTTCATGATAGATTAATATATATCATATCTTTACTTTTATCCAGAGAATATTTTCTGGTGTACAATCAGCAATGAGGGAATGGGCTTTCAGTCCCTGACCTCATTAATCTTCATGAAGCCATTGTTAGCTGTAGTACTCCTTTCCCTATAAGTATTTTGAATATTTTCTTTAATCACGAGGAATCTAAAGACCCAATCAGTGACTGTTTATTATATGAAAGTAGTAAAGATTGCATTTTTTTTATTATACACACATCTCAGTATACAATCCTTAATTAATTTCCTTCACCATGTTGGTGTTTTAAGTAATACCTCATTCAGAAAACAGATGGAACTTTTTTTTTGTGTCCAAAACAAGAAGCTTTCAGAGATTTGATTGAAATTACCACAAAATTATAAATATATTGAGGTACAATAAGCATTTTTATAGCAGAAATATAATTTCTTAAGTTTCTTGTGTTTTTTGGTGAGTTTGAAACATGATAAAATCATATGCACACGTAGTGGTGATATAATAGAAAAAAAATGTGTGTGCGTCTGCTAAAACCTTTAATAATAATTTAAAATGTTCCTAACCAAAAAGCTAAGTGTATGATTGAATATCTTGCTACTATTTTTTTAATGATGGTTTCATGTTAAAAT
Organism: Urocynchramus pylzowi; assembly: GCA_013397555.1. NCBI lineage: Eukaryota > Metazoa > Chordata > Aves > Passeriformes > Fringillidae > Urocynchramus > Urocynchramus pylzowi. The sequence continues at coordinate 85,589 of VZRH01000525.1, read as the reverse complement.
ACAGCTGTATTTGCTACGTTCAATTTACACAGCAGTTATTATCATTTATATACTGAACTATCCAGTAAAACAAATCCTTGAAAGTTACACTTCACTATTTCATTTTCTTTATACTTCCTTTATACTCGCTGCTGTCTTATAAGCTCTGCATAAGTACCCCTATGGAAAATATACAGGTTAAATTTTTCTCATCTTGTATTCAGTGAAGTATTTGCCTCTACATGTCGAAGTGATGTGATTTGCCACTTTTTTTGACTTTGATTTTTTTTCTGATAATATCTAATCCTTCAATTTCCTGTTGAAGGATTAGATATTATCAGAAAAATAATGATACTTATTTCTAGTTTCTTGGGATAATGCATGCAGAGCATTTTAGAATTATACCTTAATCAATGCTTTAAGCAGCATGAAATTGTAAAAATTGTAAGTGTTTGGCTCAGGCTGATTTGGCTGAAGTCTTTTGTGTTCTGGGCTGTGGGACAAGCAGAGACTTAAAAAACAGAACAGGACTCTGGTGATGGAACCTTTATGAGTGCAAGAAATTGTAATATAATTGTCTTACATTATTCAGCTTTACTGGTATTTTCTTCCCCTGCTCATTATCATGCAACACATATTCTGAGGTATATACTTTGTCTTCATACCTGATTTCCTGATTTTTTTTCCTCTTTGGAGTACCATCTTGCTTTGCACATTTTTATTTTGATTGCTAAACCTTTCTAATACTTTTAATTAACTTTTATCTAGGGAATGCCAGTTTCATGGGAGTACTCTACTTCAGTCCAACCCAGCAGTAGTCCATTTTGTGTAAGAACATTTAAAAGTAGAGAAAACTCTCTCCATGCATTTCTCCTTTTCCTGTTTACATTCTTCTTCTGGAAGTACTCACGTAGCGAGTTTGTTTGATTATGAATCACTCACATGTATTTTAATTCCAGCTCAGAGTGCAACATGAGTCTGCTTCTGTTTTCCTTTTGCTGAAAAACTAATGAAGATGTAAGTGAAAAGATTATTTAAATGTAACCATTGTAGACATGTAGATATACATGTGATTAATATTTTAAATATGCATGTATAACTAGCATGTGTATAAAGTATTTCAAGATTCCTGTTGTTTGACAAGAAAAACATTTACAGATCATGTCTAAGAAGATGGCCCCTTGAGGGAAAGCTGTTTATGTGTATTCTTGGCCATTTCCATTAAAAATCTTCTACTTCGTCCTGTCAGAATTCAGAAAAAATAGGGGGAATCACTTTAATGTAATTCATCGTTCTATTCTCACCGCTACCCTGGAATAATCCCAAATATCTCCACTAAATAGCCTCATTCCTGCTCTAGCAGCCCAGGAATCTCCATAGTCTCTTATAAAGCCCACTGCATATTGAGTATTGTTCAGTAAAAAAAGGCAGATCAGATTTCATTACAAAGAATATCAAAGCATTATTCAAAACATTATTAATCAATATTGACCTTTATTTCATAGAAACACCATTTTGGGATTGTCTTTCTCCTAAGTGAGATAGAAACTTATTTACTTGAGCACTGGGATATGTAAGGCCTACTGAAATACTGTGTGGCAGAAACTGGAGTTAGTTCCGTGGCATGCTTTCTGACACTTTCAATTAGCATGGATCAGTAAAAGGAAAGGTGTTGGATCAGACAGCTTCCAATGATGCATTAGAGTTGAAAATTAAATTCTGCTAGGTTTATTCATAAAAGAAATAAAGATCTTTAATGGCAGCTGCCTCTTGCAAAAGGACCAATCATTCATGACTCAGCTGAACACCTGAGACAGTTTTCAGTACAATTTGTTTGTTTGGTGGGAAGTTCATTTACGAATTTTTCATGCTGATCTAATTGATTTGCAGGAGGGATAACAACCCCATTTCCTGCACCTGGTCTGACAATTGATACCATCTGGTTCATTGGATTAGCAGCTGTAGTTCACAACTTGTATCAATTCAGACACATTTGACAAGAGTTCTGCGTCTTTGGTCTCTTGCAATTCATTTTCCTCTTTGTATGCTGAGCTTCTCCACTGCCAGGCAAAGTTTTCTTAATGTATAGCACAGGGATAACAGGATGATGACAATTATTATTCTAGTCTAGTTAGAGTTGAAAAAAGCCTGCATTGAGCTTGAAGCAAACATAAAGGGATGAATTAACATTGAGGAGCACATCTACATTTACTTCTGTGGAGATGGAGGGTGCTCAATATCTCAGATGAGTAGAACATTCATCATGAAGAAAATAAATATAATTATTTCATTTTAAATAAAGGTCTACAAGGTTCCTTGTTGAGTATCTCATCTGCCTTAACACTACTCCCTGGCAGTTCAATAAATATTTTAATAAATCTCTCATAGTATGAGAAACTGGGGTAAATTTAAACCTGTGATTTCCTTCACATACAGGCTATTGTAGAAATAATGGAAATTGCTTGAGGGACACACTGCCCTGCTCTGGGGGCACACCTAACCATCAGAAAAACTCTTTTATGTTCTCCATGTGCAAGCTTGACATCACTTAACTTGTTCTTAGGTTTCCCAACCCTACAGGATGATGAAATAAAGCCATAAAATGGTGGCCAATTAATTTGTGTTTTTAGAGTAGAAAAAATAAGCTAATTAAAGGCTTCCTGGTGATTACCACAGAATGGTGCTAATTGAACTGAATTACTCATCAGCATAATTTGTGGTGAAATGCTGCTCATTATCCAAGTGCTGGACAGACTGTAATGGAAGAGAATATCTTTGTGCACATGCCCTGTTCGCATATCCTCTTTGCTAAATTTTTTATCTTCTTAGTCTAGTGAGGGAAAAAAAAACATGAATAAATGTACTTCCATTTGAACTAGACTGTTCTCACATGCTGATTTTATGGAGCTTTTGGCAAAAAAATCTGTATTTTTTGCTGTTTGAATACCAGCACCACTTAGGGCCTTTTTGTTCAATGGACTTCTACATTTTGTCTCACCTGTTGAAATCCTGCTTCTCTTAGTGTATTATTTTGTAACAGCTATATAAATGCTGATGAACCAGAGTCTTTTACAAAATGGAGGGAGTTTCTGGCATGCCATCCTGCATGAAAGATCCTGGAGAGCATGGATGAATGCACAAGAAGGGTTTGTAGTACAGGCTGCCATTTCAGGATGCAACTTCAACAAAGAACGTGAACCTGCATCTCATTCATATGAGATAATTTTTCAAACCTGGAAAATAGTCCATTTTACAAACTCTATGTTCTCCTTATATCTCTCTATGATGTTAAGGTATAACAACAGTTTCACCATTTGGTACCAGGTGTACATGTACACAAAATTCCAATGATGTAATATAGAAATATGTATTTATTATTGGTTTATAAACACATGGATATGGAACTTGAATGGACATTGCCTTGGGAAGGAGCTAGGCTAAAATACACCAACAAAAGGTGCCATGATGACAAAAAGAAAAAAAAAAAGAGAGAGAGAAAACTGCAATAAATATTTAAATCCTATCTATTTATCTGGGACTTATCTGTGTGGTAATACTAATGATCAGCTTTTGATGTACAAAGTGTAGCTCAAATATTAGCCAATTAAACTTACACTCTTTGATTAAAAAATTATTTTGCTAAAGTATAAGGTGTTTTACATGACCCATTAGTTCATTAAAAAGATTTAAATTAATGTTTTCCAGTCATTGAAGAATAAATTTCTCAGCAGGAAAAGTTGCCAGTGCTTGAAATCTTTGCAATACATTCTTTCCCAAAGAATCAAACATTCAGGTCTCGTGAGTGCAGGTACCTAGCAACCTTTTTCTGCTCTTGCAGCTCTCCATCAACAGTTTGGGTTTTGAAAACATGTTAATTAGTAGTACTGCTATTTCACAGCAGAGAAGGCTATCTTAACTGCAGCTACTATCCAGAAAGCCATTGTTTTGGAAATACTTCAATCAGTAAAAATAATACAAATGGAAATTAATCTTTTTCCACTGTGTATAGATAATTTTCTACTGCAGAATTTTATAAATTGCAGCAGAGACATTGCTATTAAAATTTGCATAGTTCATTAATAGCACTGTCTACAAATGTATATGTCTGTTTTCCATATATTATAGACCCAATTAGGAGAGGGAGCATATAATTTTAAGATTTATAAGACTGACACATGTAAACCTTTCTATATATGTGTGTGCATGTATGCGCGCTTTACAAACATTTATGTATTCGTACATGTGTATTTATATCCATTTTTTATACAAGGAGTAACAGAAGCAAATATTTAACTTTTTGTTTGTAATAAAACTGGGTAAACAAATTTGCAAACACTTTGATTTTACATTTACTGTACACTTAGAGCAAAAATTGATCCACTAGATTTAATTATTAATTTTGAAGGCTTTTCCCAGGAAGAGAAAAAAAAGTTAGGTCTAAAAATGAGCATTTGAAATCTCTTTAGGATCTCTTACTATAATTTTACCTCTATAGCAGCTTCTAAGTTCATGCTTGTCAAAACTGACAATAACAATAGGATGCTGCTGAAGCCAGTATACCTAGAGGAAAAGTAGCAATTACCATGAAATCACTATTAATTTAATATATGTTAAAGTGCAGAAATAACTATTCATGAAAAGGGCAGTTATTGTGCTATAGTAACAAACTAAATGGGATTTTAACAGAATATTGAAATCAAAAGTTTCTTCCTCATGAGGATAAAAATGTGATTGACCATGGTTTTTTGGCCAGGAGGTACCTCTATTTTCCCTATTCTACAGACACAGAATCATAGCATTGTTTGGGTTGGAAGGGACCTAAAAGATTATGTAGTTTCAACATCCCTGCCTTGGACAGTGACACCTTTCACTAGACCAGGTTGCTCAGAGATCCATACAAACTGACCTTGAACACTACCAGGGATGGGGCAGCCACAGCTTTTTCTGGGCAACCTGTGCTGGATCCTCACCACCCTCACAATAAAGAATTTCTTCCTCATATCTAAACCTACTCTCTGTCAGTTTGAAACTGTTCCTCTTTGCCCTGTCATTCCAGTTCCTTAAAAAAAGTCTCTTGCCATCTTTCTTGTTAGCTCCCTTCAGGTACTGGAAGGCCACAATTAGGTCACCCCACAGCCAAACAATCCCAATTATCTCAGCCTTAATAGGAGAGGTGCTGAATCTGATATGGCTGAAAGCCATCTGACTGCAGATGCTTTGCAGTCCACTGACAGATACCTGTTTTTGAGAATCGAGGTATATCGCCAATTTTGATTGGACACATTTCTGCAATAATTTAACTTATTGAATCATTTAGCCTGTATAAAACCAAAAATATATTACTCTAATATTTTCTTCCCTTGCATGTAATACTAATTAAATATATTCTCACAAAAATATTCTTTTCTGCAAACTTAGTCTCCAGTATACTTTCTGAAAGTGAATTTAAGAATATAAGAACAAAAAGTTATTTCCAGGGAAATATTCCTCTCATTTAAAAAATCTTGCCTAACTGTGGTAATAAATTTCTGTGTATAGTGACACCCTAAAAGAAGTTAATCCATAGATTATTTGTTTTCAAATTGTTAAAAAATGTTCTTTTTTCTTCTTTTAAATAAAAATTTGGAACATTGCATGGTGAAAATGCTTTTTTTAATGCTATTAAAAATATACTCCGTTATCAAATAAACACTCCATTATCAAATGAGATTGGCAAAATTGTTTTGGGAGTTGTGGATAAATGTGCTTTACCATATCCTACTGAAATAATTTTAGTTTAATGAGACTACCAAGAAGTCACAAAATAATTTAATTTCATATTTTAAGTCACATTCACATTACTGGTAACTAGTAGTTTATTTGTGTTTAAGGTTATTCAGAGAATTACATTTAAAAGGGAAAATAACTCCACAGAGCTACAAACAATCTTGGTTTTGTTTTGTTTTGGTTTTTTTTTTTTCTGTTTTCTCATTTTATCTGGAATGTAAATTTATTGAAATGCATAAGATATTCAGCTAATACCTGGACGTTAAAAGAATCAAAATGGGCAATGAAGACTGTGGTCAAAATGTTCACTTTTCCCTTCACATTATTTGACTAATTGAAAACAAAATAATAGGAACATATTATGAATATAAATTTCTTTAGCAAATTCTAAAACATTTATTTCTAAAGCATTCAGAATGAACATAAAGTGTGGAGTCAAAAAGCTTTTCAGGCCATAATTATATTACAGACAGGATAGACTATCCTGCTGCAGTGATTATCCAAGGAGAAATGTTGGGATTGTACAAAGACAGAAATTATGATGAAGTTAAAGTCCTGAGACCCAGTGAGTTTCATTTTATGTTACTGTAGGGTGAGTATATTTGTATTTAGTCAGTACTGATCTATAAAAGGAGCAGAGAAGGGCCAGTGTTTTACTTCTGGCCTCTTTTCAATGTGTTGTGTACCTACAGATGCCAACTAAATCTTTCCTTTTCTCTCTCCTAACACATAAACTTCCCCAGAAAATAATTTTTCTTACATAAGACCTGTAGAGATGTCAGTGCCCCCAAGTGTCTTCCAAGCATGCTGGAACACATTCTCACCTGTTTCTGTTTGTTTGCTGAAGGATCCAAATGCTTCAGTAATACAGAGCCTTGAAAATACTCCTACACATTTTATTGCCACAAGTTGTCCTAGTAAAATCAGCAGAGCTAGTTGTGCTGAAAATGTCAATAAAATGTTCTCCAAATTGGTTTCCAAACATTGTGGCTGCTATTTGTCGCATAAGGCTCATTTTTTCTAGAAAAAAATATGTCTGTGTGTATGATAATAAAAGAGGGAGAGAGCGGGCAGGAGAGACTGAGAGAGGAAGTGACATAGATACCTGCTCTGCACAGTCAGAAAAGTGCTTTTTGTAGCACTGAATATTTTTCATCAAATATTTGAATTTACCAACTTAGATCCTTCAGATTTTATGCTTTCTTTAATACATTGAAAGTCAGATTAAAGGTTGCTTATGTTTTCAGGGGCAAACAGTTCATTTTGTTCCATTTATAGTTCAGTTAAAGAAACCGCAAAATCTGTATACAACCCGTAAGCATCCTGGACACTCCCCTTTTTTCAGGATCAGACCTGAGCAGTGGACAGAAGACAAAATAATCATCACACCCATTTGTCAGTCAAACAAACTTTGATTTGTAATATTTCTTCTTCAATGAAAAGTAGAGGAACTGTCATTAACGGTAAGTATTCCATCAAATTCTCAGAGCACAAAGTGTCATTGTTACCTCTGTGCTGAGTAGAGCTCTTCTGACCATATGCTCACACTTCAGATTGCAGGAGTATTTAAGAGCAGAAGCATAAGCAAATCTATTAAAACATTGCTAATAAAGTCTAAAAAAAGACAACAATGATGATAAAATGTGATTCAGGAATTGCTGTTGTTTGGCACACCTCTTGCTTTCTGTACATTTCTGTCTTTCCTAAGGGAGATAAGAGACTGGTTCAAACACTATTTTTGCCAGCTGTGCACTTTGTAAGTTTGAATAAAAACTCACTGATACCAGCACACTGATGTAAACCAAAGCCTGCATTGTTATTACAAAAACTCAGAAATCATAGACCTACTATATTCCTCCAAATTATAAATGCTAATAAAACTATCTCTGGGATATTTTAAAAGAACTGGTCTTCTTCCTCAGTCTCTAAGAAATACTTCTGATCCTGAAACAATGTGTAATACGAAGGAGCTCTTGGCATGTTCCAAAGCCACATAAGCTCTTCTGAATTTGAATTTCAGGTAAAACGCCAAGGTCTGAAAGAGTCTCAACAAACCTCAGGGTTTTGGCAATGCTGGTTTCACAAAATTACTTCTAAGATGCACTGCTATTTCATTGTGCAAGTGTGGTTCATAATGCAATGCCCCGTCGACCTAGACAGACTGAAGGAGTGAATTTTGTGAAATTCAATAAGAATAAATGAAAAATTTTCTAGCTGGGAAGGAATCATAATATTTTTTTTCAATAAATATGGGTTTAGACCCCCAGCTGGGCAGCAGCTCTGCTGAAAAGACTCTGGGGGTCTGGGCTAACAGTAAGCTGAGCATGATCCACCCATGATACCCAGCTCTGTCCTGGGAAAATGAGGGGAGGGATTATCCCTGTCTACCCAGCACCCTGCGTACTTCAAGTCCTGGTTCCCCTGTACAAGAAAGGCATTCACAAATGGGGACAAATGCAAGATGTTTGGGGCTGGAGCACTGGCCCTGTGAGGAGAGGCTCAGGGTCTGAGACTCACTGAGCCTGAAGAAAAGAGAACTTCAGGAAGTCCAACTTCCTGCCTCCCTCAAGAGTATTAAGGAGACCCAGCAAAAATGTTTACAGTAATATTTGGTCAAAGGACAAAAGAACATTGGAATAAATTGAAACAGGGGTCATTCTTACTGGATATAAGAAAGTTTTGCCACCCTCAGGGCAGTGAAGCATTTGAGCTGGCTGCCCAGAGAAGCTGTGCAAAGTTGTGCATCTTTTCAAGCTCTGAGCAGACTGGTTTGCTATCTGGCTCTGCTTTGGGCATGATGTTGGACTTGAAGCCCTTCTGGAAGCCCTTTCAGCCCAAGCAACTTTTGGGGGCTGAACTGGTGCAGAGGTGCTGCACAAATGAAAACTCCCCAGCAGTATGAAAACAATGAATAGAGGCAGAATCTTTCAAAATTACTATTTGCTTCATTTTGTTAGTGAAAAAAACATAGACACCTATGAATTTTCCACTCAGTCCATTATGGACAAGACATTTCTAAAGTGCTGCTTCTTTAGATGTTCAAATACTTGAATCAACTGTAAGGAGAACTGTAAGGTATTTTTCTGGGACTAGGGCGAAAACTGAGGTGGAATAGTTTGCCATTTTCTATTGAAAACACATCTAAATATTTTCAAAATACTACAAATATTAATGAAAACTGAGGATTGAACTGACATCTAGGATTCAGTTGGCTTTTGTTCAGTTGTCACCTGTTATTAGGTGTTTTTCCGTTAGGACATTGAAATTCCAGAGTTGTGCCACCAGATTCAGTCTGAGATAATCCACTTGTAGGGTACTTCAAGGTGAATCTCTGTTTCTTGTAAACCTAATGTGATCTGTTGTGCTGCATCTGCTACTTGTGAGGAATTCCTCATGGAAGCACTTTATGGTGTGAATTTTTTATTGACAAGGAAGCTACAGAACAAAGGATTGTATATATCTTTATCTAGTAGTAATATATGTAACAGAGAGCAAAGAATAATCTCCCTACATATTTTTTTGTTGACTAATAATATTTCTCATGTAATATTCTTTATTTTAGTATTTCCTTGCATGGTTTCTGTGACTTTGCCTTGGCTGCTGTATTTTTATTCCCTTATTGCTTCTAGAAAATGCAGACTGTCTCAGCATGCTCTCAGCATGTCCTATTTCCCTATGCCTTTTTTTCCCTGATACATTGTGGGTGGTCCAATTGCCTACAGAGTTTTTAAAGTTTTGTAGTTTTGACATCACACCAGGCTCATGGGAATCATGCAGGTCTCCTCCTCAACTTTGTTCCCTCAGCACTTCCTCACTGAGTCTGTTGCTTTTGGCTTTCTCTGTATCAATCTCACACAATTCCTAATAGGCACACAGATTAGTTCCATGAAGAGAGACTAGATTCATCCATGGAATTCATGTCAAACTATGTATTTGTGCAATGTATGATACTCTTACCAGGACATAAAAGATTAGAGAGTAATCAAACAGTGGAAGGATATTGGTGTTTTTAATGCACCTCTGCACTTTGGGAAGTGTTGTCTGCAGCCTGCAGAAGCCATACATAACACTGAGGTATTACTGTGAGAGATGATATAGATGTGAGCAAGCGTCCAGCCTGTTTATTTTCCTTACAAAATGTAATTATGGAATTGGTGTACAAGATTATGAGCTCTTGAAAAGGAAGACTGCAGGAAAAATGCAAATACTAGCAATGCTAAGTGAGAAATAACTTGAATTGTATGTGAGACTGAAATGCTGGACTCAGAGATAAGAAGACAAAGTGAACCAAAGTCTTCTAATGGTGGATTCATTGCAATGTCTCTAACAGATTTTCTGGGGCCCATCAAAATTAACTAACAAGACTCATCCATCAAACAGAAAAAATATAAATTACAAAGACAGTAGAGGGCAGGCTATTTTTGCCAGAAATACACCTAAAAATCTGTCACTACAAATGCCAAGAAATTTTGACCCATAAAGAAGTATTTTGGCAGAACACATCAAAGTCACCACCAAAGAAAAGGGCAAATTTATTAATTTTTGAGTTGACAGATAAAGCAGATTCATATTTTCTGCAGTCCTCCATGAACTAAAATTAAGAATTTCAGTTCAAACACAGATCTATTTTTAACTGAGTTTTTTTAGGTCAACTCTGATTAGAAAAGTTACATTGCTGAATCCAACCCTCAACTAGTTAGAGACAGTGCTAGAGTAAATGCTCTAGGCCATCCCCTTTCTTAGGATACTGGAACCTGAGTTCAAGATGTCTTAGATGAAGGATATCATCAAAAGTATCCTTAGACTCATGGGTTGCCTGACTTTTTCTTTAAGCAGTCAAGCATAGCTTGTCTAATACAACACCACTAAAGAAAATACAGGAGAAAAAACAAGAAGCAAAAGGTTGAGCAAAACATAATAATACTTTTCCCTTAATCTTCACAGGGGAAATTGAAATCTTTTAAAACCACTTTTTTTCTGGAATACCCACCCTAGGCTCTGCTACTGTCTGTGTACATCTACTTCTCCCATCTCTGTTCCTGGACTTCAGTTGTGAATTTTCTACTTTCACTGGGTACAGACCTCTTTGTGTCAATGTATTGCATTACAACTGCCACATCTACATACACCAGTGCCTGGTCTTCCTACTCTAACTCACAGCACATTTGATCCATCTTTTTATAAACCATTTTGGTAAAACCTATGTCTGTTAAAGTAGGTGTTTCACCTAGTAAAATTCGCTCTGAGCAGTCATTACTCCAAGTAGCCCACTTAAAAGCATGTAATTTTCCTATTACCTGCAAATAAACATCCTTAGCAATTGTAGGTTTTTCCCAGAAGTATTCTGTCTTCTTTGGCTAGGCTTATTTTCTGTCATTCTTGTAAAAAATGCAGCAGCAACAACTTTGCATTTGAAAAGGCTGAGGCAGATATAAGGGTCAGCGTATAATAAATATATCCCATGAATTTTTAGATGTGATTTATGTTGTTAATAATTCCTTCTTGTTTGGAAAAGAAAGTAGAAAAAAAAAAAAAAAAAGAAAAGAAAGAAAAAGGTGGGAACCTCCTCAAGTTTAAATGCCTTCAAAATAACAGCATTGTGCAAAAATAGTGATTGACATAAATTTTTAAACAGACAGGCTGTAATATTTTTTCCTCTAAAAATTCCAAGTGTGTCATGACTGTTATTGACTTACTTTATGATGGTCTGAAAATGGATAAATACAATACCTGAGGAGCAAGAGCATCATAAATCTTCATTCAGAAATCTATCTCCCAGTACAACATGAAAAGTGAAATGAACAGATTGCATACAACTAGGCAGAGCTGTATTACTTCACAAAATTAAATGATCAGCATGGTATTATGTCAGTTCATGTTGTTGTACTTCACAGAACAAATTCAAAATGAGCAGGTGTGCCATCAATAAACTACCACTTTACATTTCCTTATGCTTATAAGGAAGTCTCTGCAAAGATCAAATTAGGCATCCTTTTCAAGAAAACAGAAGCAGTTTAATGACTCCTTTCCCTGTCCTGTCCCCCAAGAAAAGTGCTATAGTGATATAAGATAGTTTTTTACTTTGAAGGTGCCAGTCACTTTAAAACAAAATAATTCATAACCTTTCATGATTTAAAGTTTCAGGTGGCACTTTTCCCTTTGTGATGCTTTTATAGTAGTTGTTGTTTCATACTTATTTGAAATAACAATTACATTATTCTTAGTGAAAAACAAGTGGTGTGTGTATGGTTTTCTGCTATTTGATGATTAATTCTGCAAGTCTAGGGGAATGTCTTCAGGAAACAGAGGCATCTTATGCTGTTTTGAGATCTGTTCTTAACAGAGAGATTTTACAAGCTGCTTTTATTATGTAACAGGTAGATTTAAAAATTGAATTGTTTGATAAACAGCAAAATTCCAGTTTATTGAAACCAGTTTATTGGTAAATGACTCCAACTCTTTCACTTGTTTTATCACACAATAAAAATCTCTACCAGTTGATTCTACTCAGCCCAGGAGACACAAAGGAAATGAACAAAGGAAAAAATGCCATCTGAATCTTCTAATACATAATAAGCCATGAATGATTTGTTTGAAGGGGAATGGAACATTCAAGCAAAACACTAACATATATCACTGTAGCACCTTCTTGATTAATTCTGCTGCACTTCCAATGACATTTTTGAGCTTCAGAAATCCCTTGTAGGATATTGTATAAATATAACCACCCTAAAGGGTGGTTTTCTACCCTAAAGGTAGAAAAAGGAGGCAGGCAGAGGAAGAGTGGTACAGTTGGACAGCTGGTCTAACTTCTTTGATGAATACAAGAGTAAATTATGAATTCATACAAATGAATAATAGACCATAAGGAAAGTAATTAAAAGCATAAGGCCTCATGGATTTACAGAGAAAAAAAGAATAACACAGATAAAAAATACTATTGTAATAGATATTAGAATAAATTCGTGTTTATTAAGTTATATAGAAATCATAGAAGAAAATAAGAGTGTGTTTTAAAAGGATAGCAACAAAGATTAGAAATTCCACACGGGATCTCTATGTGGGATCTCTATGGGATCCAAACTAGAAATACCAGGCAGTTCAGTGAATAGATGTTGAAATTTACAAGTGAGGAGAGTAGCTGCTATGGAAATGTGGGGCGATCCTCGGAACACCCAGGCCATCAGCAGCCGATAATGGCTCCAAGATCAAGATAGCAGAACCCACATCTCATTGTTGGGTTCCAGTAACTTTGAATTAATATGTATCTTTCCTTGGGTGCTGCTTTTTGTCCTTCTAAGGATGGCTTTGTCCACTCAGAAACAGGTTTCTTCCTGCACCTGGACAAGCTCTTCTCCAACACCTCCAGGCAGGAAAAAACGTATAAAACCTGAACTCTCCTGAACGGACTTTGTGAACTTGGGAGTTTGATGCGGTAGAGGTTGGATCTGTTCACCTAGCGCTTTCGGCTTCGCGAAATAAAATCTGTTTTTCTTTAATTATGATTTGGCTCACTCTCAATTAACGATTCGGCCATTATCGGGGTTTTTACCTATAACACTATAAAATGTACAAGATATATACATATATATATATATATATACTGTCTGACCTCAAAATAATCAAAATAAGGAATGCAGTAGTTAAAACATTCAGAATTTTCCCTTTAAAGTTACTTTATGTTGTCAAAGGATAAAGAATTCATGAAAGCATACACATATGGAGCCATTAAGGAAAAAAAAAAAATCTAATACTTCACTAGTGTGTGAAATATTTTATTTACCACTGTAGAGACTTAATGATCAGCTTTATTTTTCTCCTTCACCCTGGCAATCACTTAGTTGCAATTTCTTTAATGCATTTCTAAGATTCTCTTCTATACCCCTATCTTCTGCCCTTTCTTTTTTCCATTTCCCAACTTCCTTGCTTCCCTACACACAGATTATGTCATGGAAAAGGAAAGGGAAAGGGAAAAGAAAAGAAAAGAAAAGAAAAGAAAAGAAAAGAAAAGAAAAGAAAAGAAAAGAAAAGAAAAGAAAAGAAAAGAGAAAAGAAAAAAGAAAAGAAAAGAAAAGAAAAGAAAAGAAAAGAAAAGAAAAGAAAAGAAAAGAAAAGAAAAGAAAAGAAAAGAAAAGAAAAGAAAAGAAAAGAAAAGAAAAGTCCATGGTCCAAAAGGGGCTTATTTGGAAATGTCAGCCTTTTGGACTCTGAGTCCTCATCTTCCATTCTTTCATCTACCAATTCAAGATCCTTTGGATTTTTATTTCTTTTACCTTTGATTATATTTTCTCTCCTCATTATTCTCTTTCAGAATTGCAATGAAGAGTAAATTTCTAGTTTACAGTTTTTTCCTTCAAATTATGCTTAATATTTGGTTTCTTCAGGTAAGATGCCTCACCTTATTCTTTTTCCTAAGTGTCTGGGACAAAAAGGGCAATGCTACATTTTTGATGGACCTTAGGGTACATATTTATTTCTTTTCACTTTTCCCCCTTGCTTTTCTTTTTTGGCCATTCAAATTTTCAGTTCCTACTCTTCCATTTGGTCGCAATAATTCTCAGATAATGATGGAAGACCCTCATTGTAACAGTGATTTTTAATAACTGGTGAATATACCAAACTGATTTAGCTCAGATGATGAATTCATCATACTCAAGAGTGAAGAAAAATTCTTGCTTAATTTCAAACTGACACATTTTAATAACAGGGCAAAAAGACTAATTGTTATTTCACATAACATTGATACAATATAATGACAGGGATGTCAGATACAGCAGAGAGGTCTTCATTAAAAAAATATATTGTCTGACTTGAAACCTTGCCTTAAAGTTGTTTCATATGGATGTTATCTTAGATGAATGGTTGAAAGCAGTTATTTTGTATTCTTGAACAGACTGAATGTTCCTATATAATTTTTTTTTTTTTTAACAATTCTAGTTCCTTCTGATTTTCAGTCATCTTTCCAGGTCCTTTCAAATCAGGTAAATCTAAACCCCTTGGCATTGTCTTGGGGTGATTTTATGATGATGCTTTATTCCCTAACTGCCTGCTTTATGCCCAGAAAATGGATGCTGTAGCTTTGAAATGGATCCGGGGGGTGGGCTCCTGTGCAGTTTGGGTTCAATCTCTCTCCAGAGTGGTCTGCGGCTACACAGATTGTTGCTTCATTGCATTTGCTGGATTAATTCTCTTCAATTTAGGCAAGAAGTTTCTGGGGGTTTTCTTTTGCAGAGGGGGATGGGTTTTTTGGTTTTTTTTCCTTCCCCTGGCCTGGAGACTTTTCACTGGGAAATCCTTTTGGCAGGATTTTTTTGTTAGTTTGTTTTTCTTCTCTGGCCTGGGGAGCCTGCGGAGTGGCTCCAGTCAGTCCAAATCCTGGAAAGACTGAGCCAGCAAAAGAAGGGACATTAAACTCCACCAACTTTACCTGCTATGAGGAGAAGACCCACACCAGAAATCTGACAGGTTCCCAGCTGCTGTGTAAACTCTTTTTTTCTCTTCCCTTCCCAGAGACAAAGAAGGCCAGCTGCCATCTTTGCCTCCTGGCCACGCGGTGAGGTGGGGGTGGAGTGTAAGGTTCAATTTTCTTTTTTTCCTGTGTTTTGGAGGTACCTTGCTTTGTTTATAAGCCAGTTTACTTTTTTTTACTTTCATCCCCTGGTATCCATTTCTTTCATTGGCAGAAGAAAAGGGAGTTATTGAAATCCTTTCCCCCTAGAGAAAATGCTCATTCCAGCACATTTTGTCCTGAAATTTGTCTCCAAAACTGAGACAGGCATATAACTATTGCATAGTCTTTAATTTATTCCCCTCTTGCACTGCTAAAGTTTCCCAAACCCGCAAGAAACAGCTAAAAGCCTTTTAAGAAATGTGACATACAGAACTATTGCTTGCAGTACTTTGCAAGTCTGCTCTTCTTGTCTGTATACAATTTTCAATTATAACCAATTTTAGTGTTTAATAAAATTTACTTCAAATTAGTACAATTCTTATTACATTAGATTTGTCTAGTCCCTAAAGACAACAGATAACAAAAAAACTGCTATTTTTAGTCATACTATATTCAACTGAGGTGTTTGAACTGCAGAAATACAATTTTTGTCTATCTGCTCAGTGGAAATAGCAATGGCCTTGAATAATGACCAAAAGGACAAAGTGTCTTATGAGGTAAAGATTCAAATTTGTTCCAATGAGAACACTTCAGTGTTCAGGTAAGGTGAAAATACATCCTGCATAAAGTATTCAATGCAATAGAAAAAAAAAAAAATAGCAATGAAAAACAGTACAAAATATACCACTGTCATATCTATAGCTTTCAGCTGTACTCCTGTGTGCAGGTTTTGTCCTCCAGTATAGCAGCCCAGCTCCTCTGGTTGGATGGTTGGTTTTTTGGGTTGTAAAAGTATGTAACTTGAAAATATCTTTCATTATAAAATGGATAATGAAGAGAAAAAGAAGAAAAAATGATACTTAGTTACAGTATCCAACTTTCTCACAGAAGCTTAATATTAACACATTTTCTTAGGAAGTTGTGTGCAAAACCACATGGCAGACCTCAGTTTTTAGTTCAGGCTTTTGCTCCCAAAACTATTGCTGCATTTCACATTATACTGCCAACAGCAACAATCCAGCATATTAAGATGAGAATCTGTCCAAACCTTCAGTGTTTGCCTACAGAGTCTTGTAGAGAGACTGAGAGAATTGGGATTGTTCAGCCTGGAAAAGAGAAGGCTTCAGGGTAACCTAATTGTGTCCTTCAGGTACCTGAAGGGAGCCTGCAAGAAAAATGGAGAGAGACAATTTACAAAAGCCTGGAGTGACAGGACAAGGGGGAACAGCTTCAAAGTGAAGGAGAGCAGTTTTGGCTTAGATATTAGAAACAATTCTTTACTGTGAGTGTGAGGCCCTGGCACAGGTTTCCCAGAAAGGCTGTAGATGCCCCATCCCTAAAAGTGTTCAAGGACAGGTTGGATAGGGCTCTGAGCAACTTGGTCCAGTGCAAGGTATCCAGGCCCATCGCAGAGGGGCTAGAACTAGATGATCTTTAAGGTGCCTCCCAAGCCAGGCCAGTCTATGATTTTTTGATTCTTTGAAACACACTTTTTGTCTAGTTTGGATCAGTCATTACATCTCATCAATTAAAGGGCATCCTTTAGCCATCAATGGAGAACAAATTACTGGTGATTATAATATATTATAACATAAGAAACCCATGAATTTTTATTCTTCTACAGCAAGGTGATGGGCGTGCACGTCAGTCTCTTATGGCTGAGTTTTGGAATCATAGAGCCAGTTCTGTGAAAATATGTGGGAAATTTCTGTTTTCACTTTCCTGAATAAATCAACAAAAAATTGCATTTTGTGAAACATCAAATCGGTACCCCAAGTATTAAGTGTATTCCTAGGTCAAATTGTTCAGATGAGTTCACACTTATTAAGGAAAATCTGGCTCTGACATAGACCTAAGGTAGCTAAGAAATGGCAGCTTTAAAATGCCATGGTGAAGTCACATGCAGGCATGTGTGGAAGCAGACTTCTGCAATGGCTAGAAAAATATAAAAACACACACCATTCATTCTGAAATATTTTATGAACTGTTTTTCACTCAAGAGAGTCTTTATTTTTTTCAGGTACATTACATATGTCTTAAAAAAAAAAAAAAAAAAAAAAAAAAAATCTACATATTTTCTATAAATAACAAAATCTCTATCTAGTTTTTCAAATTTGACTTTCTAAATTCTTCCCGCTGATAATATTTTTTCATTCTATTTCTCTAAAAGCACAATCTCTTATGGTAAAAACTATGTGTTGAATCAAATAAATGGTAGAAATATCCTTTTATATTATACTCCTTTATATTATCTTTCCTGGATTTACTAACATTCATTGTAATCAAACTGAATGCCATTAAACAATAGGCCAGGAAATTTCAAAAGTCACTCTTTTTGGTGATAAAGAAGAACAGCTCTTCTAATACCTTTTATTTAAGAGCAAGCAAACAAAATTGTAGGTACTTGTGTCTGTCTATAGGCTCACCTATAAATCAAAAAGATCAGAAAGAGTAAGATTTCAGTTAAATTGGTCAGTTCAAAGGTTTCAAAACTAAAATATTTTCAAAGTGTCAGACTTTACCTGTTATTAATATAATTTTTATGAGGCTATGAGTCAGTGATTAAGAGCTTTTTCCTTCACAGGTGTTGGCTTCAGATCAAAATATCTGCATTGCAGATTTAAATGGAAGGGGAAAAGCTAAGGAACATGAAGAAGGACTGGGGGACTATTTTCTTAAAAAACATCTCTGAAAATTTTAATTAGAATTTAAACTTCAGCTGATAATTTGTATTGTTATTTGATAGATAGTATCATATGCTTAAAAACCCCAAAACTCAACAAATCACTTTAAAGACACCTGGGGAAAAGGAAGTGGGTCATATAGGTTTTTAAGAAGGTAAGCAAAATTTTTAATTATGACTAGTTATCTTAACAGATAGAAATGTCTATTTCAGTCATCTCTCTACATCAGTAAAGTGAGCTATGTATGTAGTGTCTGATGTAATAAGATCTTACATGACTATATAATTTTTTAAATACTAACAAAAAACCCATTGCAGAACCAGAATGATGTTAGTCTCTGGTCAATGATATAGTAAAATGAATAAGAATTATTATAAGCCTACCCTTTCCCTTAAAACAAAGAAATAAAAACAAACTTCTGAACAAATAAAAAAAAAAGCCATAAACCATTGTCTCTGCCCCCAGTTATTTGATAAGATTTTGGCAAAGAATTGAAATTTGATTGATAACATATTTAAACTATTTAGGCTTCAATAATTTTAGTTACTTATCACATAAGCTAGTCAGTTTATAAAGGTAGATTTCATGTGTCTAGAATATGAAACTGATAGTGGAGAATGCAATAGTGTTTTTACAGGAATGTCTGTAGTAATTGCTTTGTTACTACTCATATGCATTGTGTGCTAGTTGGGTAAATTCTTGACCAATTCCAATATATTTATGGATGTAATAATGCATATCAGTGTTTGGCTCTAATGAACCCAAACAGCTATGGAAATAAGGTGCTTTAGTTGTTATCATTTCCTCTTATATCTTACTGAGAGATTTAAATAGGCAGCACGATAGTATTTACACCAGAGTAAGGAAAAGAATGCAGATATTAAAAACTGTCAAGTCCACTTTTCTTTATGGTGTATTTTCTGCATGTTTTTGAAAGAATCTCAGGAAAAAAATGAAAAAAATTACAAACCAGATCCTTAATCTCCAACAAAAGTGCATTTTATGCACAATGGGAAAAAACCCTTAAATATAAATAGACATGTTTCGAATAATAATAATAATAATGATAATCAACCATCCTGCTGTCCATTTTTTTCCATTAGTTTCTGCATCCTTTAGTATTCATTCTGATAGCTAATAATTGCTTGAATAGCAAATGCAAAATGGAGAACTATATATATTTTAGTTTTTGTTTAAAGATACAAAGATGAATCTTTCTAAAACCCTGTTAGACCATTTGACAAATTCAGGAGATAAATGAAATTGGCTTTTGAAAAATATCTAAAGTGCAAGACTGTGTTTATAATAAGGAACACACAAAGCCACAGACATAGAGGCTGATACGAAAATGCTTCCTTAATAAGGAAAGTTTCTTTCAAAAATCACATTCTGCAACCTTTTTCCCATGAGATGTAACTAGTACTATCAATAATTCACAAAAAATTATGGTGAAAACATTGACCATAATAAAACAAACACTTGTAATAAGTGTTAAAACTCTCAACTTGTGTGTGATACAAAGACCAAGAACCAAACCATGACTAATGACAAACAAAAAGGATTTCATGGCTAATGTTTCAGGCAGCTAATTTAGACAGCTTTTGTTTTCCATTGAGGTTAACTGAAATAATTCAATCTTCTCAGAACTTCTGACAGCCCCCCCCCAACATTTATGTTCATATTTCTCTTCATCCTCTGAGTAGTAGACTTATGATTCCATTTGCTTCAGTAATTTGCTCTTCTAGTTCTGATCCTGTTGCCCTTTAATTCTTCCCCAAACTAATTCATAAAGTGCTTTCAGAAGCAGTTCAGAAGACACAACTTTTCTCCTCAACTTAACAAAGAAACAGGGTGATAGACTTCAGCATCACTCAGGCACATGAGAACTCTGTGATGCTTTTTCTCCAAGATGACAATCCTGCAGGAAGGGTAGTAAACATGGAGAAGAAATCAGAAGCCATAAGGCAGCAAGTGCTGGTTAAATCCTGACTTTGAGAAACCTAACCATCTTTTCATTAATTCTTTCAAGTTCTATAATACTGAGCCATTTCTGCAAAGCATAGCAATGTCATCTATTGTTACCTTAGTGCTAAATGTGCGTTTTCTCTCAATAATACACACAGAACCTGTACACTCTAGAGAAAGAGCAGCTGGAGTCAGCCATCAGGAAAGTTACAAATAGATGTACTTGTTCTTGTCACTTCCTATTGTTCATGGTGCTCTGTAATATGTTCTTTAGATACACTGCAATACTTGCTATATCTTTTTTTTAACCTTGTGGTCATTCTACCCAAAGTAATCCACAGTGCTCTGTTAAACTAGCTCAGCTAAAAAAAAAAACCATGTGTAGCAATTAGCTGTCACCAGGTAATTGTGTTTTCTGTATCTGCACTGAGAAGAAACAACCTGTAAAATCAAAGTTGGGGTTATGTGAAAGAGAATACACTTTGTTGTCTCAGTCTAGTCTTCAGTCACCAGTGTGCAGCACAGTATAGGCTCCAACAGCTAAACTGCTGCTGCTGCCCCTGATAGTGTCATTCAAACTGCTTTTGAGGTTCTCAACAAAGGAAACTGAGCTGTTTGACAATTAGATTTAAATAACATGGAGGAAATAACAGTCCATAAAAGTGAATGGCATTCTCAACTAGCATTTTCCTTCTCAATAGAGACACAAAAGGATGAATGTGGTGAGGAGAGTATAGTTATAATTAACTTGTCATTTGTATTAATAATTATATGTTTCACGACTGCATATTTTTACAGCTAAGGTCATAGACTAAAATGCAGGTTCAATTCTTGCATCTCTCAGACTTCTCATGGGACACTGCACAATCAATTTATCTTTCAGTGCATGTATTGCTTTTAATGTAAAAAGGAATAGTAATTTTTTTCCCCACAGTCATTTATGTAAATTTGTAGTTCTGTTTTAGTTGGAGTTTTTCTTATTATAAATGAGCTCTAATAAGGATTTTAAAACATACTTTTAAAAAAATGGTCAAATTGTAATAGAAACATTTTAGTAATGCATTTAGTTTGCAAATTTCCCAATTTTACTAGAAAATATTTGTCCCAATTTATTAAAATTTTCTATATGATATCCCATTTTAAGTTTAATGAAAGTAAAATTGACATTTTTTTCCTCAGAAAAATAACATTTCTTCCCTGTTCTTCATTTCATATTCAGCTTTAGATATTTAGAAATATTACTTTAATCAATAGTAATATTTTAATTTGGATTGGAGAGGATCCAAAGAAAGAAAGGCCACAAAGGAGATCAAAGGACTGGGGAACTTACTCAGTGAGAACAGATGGAAGGTCATAGGTCTTTTATCCCTGAAGAAAAGAAGACTCAAGAGGACATCTCATCACAGTAGGCTGGTGTGTCAATCTCCATGTACAGTAACTAGGGTGACCACCAAGCCACAGTGAAATGCCAAGAGTAGATTTATTTAATTACCTCACCAATGATACTGGACAGCACAGACACGCAGGGACACAGGCTCCATTAGACTCAACTCATCCCACTGGACAGTAGGGTGGGGGGCCCTTACTGCCCCAGTATATCAAATGGCTTAATCCCCAAGAAGTTTATTTCAAGGCTGTGCTTTTCTGATCTCTCTCTCTTCCAGCAGGAGGCTCAAACAGGTCTGTGAGAGGCTATCTCTAGACAGGAATTCTAGTTCTCAAAATAGGCAGAGGATGAGCACTCACATAATAAATGGAGTTTTCCCACACTGACATTCTCAGCATTCCCACCTGTAAGGTCACTTTGAGAGAAACTATTCCCTCCTTGCCAAATCTTCTGGTTTTAACCCTTTCCTCCCAAGAGTCAGTAGTTAAAGGTTTCAAGAGGAATACATGGAAAAGACAAGAGGCAATGACTACAAGTTGCACTGGTAGGGGTTTTATCTCAAAATAAGAAAGCAATTTTCTACTATGAAATCAGACACTCCCTGGAACAACCTGCCCGGGACAGTGGCAGAGTCTCCATAATTGGAGTTTTTCAAGACGGGAAGGATGTTGGGCAATCTCACCTAAGCTCCTTTTCCCACCAAAAGGTGGATCATATGATCTTTCCAGGTTCCTTTCCAAATTATTCAGTGATCCTATGAAGATATACTTCCTATTTTCATTTGGAGATGGAAAAAATATGTGTGAAATTCTTACATAGTTCACAAGAAAATTTCCCTCTCAAATTTACTGCAGTTTCAATATTTCACTTGTAAATTCGAATTTAACTGAGTTAACTAGTTAACAGCATGGTAAATGTCATAAGTTTTGTAAAAAATAAATCAATTGATGTCAAATTTTCAGACTGTATATTCATTATTATTGTATATTCATTATTATTATGAAATTTATTCAAATGAGGAGGAAGTAAACACATTTTTCAGTTTCAAGAGAGACTAGGAAGCATTTATTGGAATTTTGCACTGGCTGAAAATCAAAGAAAACAGGCATAGAATGGTGGCACAGAAGAGTGGCAAACTCTGTAGTGTTTCAAGAGTGCTCACATAGCATGTATCAAGTTCTATTATTTAAAATTAACATTAATGCTGAAAACCATCAGACTTTCTTAATGTATTAAAAAGGTTCTATATTAAGAAAAGCAATAGTAATAAAGTATTTGGCACATGTTGTGTATTTATTTATGTGACTGAAGTGGAGAAAATTTTGTCCTCTGTCAGCCATTACATACTTGTGTAATCTCTGACATCCCACTTATTTAAGATAATTTATGTCTACTGAAGCACTAAATCCAGGCATCTGGATTTTTAGTCTGAATCTCAGAGGACAGACAAGATAGTACAAAACTAATTTTCCCTGACTCCATCTCATTTACTTGTTTAAAATGAACAGAAAAATTAGAAACTATTTTTGCACCATGTTTTTTACATGGTTAGTCTAAAATAAAGAGTCATAATAGTATTTTGTTATCACTCATATAATGTTTTGTCCAAGGATGTACACATGAAGAGTAATTCAATCCAACATAAGAGGGGTTATGATGTCTTCGACATTTTTTAGAGTAGTGCTTTGTAAATATTTTGGAAAGCCTATTTTCCATGAAAAATGCAGATATAGTTTAGGAAGGATATGTTAAGTTTCAATAAAACATCTTCATTAAGTTGTTACAGAGGGATAAAAACTAAGGAACTTCATTTTGTCATTTCCTGAAGTAAATGTTTCACTTAGAAATGTGCTTCGTATTACTAAATGTCTACTAGACTTAAGAAATTTGATTGCATTAACCTTTTCACACCGTGATGACCTTTATTTTGACCCAAAGCACAGTATGGTTTCGTAAAGCAAATATGTATAGGTATACACATATATGTATATACCTATAGGCGTGTGTATACACACCAGTGTCTGCTGCATATGTCATGGAACCTTTAGGCTGGAGAAGGCCTTTACAATCACTGAGCTTAACCACTCCTCCAGCACTGCCAAGCCCACCTCTAAACCATGTCCCTGAGAGCCACATACACATGGCCTTTAAACTCCTTCAGAGATGCTGACTCAACCACTTCCATGGGTAATCTGTTCCAATGCTTGTTAAACCTTTAGTGAAGAAATTTTTACTAATATCCCATTTCTTGTTCTATTGCTTATTACTTGGAGAAGAGCCTGAAACCCACCTGGCTCCACTCTCCTTTCAGGCAGTTGTAGAGAGTGAGCA
Source organism: Urocynchramus pylzowi (assembly GCA_013397555.1). Classification (NCBI taxonomy): domain Eukaryota; kingdom Metazoa; phylum Chordata; class Aves; order Passeriformes; family Fringillidae; genus Urocynchramus; species Urocynchramus pylzowi. The sequence continues at coordinate 61,867 of VZRH01000525.1, read as the reverse complement.
GGTCCTTCCTGAGCTTCCTTTTCTCCAGGTTAAACAACTGTAGCTCCCTTGGCTGCTCCTCATCAAACTTATGCTCCAGACCCTTCCCCAGCTCCATTGTTTTTTGGACACATTATTTACCTGTTAACGTTAGAATTTTTTATCAGGTAAGGGAATAGGAGTAACTAATTTGAGCACTGGAGATTTCATTTCAATTATGTCTCATGGGAAGTTTTCGGTTTCTTAAGTAGTCTAAAAGATAACCTTGCACACCTCAGTCTTGTCACTTCTGCTTTTGCATAACCATTGACATTGAGGGCATCACTGAAAGCAAGAAAGGAATAGTTGAGATTTATCATCAGCCATACTAACATAATTTGACAGCATGAAACTATGAAGTGGATAGAATGATTAAAATTTAAATCCAGCCATACTTACAGTAGGTATTAAAGTCAATGCACTTTCTAAGCCGAAAGTCATTGGAAAGTGTTTAGGCAGAAGCACTGAACCTTTTGGGGTCCATCAATTTCAATTCATTTGTTCTAATTTTATGGATCAGTACTTGGTCTCTTCACTCTAGCATCTATGAAATGTCAGCCCTTCTAGTGACAGCTCCTGAATAAAATGACCTGCATGTGTAGCTATTATTTCTACAATTTTCCAGCATTCAAATATTTAACCATATAATGAGTGTCTCCTAGAAGTAGGCTGATGCAGTGGCAAAGTACAGCATGCTTTATTTCCCTTGGCATTGCAAGTGGCACAAAATCCAGTGGACCACAGTTCCAAGGTACACTTCTAGTAGCCTGGAGAGCTCTGTTTGTCCAAAATAGACACAACTTGCCACTTGCCATATATGCTTTTAGAAAGTATATATTTATACACTATATAAAGAGCTAAATTATGTAAAATAAAATAATTATATTTTTTAAAGCAGATGGAATTACTGTACTGATAATGTAACATACAAACCACAAAAACATTGATGGGAAAAGCTAATGACTGAATTATACTTAATATTTGTTCATCATAATCATTTGTCATTGCACCTGTAAAAATCAACAATCCATAAGTGAAAGGGACCAGGTAGTGAAATCTCACCTATTTATCCTTGCTTATATTAATGGAACTTAGTGTCACTTTCCTAGTGCATTTCTTTCCACAAAGATATTTTCAGTAGCAATGATTAATGTCATATACTTTTAGCAATTTTAAAAATAACTTGATGTTTCTGTGAAAAAAAAATAGGAACAATTAATCTAAAGCTTTTCAAAACTATGATGATTTTAGAGGAATTGAGACAGTTTGCAGAGGTTTTAAATGAAAAAATTAGAGCATTGTGGACAAAACTAAAATCTTGCCTTTTTTTCTTTTTTTTTTTTGATTTTTGGATTTTTGGTCACAGTCTCTAGAATCCAGCTCTTAAATGGAAATGCAAAGAGGAAATCTAGTAATCTAGTTGCCCCTTTCCTCTGCCTTCAGTCCACTCATCATTTGATGTTTAATATTTATGTCATCTGTCAAAGCATTCCTTTATTAACAATGAACGATTCCTGATGCACAATCATTAGTGGCAAATTATGGAACCTTAACTAAAAGGTTTTAGATGCTAAAGACTTTGATTTTGCACTTCCATGATGTTTTCCAAAAGTCACTTTGCTGTTCTCTCCATCCTATGCAGCTCAAGAGGGGGTAGGGGCATCCTAAGAAGACAAATCAGTTTGCTTCAATCTGCATTGAAGGGGAAAAACTTTCCAGCCCTAGGGTGACCAAGATTACTCATCATAGCACTCAGGAATCAAGACTGAGGAGTTCCAGGGGAGCCTGAGTCATCATTGTGCTCAGGGGTGGAGGGGGAGAAACCCTTAATATTTTTTTAATGTCTTTTCACTGCAGTTGCCATTAATCATGTATCATAACCTTTAGCCCTGTGTGTTAATTTGGTCCAAAATTTTAGAGGATATACTCTATAAACTGCACATTCATGCTTTGTCAATATTTTTAGCCCTCGTGTATAATAGGAAGTAAAGAAAACAGACAAAGTAGTACAGAAGCTCATCCAGCCATTATGCTCACTCTGCCACTAAAGTTCACTGACNGGGCGGGGGGAGGGGAAGTGAAAAGAAAAAGTTGCTTTCTTTTTTCAATAATGAAGGATTTAACAAGCTTGCTGGAATGCTGCAAGAACAAATCAAGTTAATTACACAGTAAAGAGAAGTTCTTAAAGAAGAAATGAAGTTCCATCATGTCCACATAATGAAATGTCATCTTGGAAGTGAAATACTCTGGCAACTTGAATTATAGNGTGAAATCTCACCTATTTATCCTTGCTTATATTAATGGAACTTAGTGTCACTTTCCTAGTGCATTTCTTTCCACAAAGATATTTTCAGTAGCAATGATTAATGTCATATACTTTTAGCAATTTTAAAAATAACTTGATGTTTCTGTGAAAAAAAAATAGGAACAATTAATCTAAAGCTTTTCAAAACTATGATGATTTTAGAGGAATTGAGACAGTTTGCAGAGGTTTTAAATGAAAAAATTAGAGCATTGTGGACAAAACTAAAATCTTGCCTTTTTTTCTTTTTTTTTTTTGATTTTTGGATTTTTGGTCACAGTCTCTAGAATCCAGCTCTTAAATGGAAATGCAAAGAGGAAATCTAGTAATCTAGTTGCCCCTTTCCTCTGCCTTCAGTCCACTCATCATTTGATGTTTAATATTTATGTCATCTGTCAAAGCATTCCTTTATTAACAATGAACGATTCCTGATGCACAATCATTAGTGGCAAATTATGGAACCTTAACTAAAAGGTTTTAGATGCTAAAGACTTTGATTTTGCACTTCCATGATGTTTTCCAAAAGTCACTTTGCTGTTCTCTCCATCCTATGCAGCTCAAGAGGGGGTAGGGGCATCCTAAGAAGACAAATCAGTTTGCTTCAATCTGCATTGAAGGGGAAAAACTTTCCAGCCCTAGGGTGACCAAGATTACTCATCATAGCACTCAGGAATCAAGACTGAGGAGTTCCAGGGGAGCCTGAGTCATCATTGTGCTCAGGGGTGGAGGGGGAGAAACCCTTAATATTTTTTTAATGTCTTTTCACTGCAGTTGCCATTAATCATGTATCATAACCTTTAGCCCTGTGTGTTAATTTGGTCCAAAATTTTAGAGGATATACTCTATAAACTGCACATTCATGCTTTGTCAATATTTTTAGCCCTCGTGTATAATAGGAAGTAAAGAAAACAGACAAAGTAGTACAGAAGCTCATCCAGCCATTATGCTCACTCTGCCACTAAAGTTCACTGACTAATGGATTTCTAATGCAGATGGAAGTTTTTGCACCATTGAGATATTGCTTTGACAGATCAGGCACAATATCTGTGGCTGTTAGTCTTTGAAGCCTGAAGAGTTTTCTTTCATGGCTTCAACATAAACCTTTCCAGAGCAGCAAGATATTCACAGNCATCTTGGAAGTGAAATACTCTGGCAACTTGAATTATAGTTCAAAAAATATTTTAAAATACTAGGAAACATTAGTAAATAAATAATGGTACAATCTTTCTGAGATTATAAACTGTCATATACCTTAACTTGTTAGAAAATAATAGATATCTGAACACATTATTATTAAGAAAAATGAATGGAACAATTAAAGGAATATGAAGGACCACTAAGACATATGCTTACAAAAAAATAAAAAAAAAATTTTTATTGTCTGCAACCCTACTGTTTTCAGTGGACACTGAATTATGTTGTGAAGACCGTCCTTTGATTACCAGCATCTTCTTTGACCCTTTTTTTTCTCATTCTTTCTATTGTTTTAACATAATAAAAAGATATTTATTATAAAATAAAGACATTGAAACCTAAAGAGAAGTCCTTCTAGTTTTGCTTTTCATATATTTGAAAAATGGTTTTAATTGGGGCTTTTTTAAGAAGAATTGGAACATACATTAGAATAAATTGAATAAATAATACACTTAATCCCAAAATATGTTTTTTAAATAATGAGTATTATTTAAATAATGGGTACTGAAATAATTTCCTTTGTTTAAGGATATAGTTTCTGTATATTGATAACTTGTACTGCATCCTCTTTTCACTGACAAGGCCAAGCAAGACTTTTCTTTTAATTTAAAATATTCATGCAAAGCAAAACATTGCTGCTGGTTTTTACTCTCTTCTCACCCTTTGCAAAATGTAGATTTTTATTCCACAAAAGTCATGTGCATATCAATTGTTTCTCAGTGCTATACTCATGTCTTGGTCTAATAGCTTGCCTTCTGAAGCTCTGCATTCTTACCTGCTTTAACTGATAAGAATGTGAATTGTCATAGGAATTCTCTTACCATGAGAAATCATGGTTCTTACCATGAACCTCTCCTATCTATAGCTGACCAAAATCTCTGTCCCTTTCTGTATCTGAGATATATTTTACAGAGACCATAATCAGGTTTGGATAGTAAAACTCTATGCTACATTTTAAAGGAAAAAACTGCAATTAACTATGCTATTGTTACATTCACTCCAAAATATTACTTACTGAAAATTAATATACAATTTTTTTTTTGTGCAATAGGCTAAACTAGACTACTTCCAGCCCAGACTCTCAACTACAACCGCTATATGTGCTTGGTATGACCTTTGCTTTTGCTGGAAATGAACCTTAAATAACAAGTGTTATTACTTTTAGGTAAATTTAATTGCATTCATATCTAAAGAACTAAGATCCTTTAAGTAGATAGGAAAAAAGCTTTGCACTTATTCAGTACCTTTTTTTTTTTTTTGTTAGTAGCAATACATTTATTATTTACTCTTTTAGTTCTGTTTTGACATCTAGACCACTTTAATGGGCCTAAGTGCATTAACCTTTTACTACATTTTCATTATTCTGCTTTTTGATTAAATTTAAGGTTTCCTCCTCCCAAAACTAACTTTCATTTTTTCTAAACAGCTTTAATGTAAGCAATTATTCTTCACAATTGCGCCAAAATTAATTTGCTAACAGAGCACTGAATGGGGAATTACTGGAACAGAAATTAAAAATTCAGGATTATATTTCAACTACATTTTAAACACTTATTTTAGTTTACTTTGTAATTATGTTTGGGTTTAGCATTAATCTTGAAAAAAGTACTTCATCACCTTCTTAAGTACTGTTGTTTACAATTTAGCCTTATATAACCCTTGTTCTGTAGTCAAAGTAATACAGTCTCCCTGAAAATCACTCTGCTTGCTTTGGCTGACTCAAAGCAAATTTGAACTCACCTCAGAAGTCCTATCAGCAAGCTCAGTCATTTGTGGGACTAATCATAAACATTGGATTGGTCATGCTCCTAATTTCAAGTTCATTTTTGAGAGGTAAAACTTCTCCAGGCACAAGTTTTACTGCAGAGAGTGGCTCCTGGAAGGAAAGTAGGCTATAATCTCAGCAATAACCAAAACTGAAGAACAAGAATGAAATTAACTTTAACAGCATGAGCACCAACCAGAACAATGTGTACCTTCATGATGTGTTCCATGCTGGCCCTTTTCTGGCCTGTTAATTCTGAGCCAGATATCCAGCTGTGCAGCTCCCGCTTTTTTGCCCTGTGATCTGTGCCCATATGAGCAGAACACCTTCAGCTGTGTCATTCAAAGTAATGACCTCCTGATCTAAGTGGTCTTAATCCTAACAATAACATGAATAGTCTTATTTTGTGAGGCCCACACTAACCAACAGAGAAATGCAGATTTGATGCATTTATGTAATTAATGTACCTTTATGATATCAACATGGAAAGCAAGTGCAATCAACTCTATTGCACTTTATCGGGTCAATGATTGTTGATCTAAAAGAGATTTATGTAGAGCCTCTAATGAAGTAGTAGCTGCTGTGGGGAGTTTTTTTACAGTAACTTTTTATTTTCTGTTTTTAGCAACAAAATATTAAGACCTTGTGTCGTGAATTGTGAAACAAATACTATTCTATTTGCCATCTGTATGGCAGTTGTCTTCTGTTAAGTAGGCAGTTTTCCTTATCTCTTCCACAACCACTCTTCCCTCCAGGGAGACATCTGCTGATAACAGGCTATTGAATGTCAATACATGACTCATAAGAACTTTAACATCCCATTGTAAGATGTTCCGCCCAGAGGGAGGAGCCAAGCATTCCTACACAGATATAACTTGGAGTCTGGAAAGACAAGACAGCTCTTACTGAGTTTCAGAGAGAGAGAGCTACCCGTTTTCAACTGGATCAGCAGAGGAAGATCTTCACCTTTTCTTCTATAGGATTTCCTGCTCCAACAGAACCACACCTGAGGACTGAGTCCAAGAAGACTGCAGCCACAATTCCAATTGGACTGAGATTACACCCTGACCAACCGGGTGTCAGGTTGAGTTCTAGCTCTGTCTGTGTTGTTTTAATCTACTGCATTTCTTTATTTTATATTTTTATATTTTTTCTTCCCTAATAAAGGACTGTTATCCCTGCTCCCATGTTTTCTGCCTGAGAGCCCCTTGATTTAAATTTTATAACAATTCGGAGGGAGGGGGTTTACATTCTCTATTCCAGGGGAGGCTCTGGCCTTCCTTAACAGACACCTGTCTTCCCAAACTGAGACACCTTGAATTGAATTGAATATAGTCACTGACAAAGCAATATGTACCCAAAGGGCTCATCAAAATAGAGGGAGAAAATAATGTGTGTTTGCCAAGTACACATTGATGTAGAATATTGTTTTGACTGAGACTTCTTTGAGGGCAACGTTATCACAAGAATATACTGCAGTCAAACTTTTAGAACATGCCAGTTACTTATTTTACTGAAATGCCAAAAAATCCACCTCAATAGAATTGCACAGGCTTGCTACATTTCAAAACCTGTTACCCAAGACAGAAATCTACATTGAAAAATACTAGATCCAAACCAGTGAAAGCAGGATAAGTGAAAGGAGATTCCAAATTCCTTAATACTCAATTGAATTTAAAATACTCATGTAGAAGATACATAATGAATGTTGAAGTATAAATCCAACATAGACTTTACAACATAATTTAAAAGTCATGTCAATTGCCACAGTACTGAAGTGAGGAAAAAAATCAGTTTATTCATCTTTATCTTTCATTATGTAACAATACTGTTTTTGAATAAAAGTACTAAAAGTAAAGCTTCTATCTATCTGTAGTATGCATTAGATTAAAAGGTCTCATTGCCTCATACCCTGCATTATAGTAACAACTTTATTATAAATTCACCTATATTTTTATATTTTGTTATTACAGGATTAATTCCAGAGCTCTTCTCACAAATTGAATTCTTGTGTTTAAAAACAAGCATGACAGTACCAATAGGGCCAAATTGACATGTGATGTTTTGTATCTAACCTAAGGAGAAGTCTCACATCTTTGAGATTTTGCCACCACTGTTCACATCTTTATGGGTATTTTGGTATAGGTTTCTTTTTTTCGATTTTTTTTTTTTTAGTTGAATGAAGGTAAGAAGATAGAGATTCTGATGTAACAGCATAAGTCGCAGTTGATTTGAGAAAACTCAAAATATTATGGAAGAGACTGTAAAATTGAAAGATGTAGCAACAATGATCTTCCTGCAGTGTGTGAAATGTGGTCACTGAGTGGACTTCTGGATAATTTTACAGCTTCAGCTTCAATTCAGTTCCATTTTTCTCATCAGCCCTGAGCCTGCTTAGCTTTCTGTCAAACCAGCACTCCAAACTCTCACCAATTTAGGTTTTCAATTTACTGTTTAATATAGATGTGATTCTGAGTAGCTACTTTTCTCCAAAATAAGGTGTCACAAGTGGAAGACTGGTAAATATAAGTCTTCTCTATAGTGGTGACAAGCTCTGTTTTCTTGCTAGCAGGACATTTAAATTGTACTGCTTCACTGCAGAATCTCATGCTGTGCTGCTGCATTCAGAAACCATTATCACAGTAGGAAATGATTGCAAGTGGATATATTAATTAGGAGTTTTGAAAAGTAATGATGAAGATAAGATTTATCTACATCTTTGTGATTCGCAGCTATGTGAAACAGAGTAGCTGAGGAATGACATAGTAATTCAAGTCATTGCATTTTATTGTAAATAAATTCATCTGGTAATAATATGGGCTAGGAAGAAATACTTAGAAAGATAAAGTTAAAGAAGGTTATTTGACAATGAATTTCATATGAGAGGCTTACCACAGACCTTGGACAAATCACTGGACTTTGTTTCAGCATCTCCAAAGCAATATTGGGGTCAGCAGTTAATAGTTTCTCAGAGGATAATGATTAAAAAAGGCAAAGCTGCTGTGATGTCTAACTATTAGCACTGTTACCACTAAAGTTTGAAGAACTCATTTAAAACATAAAGGGTTTAGATAGTATATTAGCAAAAATTTCTTCACCCAAGAGGTTGTCAAACACTTCAACAGGCTTCCCAGGGAAGGGATAGACATATGATCCCCTGTAGATATTTAGAAGATGCATAGATGTGTGTGTCACTTAGGGACATGGTTCAATGGTGGACTTGGCAGTGGTAAGTTTACAGTTGGACTTGATGATTTTAAATGTCTTTGTCAACCTAAATTATTTTAAGATGTCATTTAAAAGAAAATATAATTATCTAAGGCTATTAAACATTAAAAGTTGAAAGTAAGCTTAGCTGTTTCTATAAATTTTTAAAATTTATAGCTAAAGAAATGAAATTATAGAAGAAAATGAGGGGCATATAAGTTTTCAGCACTGCTAGACTAAAGTGGGCAAAATTCAGAAAGCCCCAGTTTTCTTCCAGTCCTCAAAGCTTCATGCAGTTTCCTGAAATACCTACCTCATCCTTGTTATTGGATGGCTTTTACAATGAAGCCAACAAACAACATAATTATCAAGATAAATACTTCCAACTTAGGTAATAAGTATTTCTGCAATTGAACTGAAAACCAAAATCTTTCTTCATATGTAAAGTCTAAATAAAGTCAATATAACTGTGCTTATATTTCACTTCAATTTGGCCATCAGTTCGTGTCTAACACAGAAAAGAGATTCAGTTGAGTGGCAAGAAACAAGTTAAGCAGAAAATCTCAAATATAGCTTGGAATAAACTTTAGACTTTTACAAAATATTTGCAGTTCTGCAAGGAAAGTACAAGAAAAGGTCTCTTCAAGGGACTAGTTATTGAAACATTGCTTCAAATTAAAAGAGAGTAAGTTTAGGTTAGATATTAGAAAAAATTCTTTACTGCGGGGGTGGTGGGGCCCTGGCAAGGTTACCTGGAGAAATTGTGGAAGCATTCAGAAGTTTGGATGGGGCTGTGAACAGCCTGGTTTAGCTGAAGATGTCCCTGCTCATGTCAAGGGGTTGGAGAGAGATGATCTTTAAGGTTCCTTCAAATCCAAAGCATTCTATGGTTCTGTGATTGTTGGATATAAATTCAATTTGAAATACTGCCTTAGTCAGTGTCATTGTCCTTTCTAGTGTCACTGTCTTTTCTAAATACATACACATATAAATACAGCCGTGTGGTTTTTGTCCGTGTGTGTGCAGGAGTCTTCCTCAGTTATGTCTTCTCTGTATACATGGCAAAATCCAGGCATAACTTGACTTTCTGGCTCACCCTATGTTTAGTATAGAAAAACAAGGTGTGATTACTATGAGACAGAAAATGCCTGGTATATTGCCACTCTTGATAGTCAACAGATTAGTATGACTGGAGCTCTGCCATTCCACAGCAGCTTTTATAAAAGTCAGGTGATGAACAAGGAAGGAAATCATGTAATTGCAGATGACTGTGATTGACCGTGATTGGAACAAGTATTGCAGAAGAAAGGTAAGAAAGTCTAACCATGAGCACAAACACAAGGCTGGAGCACAAGAGTGGATTGGGATGCTCAGTAGAAGTGGTCTTTTTGCTAGCACACATAGAGCTCCTAGTGCCTATCCGAGAATTTAGGAATACCTGATTTATTTGTTTTCTCTCCTTTAAGGAATGTTATAAAATAAAAGAATTGTCATGCTTTTCCTGTAACAGTCATGAAAAGTAGTTGTTCCTAGGAATACTAGGCTTTAGGACATAAAATTAATTCTTATTTGGTGATTGTGCTGAGACAATATTTATGCCCCACAAAGTATAGTACATAATCCTGTGAGTTCTAAGTAAATAGCACAATGAGTTTAAATGTCAATTGTTTCTTTCAGACCTCACCTATTCTCCTGACTGATAAATTACACAACAAACTTTGCTGAGAAACATAACATTTAATTTTTTTTAGAATGCTAAAGAAAGTTATGAACCTTTAATTACCTTTCCTTTAGAAGTGCTTTACATAAAGCCAGTGTCCATAATTTGCACTTCAACAATGTTTTTTGTATTGAGTCTCAGTCTTACAAACTCTTATGCAGGTGCTTAACTTCATTCAAGAGTCAAACAGTTGATTTCACTACTCCAGGTGGGCTATGTTGCTACTCCTTGCAGTTGCAAGGCATTCAGCTCAGCTTATACAAATATCCATATGAACAAAAATGCAGTGCATTTGCAACACTATCTGATACAAGGAATAAAAGAGGGTGAAGTCACCTCAGAGATTGCTTGCTTCCTGATTTACATAAACATTGCAATGTATAAATGTTGGCTCAAGAGAATTGAAAAGTATCTTTTTCTCTCTGAAAATATTTTGAATCCTTCTGTGAATACAAAAAAGAAAAAAAAAAAAAGATCCATGAAAATCCAAAGCATTGGTGCTAGCTAAGGTATTTTAGAAAATGCATTGGAAAGGAAGAATATTACATGAAAGATCCAAGAGGATATCTATAATTTCCTGTCCTTTACTATGAGGCCAATAATTCTCTGCTGTTGTCTCCACTGCACATTTCCCTGTAATTGCACAGTGAATAATTCCCATTTATCATAGAGATCTTCATGAAGACGTTTCTAGGCTGGAACTTGATGTTATATAGTCATGAAAATCTGAGATGTTTAAAATGTGCAGGAGAGGCAGTAGGGAATGCATTGTAGGAACATTCAACTAAGGGCCTAAACAGAAAGGTTTATCCTGTTGCTCTGATGTTTCCCCCTTTTTATTAAACCATCAGTGTAGTAGAGGCTGGACTACGGTGTCTTCTGTTCCAGCAGATAATCTGTATACATATCATCTGGCCAGATGTTAAAATAATCTTTCCTTGTCTTTTTATTATTCCAGGCAAATAGTTTTACTTTATCATTCCTGGAACTCATTATCAATTGATCCTTACATCATGCTCCTACAAGAAATGGAGATCAAATCCCCACAATAATTTGAGTAAATTGGGATAAACTTCTAGCCATGCATGCCAGCCTGAATCCTCCCCAGCTCTGATGGAGATTAAAAGACAGTAAGAATTACAGAGGCAGGAGCAAAAGCAGAACTTTGGGTTCCAGATTCATCATCAATAAAGTATCATTAGTCTATGAATTTAGAGTTCAGCACAGATTGAATTGTGTGTGGATTTAATTCTAATAGTGTTGAACCTTGTGATATTATTAAGATCTGATGGGAGAAATGGAAAGTTAACTTTTACTCATATGTCATATGCTGTCTGTCTTACATGAAGTTAGGCTTTACACACATAGAGGAGTTTTCTTGTGTATTGAGATGTTCATGCTGAAGCCAGTATTTACACCATCAGCCAGGACATTGCAACTTCAGGAGGATATAAATATAAAATAGTGTTTCAAACATCCAGCTTCTACTGCAGCTCTTTCATTGAGTCACTGATAAATCTGTTTAACTGTAACCTCCTGACTTCATTTTAACAATGAAAATAATTATTGTTCAGGACTGCCACTGTCAAGTTGTATGTATAATTGAATCTCTGCATGATTTTGTACAAAAAATTTATTGTCACTTGGTTTCCCAAAATTTCTTTGTTCTGTTGGGTTTTTCTATTTGTTTGTTTTGTTTAATGAAAGAAAAGCTGTTTTATAGTAACCTAGTTACTTATAGTAATTTAAATTTTATTCTAATGATTTCTGTGGTACATTAATTTTGTAATTAAGAGTGAGAATGGAGATCATGGCTGACAACATTCACAAGCCAGGCTTCTAATTCCTTGATTAGCTCCTGGCAGGAGACTTGAAAACAGAAAATTTGATTTGTTTTCGCTATGTGAATGATACAGGCATGAAGAGAAGTCAGCAGAAAAAAATAAAAAACCAAATCCTAAATGTCCACCTATTTCCCAAAATATTAAAGCAGTTAAATCTAGTTTCTAATATAATAGATCTTGATGTGAATTTTCAAGCATTATTTACCAACAGCAACAAAATTTTGCAAGAAAAAAGCAAGATTTCTTAATTCATTACATTATTTTATGGGAAACATTGGTATTTAGACTTGGAATTATGTATATTCTGAATATTTTTAGTAATGTTTTCTAGGTGAGGACAATATGCTTGCACCAGCTTCCACAGAAATCAGTGCTCATCTCTTTTGAATTTATGACTCAATTTCAGATGCAGTTCAAGATGTAATTTTGTCATGTCACTCCAGTGTTAGATTCTTCACAGTGGAAAGTCTTCTTTAGCCTTAGATGATATGAGAGGAGTGACATCAAAATGAAAAAAAAATTAAAATTATATTAGTTCTTTTAGCCCATAAAATTTGTTGCTTGGAAAATAAATAGATGTCTGTGGTTCATAGGATTGACACTAAAATGCAAGACAGAGAGTTGCTTTCTCAGATTTCAAAGAAAATGACCTTTATAGTTTTTCCACAAAAGCCCTCAATATAATTTCTTCTTGATTTTATTGAATCAGGTTTCTGTCTCTGCTCAAATGAGTTTTCTTGAACTTTGCCACTCAAGGAGTCAAAACTGAGCATTTCATCTGTTAATAAAAGGTAGTTTGTCTTGGTTAGTATGGGGAAAAGTCAGGTAGTCATAAATTCACAAAGTGCTGTAATGTATTCTACCAAATTAGAGTACAGGATAACATGAAATTCAATATTCATTCAGAAAGTACAGCAGTGTTAATGAAATACGGAGTTATGTAATTTTAAATGCTTTAAATTCTGTGGGCCAGAGAGATAAATTATTTCTTTTTCTGTGCATACATTCGAAAACATTATTATTGTTATTGAAGAGAAAGGGGGAAAGATATACTACTGTTTGGAGGTATATATTTTACAACCATGCTGCACAAATGTAAATTGTTCACACTGGCAGTTGTCTATAGGTCTGTACTTACATTACTCAGAATGATGACAATTCAGACCTGGCAGGTGCTTTGGAACTGCTGTAGTAAATATGGTTTAATTATAATAACAGTAGTGTATAGACATAGAGACTTAAAAAATATGCTCTGACTGCTTGCAAAAAACTGTATCCCTTGGACAAGGATTTTGGAAAGCAGCCCTTGGGTAAAATCATCATTATGGTTGAGGCATAAGGATACCATCAGGTACCTGCTTCCAGATGTTAACATTCATCTACAGGGACACCAGACTCAAAAACTACCTGAGTAGTTTCTTTGGTGTTTCATTTCTCCATCCTGTGAGGAAAGGCAACATACAGTTTTACCCTGCCTAATTAATAAAACTCAGGGGAGATGCTGGTTTTCCTCACTCTGTGATTATCTGCATGTCAGTCACAGAATCACAAAATGGCTGAAGTTTAGAGAGAGCTTTGGAGATCATTTGGTCCAATCCTCTTGCTTTAGAAGCTTCATCTAGAGCAGGTTATCCAGGATTATGTCCAAATACCTCTTGAATATCTACAGTACTCCTCAATTTCCCTGAGAAATCATCTCCAATGCTCAGTAAACCTCAAAGTAAAAAACTATTCCTACAGTTACTGTGTTTCAGTTTCTGTTATTGCCTCTTGTCTTGTCACTAGACAGTACTGTTAAGAGTCTTGGTACTTCTAGGCCCATTTTCATGTATTTAAATTAATTGATAAGATCCCCTCTGAGATCATACAGTTCTCAGCCTTTCTTCATAGGAGAGATGCTCCTGTTCTTTAGTCATTTTACTGACCCTTCACTGAACTCTGTCCAGAAGCTCCATGTATTTCTTGTGTTGGGGAGCCCAGAACTCACAAGTATGGCAACATACTTTGAATATACTCAGTACTGTAAGTATGAACTCAGCAATCCTGAGTGCAGGAGAAGGATCCCCTCCCTCCACCTGCCAGCAACACTAGTCCCGCTATTCCCAATGCAGCCCAGGATATCATTTGCTTTCTTTGCTTTGAGGGAAGGTTCATGGCTCATGTTCATCCTGGAGTCCATCAGCCCCCATGGGCCTTTTCTGTAAAGATGTTTCCCATCTGGCTGGCCCCCAGCATTTATTACTGCAAAGGGTTTGTAATGCCCCTGTGTGGAGCTCCATGAGGTTCCTCACCATATTTCTCCAGTTTCTCAAGGTCCCTCTCAGTGGCAGCATGACTTTCGGGTGTATCAGCCACTCTTCTCAGTTTTGCATTACCAGCGAAGTTGCTGAGGATAAATTCTGCCATATCATTCAGATCATTACAGAAAACAATAAACAGGATCTGACCTAGCATGGACAACTGGGATACGCCCCTGGTTACTGCTCCCTGAGTGGACTTCATGGCACTGATCACCGCCCTCTGGATCTGACCATTCAGCCATTTTCCAATGTACCTCCACTGTCTGCTCATCCAGGTCATACTTGATCAGCTTCTCTGTGAGGATCTTAAGAGGGAAAATATAAAACTCTAATCAAAGTCATCCACAGCTCTCCCTTCATCTAATGACACAGTGAATTTATTGTTGAAGGTCATAACATTGGTAAAGAATGACTTCTTCTTGGTGAATCCATGTTGACTACTTCTGTTGGACTTGTATTTCACATGTCTAGAAATGGTTCTCAGGATTAGTTGGTCCATTACCTTCCCAGGCTTTGAGGTTAAGCTGAATTCTCTACAGTTCCAAGCCCTCCTTTCTGCCTTTTCAGAAGTTAGGAGAAACACTTTCTTCCCTCCATCCTTCAGGCACCTCTCCCAGTTGCCATGATCATTACAAGATTGTCATGAATTGCCTCTTAAGGACATCAACCAGCTTCCTCAGCACTCAACCCTTCAGGCCCCTTGGATTGATGTATGCATAATTTGCTTAACTACTGGTAACCTGATCTTCTTTCACCAAGGGCATGCATTTCTTGCTCCAGACTTTCCCTGTGGTTTCTGAGGTCTGGATCCCTGAAGGCTGATCTTGCTGATAAGGACTGAGGTGAAAACGATATTCAATACCTCAGCCTTTACCATGCTCTGTGTAACCAAGTCTCTGGCCTCACTCAGCTGTGCACTGACATGTTCTCTGGTCTTCCTTTTATCACCTGGTGACTTCTAAAATCCATTCTTCTTGTCTCAGACATCCTTTGACAGATTCAGTTCAATCTGGGCTCTGTCCTTCCTAATCCCTTGCCTACATGCTCAGTCTCCTGCATGCTGCATTCCTCCGAGGTTACCTGTCCATACATTGACCTTCTATATACTTTCACCCTGCTTCCATATTCTGTTTGCATCAAAGGATTAATTTCAAACCCATTTTTTTATGTATCACTGCCTGCTTTGAGCTTGGAGCTAGACAGAAACTTAGAAAGTTAAGATTAATCTGGAAAATTAATACTTAAAGGAAGAGCATCACCCTAAAATCAGTGAGAAGAGGAGATCAGTTTCATAGCTTTTTTTCTCAAAAAAAAATTAAAAAGTCTTAAATAATTTTTCCAGCTCCATCCAAGCATCTCATAAACTCTACTTCCTATAAATCCAAATTGGGCAAGTGACACAAAATTTTTACAATGTGCTTATTCATCAAGGCCAGTGGCCAACTCCAAGGGTTTTTGTAAGAGAAAGACACTGCAGAAAATTTATCAATTATTTTTTATGGTTATCGTTTGCTTTTTACATAGTCTACCTCTTTTAATCGGTACCTAGGTGTTCTAGTCATTTGATTACACAAAAACTACTCATAGACATTTCTAGTCCTCAAGGTCAGAGAGAAAGATACTTTAAAAATTAATTTTGACTATTCCAATGAATCTGAAAAGCAGAAAAAATTGTAGGGTTTTGTTTTTTGTTTTATTAATTACTCTGAGGTAATGTCATTTTTAAACTTATTATTAGTTTTATTCTAGGGTCCTTATTTGTATTACTGAAATGCTTTGTGTTTACAACAGTGTCTATATCTGTTTAGTCTTTATGTTTTATTGGCTGAATATTATGTCAAAAAACAGGATCAGATATTTTTAATAGAAAAGATAGAAGATTGATTTCATTGGCATTTATCTGACACTGAAATGTCATGTATCCATAGCTAAAAGTCCTAAAGGTGCCATCAAATTGGATTATAAAAAGAAGAGAATGTAATCAATGAGAAATTAATTTTCAAGGCTTTATTAATAGCTTAGATGAAAATAAAATTTGAGTATTTATACTGTTATTATATTGTTCTCACCTTCTAGCCACTGTTAGCTTAAAACTGACTTTTTAAAATTATATAACTTATTCTTGCAGAACTAATTGTCCTTAATCAATACCAACTCCTTGATTTTGTTACATTGCTTCCAAAATATATAGCAAGCAAAAATACATGGTCTAATCTGCTGCTGTTTAAAAAAACCCTGTAGTCATATAGTGCATTTTGATAAAGAAACCGTCTTTTTATTTGCATGTGTAGTTGGAGATAAGTGTAGGTTGTTAATGGCAAAGTCACTTTGAAAAACAAAATTCTGTATTATAAACTTCTGTTAAGAGGCTTTTCCTGCCTTGACTGCTTTCTTTCCAGAAGATCATCAGGTGGTAATATGTATTGTAACTCCACTGAAGCACTTAGCTACAGTAAGTAGCCTCAAAAATGACAGAGAAAAAAAGGCTACGAAAAACTGTAGGGCAGACAATGTCTTCCCATACTGTAAAAATTTTAATAATGATGACTGAAATACATTTTCATATTTAGCCTACAGTTTGTCAAAATAATATCAAAGGTGCTTTGATAACGTGCTGTGAAATTTATCTTACCTTCCTAGCTTTTTGTCAGTCTATTTGGTCATGCTTGAAGAACCAAATTGCTCAAATCACTTCTGGTAGAAGAGAAAACAGAGATTAAAGTATAGGGAGGCTGGAATGATTAACACTACAATGCTATCTAAAAATTAAGGGTTTATCTGCAATAGGGATATCAGGGACTGGGTGAGCACCAGTCCAACTTCCTAATGAACTAAGATGCAATCTGTAAAAAATGTGGTTCACTGCAATTTTTTGTCATTCCAGCACTCCAGATTTGCAATTCTATCAGTGACTAGAAATCCTGGAAAGAACTTTCCTGCAGATAGCCTTCAGACATAGAGAGAAGATAAATCTGTGAATCCAAAATCCATCTTAGGCACTATTAATAGGTGAGATGATATCACAAGAAAAAGTGGGATTACAAAGTAGTTGTGGAACTGATCAATGGAATTAAATACTGTTCATGTAAGAGTAAGGACAAAAATGATATAGAAGCCCAGGGCTGTTTCTTAGCCTTCAACAGGACTTCTCTAAGTGACTGTGAAACAAGAACCATGCTTTGTGATATCTTTGGGCAGAGAGAAGTGTAAACCTTTAAGCAATAAATTATTGGCAGTCAAAGGAGTGTTTGGAGAAGTGTCACCATATGCTTGTTTTTCTACTCTTCCCTAGGCCTCTAATCTTGACCACTGTCAGTAGGAGAATGTGGGATATAGGGCTGTATTTGTTAAAGTTGTTAAGGCTTATGCTCCCCCCTTAGAAGGCCCAGTGGGGA
Source organism: Urocynchramus pylzowi (assembly GCA_013397555.1). Lineage (NCBI taxonomy): Eukaryota > Metazoa > Chordata > Aves > Passeriformes > Fringillidae > Urocynchramus > Urocynchramus pylzowi. The sequence goes on along the minus strand of VZRH01000525.1, from coordinate 44,122 downwards.
AGGCACAGCTGCAGGCTGGATGGTTGGAAGTTGGTTGGGGGACGAGAGGCATTTATAAGAAGGAACGTGTGGACAGGACATGAATACAAAGCTGATTGGGTTATAGGATGCATGGACAGCAGACTGCAGCTGAGCCAGCCAATGGGTGCCCTTCTTCTGTTAAATTTTGGTTATTTCCAGCAGAAACTAAAGGTATAAAAGGGGGGAGATTTCTACAATAAAGCAATCTCTTTTGGATGCATAAGGGGGTCAGTGTCTCTTTCTTCCCCACTGCTACAAGAGAACACAAAACCAGATGAATCTTTGGACTATTCTTATGTTCCCATCTTACACTCAAGGGCAGCATGAACGACCTGTGAAAAATAAGTTACTTGCCAAATCTTAGACAACCAATAGACACAGTAAGAGAAGGCCTGTCTGCCTTTTGATGAACTGGTTCACATTCCAGGACAGAGTCCACCTGACTGCTTTGTCTAAACACACTCACAAATGACCAAGGCATCTGTTTAAGGACAATTTTCTCATATTCCTGGAATACATAGGTAACCTTTTCAGTAAAACTAGAAAATTACTGCCACAGATGTTCAACAAATGACAAGAGAAAAGCCCCTTAGTACATAATTTCATTTTGTACTAGTTTCTTGAATCTCTTCTATATTTCAGCATGGCTTGTTGCAAACTGCAAATAAAACTAATCTCAGACACTTTGTTCTCAGGGCTTATCTTCCCCTCTGCTTATTGAATACTATGGATTTATTTTTCCATGAGACATTGAGTTTGCCCTGAGTAAAACTGTGTGAGCTGTATCTTTACAGAGTGTGTGTTACATCAACCTTCCTATAAGCAGAAGGCTATATTAACATGTAGATATTCAGTGCAGTATGAACAAAAAGAAAAATAAGTTTTGCTTTCATTTTATAAATAAAGATTAATCAACTTTATTTTATAAATACCATTTACTTTGGACTATTCTTATGTCAATGAGACATAAATACCATTTGTCAATGAAATGGTCAAGTTTTTCAGCAGCACTTTCAAAAAAGCATCTCAAAAGTAGATAACTGTTTATTGAATTAGAATGGGCAATCACAATTTCTTTTTGGCCTTTTATTATGACGTCTTTTTAATGAAATCATCGCTATTTCTTCACTTTGAAACTAAACAAAATTATAACACTTATGAAAAATGTGTGGGTTTGCCCTAGGACTCAAATCACTGAAATAAACAGTTTTATTCATATTGTTCATGTTAGAATATCCCATACTATAATCACGTATTCAGAGATATGTTACACTTATTGATAATCTTAAGTGTAAAAACCCAATAAAATAGTAAAAACCACATCTAAATATGTTGTTTTAAAGTTCAACTATCTGTACAATTCAGACAGTAATCAAATAAATTACTAACAGCTATAAGCTGAAAGTCTGCTTACATAGTCTCTTTCTAACTGCTAAAAAGCCTAGAAAAAGACATATCAATATAAATTTATTTTAAAAATAAGCACTCCAGAACTCTTCTGTCCCCATAGCTCTGTGGTAATTAGAAAACAACCAAGGTCTCATGACAATTTCAGTTCCAGTTAAGAAACTGAAAGTTGAACAACCAAGTGGAAAAAAATCTCTTTTAAGAGGCATGGAGAAGCTAATGTGGATTTGCCAAGAAAAAAGCACTGTCAGATCAATTTAATTTCCTTCTCCAATATGGCAATAAGATTTGGGAATAGAAAATAAGTTGCAAATGTCATTTTTCCATGCTAGTAAGGCTTTTGACACATGACATTCTTATGTGCAAATGAGGAAGCATGGTCTAGCTGAAAATAATATACTGGACTGTGAACTCATTGGAAATCTGAGCACCTCTCAATGTTTTGCTATTCACAATGAAAGGTTATCATGCAGGATAAGACTTTTGATGTTTTCAACATTTTTATTAACAATCAGAATGAAGAAATCTACTTATTCAAATCACAAATTACATCACTTTGAAAGAGATTGCTTATATGCAGGAGATGGAATTTGGGACTCAAAATGACCTTGAAAAATGGATAATAATATTTGATATGAAAGATGCATGATGCTCTAACAGAGGAAAAGCAAGGTGCTGCCACTCAGGCAAATTCATGCGGCAATGCAGAACTTTGTAGGCAGCAGCTGTTCAGTTAAGACATCAAGATGCATCATTGAATCCCAAACTGAAGGTGAATCAAGAACACCTCAATGTCCCTGCAAGAGAGTGATCTAGTTTAGTTAGTGACCAATAGAGAACCAAAATGGTAAAACACTGAGGAAAGGAACAATAATTGGAATGGTTGTGAAAAAACGTGTCCTACACTTTTCTGGACTTCTTGACTGCATGCCAACCTTCAAGCAAAAGTGACAAAAGTGTTGGCCACCAGCTAAATTCATCCTTCTTTACATATTCTAGTCAAAAGAAATGACTATTGGGAATGAATGCAACGTCTACATGTTACAGATGTCTAAAGACTTAAGCTTTTTCTGAAAGAAAGAGCTATAAAGATAGTATTTGCATGTCTTTACCCATAGAAAACTTAAGAACAGAGCAGATTATTACCCTGGCAATAAGATTATCATCTAAGTTATCATGTCCTAGGAGAGGGGAACATATTTGATGATCTCTCACAGGTCAACGAGTCTGTAACTTCAAAATCTTTTTTCTTGTATTTGCTTTATTGAGTGAAAATTACATTTTTAAGTAATTGTAGTTTTTTTACTTCAGTTATTTTTTCTCAATATATCTTTGACATTACCAGTAGAAGCCATTTCAGTTTATAGTAATCTAAAATATATATGTTGGGACCAAATTACCTATTTAGACTGTATTTACCCAAGGTACAGTAGGGACCTTTACAGGAAAAATTACTTCACCTCTGTTTGACAACGGATTCTGGAAGAAATTTATTTTTCCACTGACTGTAGGAGAAGCCAGAACTAGTTTAGACTAGAAATATCTAATTTTGATGGCTAACATTCATTGAAAAAAATTATGGTTATTCCCCCATCAGATATTAATTATTCTTTCCAAATATTATGGGAAAAGATCAGCAGTATTATTAATCTCTCTCTATATAAATTAGTTCTGCTGTTTTAGTTAGTTACATCAGGGGAAAGGCAGGAAAAGACTCTGATTTTTAAAGGAGGACAATCTCTCAAAGTATCTTTCCGTGTCATTTGAACTATGTGCACAGTCAGGTGAAATCATTACCATTTGCCTACATAGCACTTGCATTTTTTATACAGATGGGCAAAAAACCTGAAAGACAATAAATATAGCTTTGTTTTCCTTTCAGAGTTCTTGTATGATTGACAAATTGGGTTTTGGTTACTATCTAACTTTATCTAAAACAAGTGATTCTCTTTATTTGTATTATGTCCTCTTCAAAATCCATTCTTGCTCAGAAAATCTATAAGAAAAAATCCCTAATGTCCAAATCTCAGCTTTTTGAGAAATGGCAGGTTGTCCTTTGTAAGCAAAAGTGATAGAATCTCCCATAAAGAAAACACTCCTTGACAAATTCACAGAACCTATTACTGGCAGTAAAAAAAAAACCCAAACAAAGCAGCTGTAATAGAAATGAGAGATAAAACTTGAACATTAATGTGTCAGCTTTTTGGTACAATACTTTACAGTGTCTCTATTTGGAGGTAATTAGGTGTTGATAATATGATGGCAAGAGAGAAGAGAGAGGAAGAGAATTCAGCCATTCTATTTTTTGTTTATAGCTAGTTAGCTTTGAATGGCATGTTTCATTCATTCATTTAATTAGCAGTAGATCACATTTCTTCTTGTGGCAGGGATTGCTTGGCAATCCCAGTGATTCTGGCCAGAAGCACCAGAATTACCAACTCCAGAGACACCCCATGTAGAAGTTTTTCAAGTCTGTTTTTCCCAAATCCACACCCAAAGCACAGTCCAGTTATAAAATTAGCTTAGTTTGTTCAATACATAAACTTCAAATGAGTCTGAAATGATGAAACCTTCTAACAGGATATTACATTGCATCTTTCATCATTACCAGGACCCTTATTGTCATGGTTAATCTTCTTATCAACTTTTTACTTCAAAGAAATGATGTGATGCATTGCATAAAAAGTTACACATCCCTCCTCACCATCTGAGAGGAACCAATTCAACTTTGATTTATGCCTCATATTTGTTACAAATCCATTTTCTGACACGGGATGAAAAATTACTATAGGGGCTGTGTGTGTCCAGGGAGCCTTAGCATGTGCCACATGCAGGGGGCAGCTCTGACAGGTGAGGGGGCGGAGACCGCTGACACAACAGTCTCTAGGCGGACAGCTCCTCCAGAAAAGGCAGGGTAGCTCTATCTCTGCGGGAACCTCGCCTGACAGCCGATCAGGGCAGAGAAAGCTTCCACGATCGGGCTGGAAGCGACAACTCCCTTGCAGGCAGTGTAGACCCCTGGAAGCCCGGGAAAAAATGCCCGGGAAATCGGGCTATGAGAGGAGACTTAGCACATAAAAGCAGTTAACTGCACCACAATTTTGCCCATGGGTTTTGTTTTCTTGGGAGTGGGGGCTCACCCCGGAGAGTCAGCGTGGCACACACCCTCTCTGTTCACCCACGTTTTTCTTCTTGCGGTGCTGCTTCTTCCCTGCCTCTCTTTCCTGTCCACACCTGTTCCTCCACCCTGCCTCGCCTCTTCCCCAAGGCAGCTCGTTGCCACCACCTGCACTCAGCGGCCACTGGCGCTTTTCCCACCTTGCCCGCAGCAGCCGGCCCGCAGCCGTGGTTCAGCACCAGCAGGACAGACACACAGCCCGCTGCTGTTTGAAACCGCGCCTAGCGGGAGCCAGGGGAGCCGCGCAGGTTCACCACAGCGCACACGGTCCATCTGCCCAGCTGACGCCAACAGGACGGACCAGGGTTCTTGCGGTAACGCTGTCCCTGTATTCTGTTCTTCTCTACATCTCTCTTTTTCCCTCTTTGTACTCTTTTCTATCCTCCTCCAGTCAGGACCATAGTCTATCAGTAAACAGTTCTCAGATATAATATTTTCCATATTTGCAAATTATTTTAGTCCGAGAAATTTATTAAAAAGAATCTTCCTCAACTCCCCTTACAGCTGAACAGGACACCATCATCAAGCTTTCCATTGATGTGGAAGGAATTTAAAAAAGCATGTAACAATCTTATTGAGTGCTCAAGGTATTTGCTCTGTGGGAGACTTTTTCTGTAGCTGTGATTGATATCTTGGGGTAGGAAAAGGTTATTTCTAGCCTTTTCACAAATTTGCAAAGGTACAGCAACATAAGTGAGTGTTCAGGAATAAAGTGGCTCACTAAAGTTGCCCAAACATACAAGTTTGGAAGGGATAAAGGCTTTTACTAAAAATACCTTCTGCCTTCTAAATCTAGAAACCCTTTTCCCCCTAACTAATGAACTCTAACAAACTGCATGACAAAACCAAGAAAAAAGCTCTGGATTTCATGGACATGAAATTCTATGATTTCATGGGCAAGAAATCCTGAAAGTTTACTGTCAGACAAGCTGCAGATTGAGGAACTCTGGAAGTCTTTAGACTACAGAATTTATATGAAAACGTGTTTACTTCTGGGAGCCTTTGTTATATCACACATAAGTAGGTGATCACTTAGGCAGGTTTGCATTATAAGTTTCTCTTTCCTCTTGTTCTGATTATCTTATGCTTTAAACCCCATGGTGAAGAGCTTCTACAGGACCAACAGTACAGAAAATCCTGCAGTAGGTTTTAGAAATCAGGGGTTTTGAAGTAAAGGGTCATTAAGGCATGACTTGCCTTAATGACTTGGAAGGAACACATTCCAGTTAATATTTGAATCTTTAGTAATTAAAACCATGAGTTTTAATTAATGTTTATTAAGATTAATGTTTATTAATCTTACCTGGAGTAAGATTAATAAACATTAGATGAACATTTAATTTATATAATTTGTTTTAAAAACAAATTATTGAGCGGTGTCCCATCTTCATGTCAGCTGGGGATTCACATATTCTTCAAGCATTTTAAGAGCAATACTAGAACTCATTTTCAGAAGTACAGTTTCTCCCACATAGCCATTTAATCTGATCAAAGACAAGAAGTGGGGAAAAGATGGAAGTGATTGAGTGGGCAAGACCACAGGAAAAGAAGACCATGTTGTTTCCTATTAACAGATGTCCTGCACAGAAACACCTGCTACAGGCAGGACCCTGCCCTCACCCTCCAGCCCTGGATATGCGTTTGCCACAAAATCCTTTGTTATTCTTCTTTAGACCTGTTACCATCCAAATAAACAAAGAATAGCAAGGAAAACTAAATCTCTGTGAATAAAACAGGCTGAAGCCGGAAAGGTTCAAAATATACCACAAAACTTGATTAAAACCAAATTAANACCATGACACCCCCTCAGCTGTCCTTCACCTAGATGTGGCTTTTCCTGGAATGAAGGGGCCCAGAGCTGAGCTGGTCTGCACAGTGGAGGACGGGCATTCAGTGCCTCAGACCAGAGGCTATTTCACCACACAACCAAAACCTCTCCTCCTCCCTGCTTTGCTATGAGGGAGGTCTGTGCAAGCCTGGCAGCTGATAANTAGGGTCCCCACAGCCCTGCAGCCAAACATATAGAATCCCATGGATTAATATACGTTTGGGCCAGGTGGGAACACACAGGTGCCTCCCCTAAGGGGGCTAGGTTTGACACTGTCCCTTGCAACACTGTGGATCTGTTGCATCATGTTACAGTGCTCTGGTGCAATGTCTGGGGTCTCCTTTGGGGGGACCTTTGATGGACCATGACACCCCCTCAGCTGTCCTTCACCTAGATGTGGCTTTTCCTGGAATGAAGGGGCCCAGAGCTGAGCTGGTCTGCACAGTGGAGGACGGGCATTCAGTGCCTCAGACCAGAGGCTATTTCACCACACAACCAAAACCTCTCCTCCTCCCTGCTTTGCTATGAGGGAGGTCTGTGCAAGCCTGGCAGCTGATAACCTGGCAGCTGTAGTCTCCTCCCTGAAGGTGCTAAGGTTGGTCCTCCTGTGAGTGTATTCTTCTCCCCCAGTCTAGACCTGTGNACAGGGGTTAGGTAGAAACATATTACCCTTCCGGGGACCTTCTGGGGTCCCCATGACATCTCGTTGTTCTCCTCCTTCCTGTCTTCTTGGTGGTAGGGTCCCCACAGCCCTGCAGCCAAACATATAGAATCCCATGGATTAATATACGTTTGGGCCAGGTGGGAACACACAGGTGCCTCCCCTAAGGGGGCTAGGTTTGACACTGTCCCTTGCAACACTGTGGATCTGTTGCATCATGTTACAGTGCTCTGGTGCAATGTCTGGGGTCTCCTTTGGGGGGACCTTTGATGGACCATGACACCCCCTCAGCTGTCCTTCACCTAGATGTGGCTTTTCCTGGAATGAAGGGGCCCAGAGCTGAGCTGGTCTGCACAGTGGAGGACGGGCATTCAGTGCCTCAGACCAGAGGCTATTTCACCACACAACCAAAACCTCTCCTCCTCCCTGCTTTGCTATGAGGGAGGTCTGTGCAAGCCTGGCAGCTGATAACCTGGCAGCTGTAGTCTCCTCCCTGAAGGTGCTAAGGTTGGTCCTCCTGTGAGTGTATTCTTCTCCCCCAGTCTAGACCTGTGTCACTTTATCTTATCTCCATCAATGAGCAGTGCAGGATCTTAGTCAGGGCCCCATTCAGGTCTTTTCTGCAGCTTTTGTTATATGGTTTTGCTATAATTGGCAAAAGTCCTTCATGAAGGTGTTTAAGCCATAAACCATAACATTTCAATCTCTGACAGACCAATGTAAGGTTTATTAAAATTCAGGGATGAAAGAAAAGAACAACATGCCATGGACTTCAGTAAATTATGTATGTAGTACATTACATAGTCACAGAATATGATCTTTGCTTGCTGAGTATATCAAATACTGGCTCTGAAGAGGGATCAGGATAGACTGAATCAGTGAGTTGAGGCCAGTTGTATGAGGCTCAACAAGGCCGAGTGCCCTTAGCTCACAACAACCCCCTGCAGTGCAGCAGGCTGGGGACAGAGTGGCTAGAAAGCTGCGCAGAGAACAGGACCTGGGGATTCTGGTGGACAGCAGCTAAACATGAGTCCAGGTGTACCCAGGTGGTCAACAAGGCCAATGGCACATGGCCTGTACCAGCAATTGTGTGGCAGAAGGACCAGGGCAGGGATTATCCCCCTGAGTTGGGCACCAGTGAGGACACACCTCAAGCACTAGGTCCAGTTTTGGGCCCCTCACTGGAACAAAGACATTTAGAGGCTGGAGCATATCCCGAGGAGGAAATGGAGCTGGGGAAGGGTCTAGAGCACAAGTCCTGTGAGGAGCAGCTGAGGGAGTTGGGTGTGTTTGTTGTAGAGAAAAGGAGGCTTAGGAGGAATGTCTGAAGGGAAAGGAAGTTGTAACCAGGTGACGGTCGGTCTCTCCTCCCAATTAACAAGTGACAGGATGAGAGGAAATGGTCTTGAGTTGTGTCAGGGGAGATCTAGATTTGACATTTGGAAAAAGCTCTTCACAGAAGGCCTTTTCAAGGAGGGTGCTGCCCAGGGGAGTGATGAAGTCACCATGTCAGAAGATATTTTAAAAAGGTGCAGATGTGCTGTGAAGGACATGGTTTAGTGGTGGACTTGGCAGTGCTGGGCTAATGGTCCTGAAGTTCTTAAATTTTTTTTCCAACCCAAATGATTCTATGATTCTGTGATTTCATGGACATCAGACTGCCTTGATAATCAGTAAGTCAAGAAAATGCATAGGTAGGAATTATACCATATTTTTCTGAAATAACACTTCTGAATAATAGCATGTCTGAACATGGTGAATTTTTGATGACAGCATGGAACAGGAAAGAAAAGCTGCACTGATAACTCCAGCCAACACACACAAAAAACCCAGGACTAATCAAAGGTGTAGGGTAAGAAAACTTTTATCCTGAAAATCAGAAAAAAATAACACAATGAAGTGAGAACGGAATAAATTCATGAGGCAAGAGAGGAAGACAAAAAACCATGCAAAAAGTAAAAATCTGTGGAAAATACGACTTAAAACCTGAAAGAGAATAATGCTGATGTTGTACCAAAGGCTTAAAAAATACAGATATTGCTCGCATCTAAAGAAGCAGGAGATAGTGATTTGCAGGCTTTTAAGGAGGATGGAGGACTTTAAGACCATTAGAGATACCAGAATTAAATAATTTGATGGGTGGGAATATTTTGACAGGTTAGCTAGAGAAGCCAGTCACTCAGGAGTGTGTAGGGAGAAGATAAACCATCTTCAGGATCAAATATACTGGATATATAACTCAAATTTGGTCTGGAAGTGTTGCTTCTTTTAAGTGTTTTCTCCACTCGAGCAAAACATCAGATCAACAGGAATTTTGCTTGCTGACATAGTCCTGATGTTATTTATCTTCTAAAGAAAGAATTCTGCTTCCTTAAATATGCTGCCTTCAGTACAGCAAAACACTATTTTTTTTTTCTGGTAACACCAAGAATTCCTCCAAGCAATCCAATTCTTCATTGTTATTATGCTCAAATCTTGTTTTTGAAAGATAGCATGCAAAGAGAAAGGCATACATTATATACCTAAAAATATGCACATCAGGCCAAGAATTTATTGTTAGTATGACTGAAATATTACTAGTACAAATCAAGGATTATGAGTCTAATTAAATTGCTACAACAAAGAAAAAAAAAAAAGCAAATAAATGCAGTTTAAACTGTTATACACATATTAGTTGTCACTCCTGCTGGAGCTATGCTCACCCTGGCACTGCTCCTCTATGTCCTACGGTCAGAAGGGATCATGCTGTGCTGAGAGATGGCATGGGCAGAGTTTTCAGCATCCTTTGCTGGCAGGATTATGATATTCAAGTTCATCACTATTTCCTCCTTGGTCTAGAATTCACTTTAGGTTATTTTTCATGTGTTTGGTAACACACTTTATACCTTTCTGCTCCTGCACTAGTCTGCAGTTCCATATGTTAAATACTATTTCTGTGTTGCCCTTGTCACTCCTAGACCACACTTTGTGCAGGTCTGCTTTCCAGTGAGGGACCAGGGGTGAGCTGTGTTCAGCTTCCAGGACCACCTTCCATCCCATTTCCTATGGCTGTACTCCTCTAAGCAGCATTCTGGGCTCCACCTGACAAAGCCTCTGCTCTTAGACTAGAGCTGTCTTTCCCTATAGGAAATAGATTTGTAGATAGTTCTTAGGGCCTGACAGAAGGCCCATACAGTATGCATCTGTATGCAAACCTTGAGACAAGAAATGCTGACTTAGAAATACCATGGAATAGGACAGACATTGTTGAGAAAGAAATGGAGCTAGAAACAAGTTTCAAAGGATGGCCTTGCAAATAAGACTAGATACTTTGGAGAAATAGAACTATGAAGGGTGCATTGTAGTAGGACCCATGAGAGGTATTTTTAGATGATTGGCTTTAAGGCATCTACAGCATGGTGTGGCAAAAAAAAAGCTAATAGGCCAAGAAATGCTTATAGCGTATTGTAATTAGGAGATAGTCAAATTCTTCTGATTGTGATGGCGTGAATAATAACGTCTGTATTGTCTCACCCTTCTCATGAGACTGAAAATGGAATAAAAGTTTTTAAAACGCCTCTCAGTTTCCCCATCTCTGTGTCAGGAAAAGGGTATTGGCCAACATTTCCCTACACTGTTTTCATGTCATAAATATCTTTGCAGAGTAACTGCTTCTCACTGCTCCCTGTTTTGAACTGTGCATGTATCACACAAATACGAACAAAAGTAATGCATATAGCCATGGACACCTGATCAGTTACAGAAACTGCTGTCACAGCTAAACCAAGAAAAATGAAACTTCAGGCAGGTCAAGAAAAGTTAATACAGAGGACAATGGATAAACCCCAGACCTGAGGCCTTGGAAATTCAGTACAGTGCTTATGGCCCATTACCAACAGTGGCAATGCTGTGCTAGAAAGCTCCAGGTTTATTTTATGCAGGCAGCAAGTACAGGGGACCTAAGGATGCTCCCCAGGTGCTGGACTTTCTGACTAAATCATGCACTTAAATTTAAGTGCATAAAGGAGTGCTGCTTATTTCAGTTCTGGCAGTGAAGTGTTTGCTGTCATCATGCCATTTGTGAGCAGCAATAAACCCTGATATTACAGCAATAAGTTTCACTACATTACTGGAATTGAAACCAGAAACTGGTATTTAAGCATATCATTTAAAGATTTTTTGAAGTAAAAATAAAGCATTCAATATAGTGCAGCACTGAAACTGATGAAAAATAATGTCCTCAGAGCTTCTCATCACAACAGGATTACAGTACTGATTTTTGTGAACATTTTAAGTTCTGTTGGTTGAGGATAGAAAAAGAGTTTTGAGGTTGCAAAAGTGAAAAAACACCTTTTTTGAAAGAGGATTTATCTCTGAAGAGCAATTTTGGGACAATACTTCCCCAAAAGACTGGTGTGCGTCTTTTTCCCCTCTTTCTTTCTATTTGCATTCTTTGAAGATCCTTTTGTCTAACCGTTGTGTGTTTTGGGATTTTTTTATTATTTCCTACAAATTAGAAGGCAAAAGGTAAAGCACAAGTAAATAAAAAGTTAGAAAAAAACTGTGAGAATCATTACTCTTTTTTTCCTTAATAAAAACAACTGAAAAAGAAAATCAGTTTTAAGATACTGTAAAAAACATTTAGTCAGAAAGTTACGTGCTCTTACGTACTTTTGAAGTTCTGTAAAAAAAAATCTGATTTCTCTTTCCTTATAAATTCATTGTTTAAATGACAGACAGTACTTCAGACAGTGTAAACCATTAAGGTGATTAGAACCAATGGACTTCAGTTATATATAAAAAAAATGTTTATGGTATTTAATGACTAGCTTATATTATCTGAGCATTTACTTTTTGGTGGACATATAAAATAAACTGCAGTGTCTATATACACATATGTGGTGGTTTGACAAGGAAGTGAGTTTTTGGGAAAGTAGTGGTCAAACCAATCAGTGGCCAGATTTGAATATTGGCACCTGGTGTGGCCACTAGGGAGCTGGATACACCTCTGAAAACACACTTAGAAATACCATGGAATAAGACAGACATTGTTGAGAGAGAAACGGAGCTAGAAACAAGTTTCAAAGGATGGCAGAACACCCCCAGGTAAACTTCCTCTTTGGTTCCGGCCGGTGAAGTGATCGGACTTCTCCCCTGCCCAGCTGCGTCTGGGTGGGGGGAGGGGAGGGAAGCCATGCGGCCTGTGGTGGAGGTAGGCCAGGCTGGAGCCCCTGCACGGGAAGGGTGGAGGAACCCTGAGGGACCCTGAGATGCTTTGGGCAGCTCCCCCATCTGGGGGAGAGAGAAGAGAGACAGACTGTGCCAGCTTGAAATTTGATACCATGTGCTGGCACTACACTGAGGAGGAGAAGGGGGGGCAAGGTACCCAGCCGCTGGCAGACAGCGGCTGAGATTTTAACCCCTTTTGTTCTGGGACAGTGGAAGCTGCAAAAACACTGATCCTCCCTAATTTGAGGAGAAGAGAGGTAGGTGGAAATGGGCAAGTGAGGAGAAAGTTTGAGTAAGTGGCAAATGTCAGCAGAAGATGGGAAGCATCCTAGATGGAGGAGATGACTGGAGTGGCCTTTGGCTGGACTTTTCCTTGCATAGCCACGGGACTGAACTAATTTCTTCCTGTAACTCAGAGACTGCATCTAGGGGGAGGCGATGGCTGGGAGCCAAGCAGAGTGCAGTGGTGTTAGGTGAAGTGGAGTGAACAGAGACTGATGAGGAGGGTGAGGTGGAGCCCTCTGCCTTCAGAGGAGAAGGATCTCTGTTCTCGAGAACCCCAGGCCCCAGGGGAGTGAATATGGGGGGGACTGCTGTCCCGAAAGTGAGAGACTGTCACTCTCTTGGAACTGGGCAAAGCATCCTTAAAAAGGAACCCGAGGGGCATTTTGGATCCATGAACAGTGGTGAGAGTACTGGACATGGAAGGAAGATGTCACCATGGCAGATCTTCTCCAGGCGGCTGCCCCCTGACATGGAAGCACAGGAAGTTGCAACTGTGTTTCCTGGGGAAGACTATGGTGCAAGAGGGACACTCCTCTCTCCTGATGAACTGGGAGTTGGTTGTGAGAGGGGTGGTAATGGACTGAAAATTGAGTGTTTGAGGGGTGGTAACTGGATTGTGAATTCAGAGTCTTGTCTCATGGTGTGATGGTGGAAAAGTGTGGGGGGAGGAGGAGTGTTTTGGAGGGTTTCCATTGTGGATGGTTTGTGTGTTTTCTTTCTTTTTTTTTTTTTCATTATGTTGTAGATTAATAAAGTTTCTCCCCTTTATCCCTAAGTTGGAGCATGCTTTGCTCTGTTTTGGGTCACATCTCACAGTAGCCATTCAGAGAAATATATTTTCATGGGAGCCCTGGCATTGGGCCAGGGTCAACCCATGACAACATATATGAATGATATCATATGCACGTGTAAGGTGGGAGAAGATGGGGGAGAGACTGAGGTTACACAGAGATCAGATGTCTTTTTGAGGAGCTTTCCAATCTTTCTACAAGCTGTTATAAAACAATGGGGGGAAGAACCTACAGTTTCAGTTCTTCCCTTATTCTATACATATGGGAAAAATTAGGAGTGATTACAATCAGCGTGAGCTATTTAGGAAAATAGGCCAATGAAACTACAAGGCAGCAAAAGTATCCACAGTTAAGCAGAAGGTAAACCAAGGTATTTTATTTTCTCCTTTAAACTGCCTGGTAGTTTGCTCTTAAATTTTAACCAGTCGAGATTAGAGCTGCTTGTATAGAGTCAACTGCTGTTTAGCAGGAAGCTTAAAAAAAATTAAGATGATTAATGACTGGTAGCAACATAGACTGCTGTCCATGACAACTCTAATGCAAATGCAGAAAGAGAAAGTTCTCTGAAGAATACCAAGGAGTTCTGTTGCATTCACTTAGGAAAGGTAATTAGGCAGTTCCACTTAGCTCACAAAAAAATTCTGGTTTACTCCACAATACATGATTTTAATAAGCTCATAATGGAGCCTACTAAGTAGTTGTTGACATTAACCAGAATGTTTTTGGGTTTTTTTTTCAGTGAGTTATATTTCCTTTATCTATGTATGCATTCCAAGAAAGACTGAAGTTTATTATGGCACTTATTAAGCTCAACTCTACAATTGGACAAACAGAAAAATGCTGAAAAATATTTCCAAACTAAGAGAATTTGCCTCCAAAATTACTGGAGTCTACCTTAAACTAGGTTGACATTAGAGGAGATAAAATTATGTAAAACCTGAATTCTCTAGAGCAAAATAATAAATTCTGCAGTTTAAAACAGAATCTGATAGCTGTTTTACTGTTTGATTTTGAAAATTTCTGTCAATCAATATATAATTTATCCAGCATGCTGTTTCATGTCAACTTTTTAAAGAAAAATCCCACCCAGAATCTTGTGAGATGTTTTAGTAGTTAATCTGTTGGTGGTTTTTTTGCTCAGAATTTAATCCAGAGTCTGTAATTCTTGGTGAGTATTCTAATGCTGTGTGAAAACAGGTTAAAATCCTTAGCAGTGACATGGTTTAAAAGGTGACTCAAGTTAAAGGGACTGGATTGAATTGTTGGATTATAATAATAAGATTATTATTCATAATTACATCTATATTCAGATATGTTGAGTGTTTGGATGTTCACATCCTATCCTAATGATCTCACAGGAGTAGGAATGATTCAGGAGTCATAAAAGGCAAGAGGGAAGGATAACTTGTCTCCTAGAACCTGGAGGTCCCTACTCTCTTTCTCCAAATCTGACACTTCAAGACTACTTGACAAATTTCTGAAGTGGTCTGGACCCTGACTATTGTTAAAGTCTGCTCCCTTCTTATTTTTCAGGTCCTGCCATCAACAGTGCAGTGTATAAGGTTTCTGCATAACATCACATGACTGCTCAGATTGCCACCAAAATACCTCATTAATACAACACAGCTTGATGTCAAATCCTCAAACTCAGTCCACAGACATGTGCCTCTTCCTATGAACCCATTTGTCTATTTTCTTTCCTCAACATACTGCTAGTGAAGTTTGTAAAATCACATAATTTTATGAATCAACTGTTTTGATAATATGTTCCAGCCATTTGCCGTAGCCCTCAGCCCACACTGGCTGCATGGTGGACAGTTTAAAACACCACACAGCAAAGAGCAAGATGACACGTCACTATTTCTTTTCTCAGTTTTTTTACCAGACACTTTTCCAAGGTTGATCTGCATTTGAGCAAACAAGGTAACAGCTGTTGTTTCTTGATTAAAAGGAAATATTTACAACTGAATGAGGGGATCCCAGAGAACACATGAAAATACTGTGGGACCAGCCACTCACAGTCTTGTACATGCCTAAAAAAAGTACAGAACTTACACCAGAAAAGAGATGCAAGAACCAATGAGACATTATATACAATACTGGGACCTTGCTATTGAGGTGGTTTTTGCAACTTCCTCATCTGAGTAGAATGGATGCAATGAATCTGCACTCTGAATTACAAAAGGTCCATAAATTTGGATACAAAATTTTTATGAACATTGAACTCTGTTTATTATACATGCAGTCAATTTAATTAACACTGTGAGCTAGTGATCAAAATAATATATTCACCTATTTTTAAATTCTCTGTACCAGATGAATTAAAATTACCCATTATATATTGGATAATATCAGTGCTCACTCAGGCTTCTTGGTCATCTTTCAGGACAGTACCAAACTTTTATTTTACACTTCAAATTCCAAATCTGCTGCATTCCCTCCTAAATTCATAATACTACAGTGCAAACACACAGGGTCTGAAGAAGCAAACCCAGATTTCCAAGTCATATCTTACATGTTTATTTGCTCTTTCATTTTTGTGCACTGTCTTCAGTCACAGAAACAGCCTCAACTCCTGCTTCAAATTTGTCATCCTGGTGATTTTTCCTTTAAAACATGCATGCCTAAGTAGCACTCAAGTAAAATATATTAAAAGTTTCTCCCTTATCAAGTTGCCTCAAAGACTGGAAAACATAATCTTCACTTCCTTTAGAAGGTGCAGTTGAAACTTGCTGTTCTACTTTTGTTTGAACTTCAGCATTTATCCTATAGAAACTCTCTCTCTGTCTATATTAATGCCACTGAGGAGAAACAAAGCATGCTAGATTATGAATTTCTATTGGTATGACTGAAAGGGCAGCAGCCATACATTGACTGGAGAAGAGGAACTGTATAAATTGGTTATTGGGATTTGGTGCTGTTTTTAAAATGTCATGAAACAATTGTGTCAGTAAGAGACATTCTGTGAGGAAGGAGGAAAAGTGGCCAACTGCAGTTCGCTTCTTTCTTTCTTTTTTTTTTTTAACATTGTTTTAAAGGATAGAAGGAAGATGAGAGTCATTAAGAAATATACTGAATATAAAATTCTATCCAATACACCTACTCTAAAAACAGGGAGCTTCGTATTAGCCCAAATGTGTTCTGTTGATGCATCTCAATTCATTTTCTGCCAGTGAAAATTAAATTACATGGATTACATGTGGAGAATTCAACAAAGCAACATCCCAAATAGAAAATTACAAGACTAAATAATCTTTTCAGATACTAGGAGGAGAAATGCCTGATTACATATTTTGTTTTAATAACAGCCAGGTCTATAAAATGAAAGACTTTTTAGTAGGGGAACTCTGCTATAGCAAAACTGGTTAACATTTCCTAAAGATGAGACTGATGAAGCTTTTCAAACCTTGCTGGAGGGAAGACAGCTTGAGAGGAGAAAGTGCTCTCTGCTAATTACCCCAAGAAATAAAAAGAAGCACTTCCAGAAAATTAACACAGTTTCTAAATCAGTTTATGGAGACTCTCCAATTTCTTGTTCAGTGTGGCAGATTGATGTTACTTTCTCTGTCACTGTCAGCAGAAGAGATGTACCTGTTGCTAAATGCTGACAAGAAGGCTAAGGATCCCTCTTGTCTTCATGAACTGTATCTTGCAGAACTATGTTCAGCTGCTGCTCTGGCTTTAGACATTTCAAATGTAGGGCTGGTGGACACTACAAAAGACAGTATAAATCACTTGAAAGGGATCCAGCTTTTCTGCTTGACCAGGGTAACAATTTTTCTTTCAGTACCTGCTATCTATTTCCATAATCAGTACAGCATCCTCAGACTTTCTTTGTAGTGCCATCTTCCTTCACAATAAATTTACCTGGTGCAGACCAAGTGATGTGGGCAAGGTTAGGACACATGCTCTCCGCAGAGGCAATGGAGCCAAACCAGGTGCTGGTTTCAATACAGCTCAAGGCTTGTATCACAAGATATTTCTGAGGAGTGCAGATGTATTTCAACAGATGTATTATGTTGGGCCTTGTATGATGCGATGCCAACTCTGAGGAAGGAGTTTCCCTCTGGCAGGCAGTAACATACATCCCTGCTGTAAGGAAAAAACAGCTGAAAAATAATTTCCACCTTCAAGCAGAGCTTGAAGAGAGCCATACCAGAGGGATCCCTCTACTCTGGATGAAATAATCATGCCTTACAAAAATGCCATATGGATATTTTGTCTTCCTCACTTTAGGTCTGATTGGTTGACAAACATTTTAAATGAGCAAGATTGACATAATTATACTGTAATTTTAAGAATTATACAAGAAATATGCAAATTCTGGGTTGGCATCTACTACTATAACTCTGCTTTTATAGGATTATCTTTTTATATCTCCCAGGCTCTTGCTCAGCAACAAAAATTACACAGAAGTTATTCGCATCTAGTGGAAAAGTCTGTCCAAAAGGAGACAAAATTAAGCTATCCAAAAAAATCTGAAAAATCCCATTCTAAATGAACTATCCATCTATCTTCAGCTGTTACCATTCTTTTTCTTTTCTCACATCAGCTGTGCTCACCATTTTTCACTTCAACGATTTGATTCACTAACAGGAGAGGAAGACCTCTCAGCCTAGGAGGAAAATAATGTTCTTAATGTTATTTGTTGTATTATTTCATAAAAGTAGATTGCAAGACAAAAAGGAAAGAAGTTTGGATCTGTTCTATGCCTAGCACTGTAATGAAAGTAAGCTCCTCCTTTTCCACTCAATTTTCATGCAAGAAAATTTGGACTTCAATATCACATACAAAGTTTCATTGGGAAATGTCAGTAATTTGAGTTACTGTTTTTTATTGGTGGCTTCACATCAGAAAAGAATGAAAACCACTTGACTTAATGTCTCCTTTAATAAACAAGTATATACATTAAAGATATCCACAACAAAACTTGCAGTTACCACCAAGGCAGAAAGCTTGACAGAAATACCCTAAAATCTTATAAAAACCAAGATTTTATGTTACATTTGCAAAAAATGTATCATAATAAATCCCTTTTAATTTCCAAAATTCTGCAGCAAAACATTTTTTGCTGTAAATTGTATGTGTTCCTTCAAACAAGATAATAATAGCATCATTAGAAGCTTTTTTTGCGTAGATCCTTCTGTTCTCTGTTCATATGTATAGAAATAAGGAAACTTTTCTTAAATGTATAGAATGAAAATAATGTCAGTTGCAAAGTCCAGAGATCATCTAGTCCAAACCCATGCTCAGAGCATGATGGTGGGTTTTTTAAATCTGACACTTGTGTCTCTAAGGAGCATGTAGTTAACCCAGAATTCACAAGATGAGTAAGCCAAAAGTGGGAACCAAAGAACTGCATGAGACTTTATAGATTTTGTATTAATTTCACTTTTTTTTTTAATTTCATATTTTTCTATTTCATTTTATTTTCATATTTTTCTATTACTTTTAAGTAACCAATCTCATGGTGGACACAGGAGGTGGAGCAGACTACACTTGGCTTCCTACTTAACGTGAATGATGTTCCAACAACCAGCAGACCTTCAAACTGCACTGGTTGCACTGGCATGCTAAAGGCCTTGACCCAGGCAGAAACCCTGGGGCATGATGCAATAATTTAAGCCTGCCCTGCCTTTTTCAGAAGATAAGAGAAGTTGACCTCCAAAGATTCTTCCAAAATAAATTCCTCTATGACTCTTAAAATGTAGTGGTTTCCACAAAAAAAAAAAAAAAAGTATCCTCTTTCATAAACTGTTGTTTCTCCAACAGATGAGATTTTTAAGATATGATTGAGATTAATTTAAGGTGCAAGAAAAATGCTGCAGTCTATTAAATATGGTATCAATAATAGTGTCAAATAATGATATTAACCTTTGGAGTCATGGTATCAATGTTTTAATCAAAAAATGTAAGCTATTAATATACTTAGATATTTTACAAATTTGACATAGCAGAACAACTGAAACTTACAAGTCCATTCTAATTATATACATACATACAGCTATATATTAATAAATCCTATACTAAAAATAGAATGGATAGCTTATTCTCATAATTCTGTGTGTCATATGAGTGTTCAAGCTTTTCATGTCCCTTGAAATGTCACAAAGAGCAGGGACACATAATACTGTTCTCTAACATCTAATATGGGGAAGTGATGTTCATGTTATTAAAAAAGCAGTAAGTGTAAAATCACTCTACATAAATTAAGAGGGTGTCTTAGGTTTTGTAGAGCATTACCACATGGTGCTCAATGACCTAAGAGTTGACTTTGGTCATAGGTAGTTTGCTAACTATATTTAATGTGTGAGGTTTGCTTCAGTTGGCAAAACACAAGTTTAACTCAAAACGTCTGATAAAGACTGTTAAGTAGGAAAGTCTGAGGCATCTACAGACTGGAATCTTATACCTCATGATGTCATGGTTTGGTCCCAGCCACCCCTTGCAGCCACTTGCTCACACCCCCACAGTGAAGAGTAAAACTGAGAAAACTCATGGCTTGAGATAAAGACAGAGAAAAAGACAGTTTAATAGGGAAAACAAAAGCTGTGCATGGAAGCAAAGCAAAACAAGGAATTAAGTCACCACTTCCTATGGGTGAGCAGGTGTTCAACCATTCCCAGGAGAGCAGGGCTCCATCACACTTAATGGTGACTTGAGAAGACAAACGCCATCTCTCCAAATGTTCCCCCTTCCTTCTTCTTCCCCCAGCTTTATAAGCTGAGACTGACACCATATGTTGTGGGATACTCCTATGGTCAGTTGGAGTCAGCTGTCCTGGCTGTGTCCCCTCCCCGCTTGTTGTTCTCCCCCACCCCACTACTCAGTGGGGTGGTGTGAGGAGCAGCAAAGGTCTTGATTATGTGCAAGCCCTGCTCGGCAGTAGCTAAAAAAACCCAGTGACATCAACTCTGTTTTCAGCATGAACCCAAAACACAGCCCCATAGTAAGGAGAAAAAAGCCTTGCTCATCCCTCTCCTGTGTGCATAAACAAAAGTTACTTTTTAAACTTGACTGATCATCACCATCCACTGAAATATTTGATAGACCTCTTTGCCAGAGCAACCTGGTGTTTTTTCATTTGTATGGTATTTTCAAGCCAGAAAATAATTAGCTGTGAAAAGGAAATCCTTAGACATGAAATGTGTGCATTTGCAATTTATCTGATTGCATCCTTCAGAATACCTATTTCCAGTTTTTCATTGAAATGTAAATGGACTGCACAAAATTGCAGCATAGTATATCACTACTAATTTGATCCTATTGTTCCGCTGTGCTTGATACTGGAAGTTAAATTGTAAAGACTTTAATATTAGTCCTAGTTAAATCATGGTCACTGCTTCACCTGTGTCCTTTACTTTCCAAAATAACAGCTTATAGATTCTTTGTAATGCTTTAAAGAGGATACATGGTGGTGCTCTTATCAGGTTGTGCTTATCTGAGTGGTAAAATTGTGGTCTTCTTAAATTACTCCCTTGAAGAAACACAAGATAGCAACCATCGTCTTATCTTTCCTGCAGGATCTTTTCTTGAACAGAAGGAGAAGGAGCAAAAGACAATAGCAGGGAAATGGAAACGAGAAGGATGAAGCAGAACCAAAAATGTTGATTTTTAAAGCAAAAGTATGTATAAAGCCCGTACTAATCAAAAGTTTTTCAAAGCTGTGGTTTAATATAATTAATGCTTTTTCCAGTAGACTTACTTGACAATTATAACCCTGCCTTGAAACATGAACATGAATATTTATGTGCACAGTTACAACCTGTCATCAGCAGTTCTTCCTGTCCCGCAGACATCTTGTACCACAGGATATTCTATAGAGTAGGTTTAAAAAAGAAGTTACATTTAACAGAAAGTATTTGTTCCCAGTTCACACCTTCCCTGCTAGCTGTTTCAGCTCTCCTAATTAAATCACACTTTCCTGCAATAATGTTGGCAACACCCACAAACTTCTGAGGTGCCAGCACAGAGCAGCAACCCCCTGGCACATCCTGCTCTTGCTGTGCCCTCTACCCAGGGAAACAGCTCTTGTATTCAATACATCTCAGCCATGATGCCAGGGTTCTGGAGTGTTAAAATTCCATTCTGTGTCTTGATAGCCACTAAGGATGTCCTAAGTTAAATTGTGAGGGAAAAAAAATATATGAAATTGCAACAGGGGAGTATCTCTCCCCTGGGGTAGTCAGCGGGGTTTGGTTTTTTTTTTTGGTTTTTTTTGGGTTTTTTTTGGTGGTTTGCTTGGTTTTGGGTTTGGTTTTTTTTTTTCTTTTTTTCTTTTTTTTTTTCGTTTTCCAGAATCAAAGAAATGTACAGCTGTATTGCTCAGCTCAAATGATAGTCCTTCCTGATTGTTTCAGTATGAGGCCTCACCGTCTTAAGTAAACTTTTCAACTTAGTACACCAGCAAAGGCATCAAATAACACTA
The DNA here is from genome assembly GCA_013397555.1 of Urocynchramus pylzowi. Taxonomy (NCBI): domain Eukaryota; kingdom Metazoa; phylum Chordata; class Aves; order Passeriformes; family Fringillidae; genus Urocynchramus; species Urocynchramus pylzowi. The sequence continues at coordinate 22,315 of VZRH01000525.1, read as the reverse complement.
AAAAGTAAATGGAAGACTGCATGGTTCAATGCAGATGTAAATTTCTGACATTTAGGATTCTTTCAGAGGTAACATAATACTGATATTCTGTCTTACTTAGTGATGTCAAGTACTAAACTGATATGGTTCATTTCCAAAGCTTTAAAGTTGGAGATCTCTTTGCATTCCACTACAACTTCTGTCTTAGCTGAGCTACTGCCATTTTAAAATATTGATTAAATTTCATCTTAGCGCAAAGATCCATTTGTATGCATTGGCATTTTAGTCATCTGTCTGGTACAAATTTGCAGCTCTTATCCAGGTGTGTATTCAAAATACAATAGCTGGAAATGTTTTTCAGTGTGATTCACCAATAAAAAAACCCCCTATCCTTTTTTCAAAACATTGTCACAATATTTATAACTTATGCTATCTGAAACCTGAGTATTTGGTTATGGATGTATTTGTAAAATTCTGAACCTTGTGTTATTCTGAGTGTTTTCCCAGAATCACAGAATGATTGGGGTTGGAAGGGACCTCTGGAGTGCATCTATTCCAGTCCCTCTTGTTGAAGACTGAAATGTTATGGTTTATGGCTTAAACATCTTTATGATGGACTTTTGCCTATTATAGCAAAGGTGTATAACAACACTGCACCAGCAAAGCCCACCCTGGACGGGCCTCCTGACTGAAAGCCCTGAACTTAGGGTTAAACCACCTAAGGCAAATTGAGATAAAATGACACTATTGTGTGAACAGCATCCACAACAGGGCCCAGCCCAACACCTTTGGGGTGGAGGCCACAGCTCCAGATTTTTCTGCTGCCAGGCTCACACAGATCCCTACATCAAAGCTGGGAAGGAGGAGAGGTTTTGGGTGTGTGGCATGGCCTCTGGCCAGATGCAGTGAACACCCATCCTCCACTGGGCAGACTGGCCCAGCTGTGGGGCCTCCCACCCCTGGAAGGCCACATCTATGTGAGGGACAACTGAGGGGGTGTCATGGCTCATCAAAGGCCCCCACCAAAGCGGTTCCCAGACCCTGCACTGCATGTGATACTACATGATGCAACAGATCCACAGTCTTGCAAGGGACAGTATCAAACTTGCCCCCACGCCGGGAGGTACCTGTGTGTTCCCACCGGCCCAAATGTATCTTAATCCATTGGATTCTAGACTTCTGGGTGTGAGGCTGCAGGCAACCTTCACCGAGAAGGAGACCAGATGGAAGGAAGCAATATGAGACATTGTTGGGGACCTTGGAAGGGTAATATGTTTCTACTTAATCTCTGTCACTCTCCCTGTCCCTCCTTCTCTCTCTTTCTTTTCTTTCTTTCTTTCTTTCTTTCTTTCTTTCTTTCTTTCTTTCTTTCTTTCTTTCTTTCTTTCTTTCTTTCTTTCTTTCTTTCTTTCTTTCTTTCTTTCTTTCTTTCTTTCTTTCTTTCTTTCTTTCTTTCTTTCTTTCTTTCTTTCTTTCTTTCTTTCTTTCTTTCTTTCTTTCTCTTTCTTTCTTTTCTTTTTTCTTTTCTTTGCCTCTTTCACTATTAAATAAAATGTATCAATTTTTTGGTATCAAGATCTCATATGGTTTTAATCACCTTTTTTTGGGCATATTCAAACCTTTCTGGGTTGGATCCGTTTTATTCACAGAGAATTAGTTCTCTTTACTCCTCTGTAATTAGACCAGATCCTAGCACCCTCTGCCTAGGTAGGGTCACCTTGAGCAGGTGACACAGGAACATGTCCAGATGGGTTTGGATATCTCCAGAGAGGGAAACTCCACTACCTCCCTGAGCAATGTGTTCCAGTGCTCTAACACCTTCCTCATGTTGAGGTGGATCTTCTTATGTTTTGGTTTATGGCCATTGCTCCTTGTTCTACCAATGGGTACCACTGAAAAAAGTCTGGCACCAGCCTCTTGGAAGCCACCTTTAAGATATTTATATGTATTAATGAGACCCCCTCTTAGTCTTTTCTTCTCCAGACTAACCAGGCCCATATCCTGCAATTTCTCCTTGTAAGACAGATACTCCAGACTCCTCATCATCTTTGTGGCCTCTCTTGGGCCCTCTCTGGTATCTCCTTGTTTTTCTTGAAATGTGGAACCCAGAACTGGACACAGCACTCCAGATGTGGCCTCAGTAGATCTGAATAGAGGGGCAGGATCATCTCCCTGAATCTGCTGGCCACACTCTTCCCAATGCACTTCAGGAGTTTTCTACAGTTTAAACAAAGGACTAATTTTCCAGTCATTGCATCACTACAATAAAAGTGAGTGTCTGACATTGATAACTACTGTCTAACATTGATAATTACTGTGCTCAATTTCCATCCACTCTATGACTTTCAGTAGCCCCTGAAACTGCTCAACAAATTTCAGCAACCAAGGTTATAACTTGTTGGACTAAGCAAGACCCTTAGGCATATTCACTTCATCTTGAACTATCTAATGCAACCAAGGGACCACTTGACTGGGACATCCAACATTCTCTCCATAGTATTAATAAATTATGATATCATAAATTAAACTTTTAAAATGTACGTGATTATAAGAAGTAGGACTCCTTTTGAAAGGAGTGGTAAAGTGACTCAAAGGAGAATTTTTGATGTACGTCTTCTCCCTTAAGTGTTCTCACTGAATCACTGAACCTTCCTATGCATATTCAGCTACATATCATTGTCACTGTCACTCCTAAGAGAAGGTTATAAAGAAATCCTCTTAGGAAGGCTTCTGATACAAAAAAAAATTTGAACAGTTTATAAAATGATATTGAAACCAAGTGATAAATATGCAAATTAAACTTGCCAGGTGGCAGGAACTCTTTCAATGTTCCTTTTCACCTTTAGATAGAGTCTGAAAGTCTTCTGCCAGTCTCTCAGTCTCAAAGTGATTTTGAGGAATACTTGATGCAAATTTAAAATTGAAAATTTAATTTTCAAGTTCATTCTTCTACATTAATGAAATACTTCAAGAAAAAAGTACAAATCAGGTATGAACACCAGTAATGAAGAGAATGCAAAGAGCAAAGGGAGAAAAAACTATGCAAGACTGGAAGTAAAGGCCAGAAGCAAAAAAAAAAAGAGTTACATCTATCCAAAATCTTAAGAGAGTTCGTAACAAGCCAGAAGGGTTGTTGTTGACCTGTTTCAGCATATATCTTTCCCTGACTGTGCCCAGGAGCAAGACAGAGAACTTAGAATAAACCTTTAGCTACTCAAGAAGTTCTTTGTATAGGCTGAAATTAAGGTTTTTGACAGTTGACAATACAAAGTGAAGTACTTTACAGGCAAGCTAACTTCTTAGAATAATCTGAAATAATGTTTCAAATAATTTCAACACCGGTGGCAGGTTACAATGTTACATCATAGTGGTAGTGCACGTGGAGTTCTGAGGAAAAAAATGCAATGTTTAAAGAATACTGTGACTATATTTTTTCTGGTGAAGTTAAAGATTAATGAAACAAGACAAGCTGAGAAGTATTTTACTGGTATTCTCATTATTATTGTTACTGCTTTGCTTCCAAAAACATAGTTTCAATTTACTCTATATAATGTAAGAGATTATGTGACTTTAAATTGTGGTATTAAGGCCTGTTTGATTTGTTCAGTGCTAGACAATACAGAAATAAAAGCAGAGCAACGTTAGTATAAATTGGCTATTTTCCTTTATGGTCAGCATGGAAAAGTAAAACTGAAACATAAACATATCTAAAGTGAAGAAAAGATTGAACTAATTCTGTATTACATCTAATCATCTAAGACTTGAAGAAAGTTGTAATATACAGTTTCAAGATGTCTTTGTTCTAAAGTAGAAATTTTGATAAATTAATATCCTAGATGTCATCTCAAAAACATTTTGATTGTGTTGTACTGATTTATTTTCCTGGTGTTCTTAGCTGCCATGTTAAATGAAAGGAATGTCTTCAATGTGATTGTGCTATAAGGATCCATGATGAGAAAAAACCCAATATCCTTGTGCTTTTAATAAGGGTTTATCTTTATGGAATTGTCTGTTTTCAGGGGTCAGGATTAATTTCCTGTCAAATATATCATGTAGGCATTAACAGCAGTGCCTATCTAGTCCTGTTTCCTATTTTGACTTGGAACAGGATTTTTCAATATTAGACAGCAGTTGATGAATCTAACTACAGCTTGGAGAAATTTTTGTATTTCTTAATTAATAAAACTTATTTTTCCAAGGATTTAGCCTGTTTGAATTATGATTTAGATAAAGGTTTCCAATTGTTTTCCTGCCTAACTCATGGTTTGGTTCAGCACTTGGCAGCTTTTTCATGCGTCTGCTGAAGTTCATTTTGCTTCTTTACAATCAGGTTTCACATAGTTTGCTCTCACTCTAGGAAACTCTGGAATATGACTAGTTTATTTCCTGAAGAAAATGTTAAAGTTTGCCAACTATATAATAATTTTTAGTTCATTTCAGGTTTCAGATCCGAAATGCTATTTCCTATCAGCCTGATTTCATAGGGACACAGTTTATATCCTTTGACTAAATCTGAGTTATCTAGTTGTACTTTAGCAATTCTTGGTTTTCCCCCATGAAACAAGATTATAAGCTTATATGCATGTCTACTATATAGTGTGTTATCTCTGCTTCTTATACATAGATGTTCATGTGCATATGGAGTGTAAGTCCTGCTGTTTGGGGTTTTTTTCCCTTGCTTGGAAAAAAACTTTTACTTACTAACAATGCATCTATTTTATTCTTTACTATATTTCTAACGCTTCTTTGGCTGTACCAAATGAATGGACGCATTTATTTAGACATCCAGACAAGCTGTGCTGATAGATTCCTCCTAATCCTGTAAACTGAACAGTGTATTCCAGTGGAATGTATTTTACTACAAATACCTCTTAATTCCAAGAGAACCCACAAAGGGACATCAGTTGGGTGTTTAAGAACATTAAATTATTTCATGTCAAAGTAATAATTTTTATTGGAAAACTTACTTTACTAGACTATTATTGAACTTATAGAAAGTACTGAAACTCAAAGAAAACAAGTGTCCCCATCAGGAAGGACATGGACATGTTGCAGCAAGTCCAGAGGAGGCCACCAAGATGATCAGAGGGATGGAGTAGCTCTGCTATAAGGATATACTGAGAGAACTGGGAATGTTCAGACTGGAAAACAGAAGCTTCAGGATCAGCTAATTTTGGCCTTCCACTACCTGAAGGGAGCCTACAAGAAAGATGGAGAGAGACTATTTACAAGGGCCTGGATGTAGCAGTGGGGGTTTTTGAAGATGTTTAGTCTCCCTGCCTGTAGCAGGGGGGATTTGAAGATAATATATTTAGTCTCTGTCTAAAGATTTACCACCTGTCTCCCTGTGACAGTTATGATAATTCCAGATTTTTCCCTGTCTATCCTCAGAAATCCTGCCCTTCAACTTGTCTGTCATAATTTGCTACACCCCTTTATCCAGAAAGTTTGCTGTCAGTTATGGTATTTCCCTTTCTGCCATTGGCATGGGCCACCCATGGCCTCACCCCCCACCCCCAAAAAGCCGCTGTTTTTCTCTGTTTTGTGCTCTCTGCCACTGCCACCCATTCGAGCCGCCGGCTCCTACGCTCCGCCGGCACCTGTGCGGCGCAGCAGTTTGCAGCCTCAGCTGCCCCTGCTCCTGTGCAGGAAAGAAATAAAGCAGCTCGGAGAAGCAAGCAAAGAGTCCTTCCTTTTCCTTTACCCTGAATCCTTCGGCGTGGTCTGCATTTATTTGCCATTCCTGGTGGTCCGGGACCCCAGGAGAGGCTGAACCGTGACCTCACCTGCCAGCAGCAGAGGTGGGGCGTGGCCACTCCTGGCGCGTGCATCAATCGTCTCTCCCACAATCGGGTCACGTCACCTGGAGTGACAGGACAAGGGGGAATGACTTCAAACTGAAGGAGAGCAGGATTTAGATTGGATATTAGGATGAAATTCTTTATTGTGAGGGTGATGATGCCCTGGAACATGTTTCCTAGTGAAGCTGTGGCTGCCCCATCCCTAGAAATGTTCAAGGCCAGGATGAATGGATCTCTGAGCAACCTGATCTAGTGGAAAGGTGTCCCTGCCCATGGCAGATGGTTTGGATCTAGATGATATTAAACACCTCTTCCAACCCAGGTCATTCTCTGATCTTCTGATTCATTCTATGATTTCAAAGAAAGACTTTGCAAAAGGGTGTGATCTAAATTAGTTACGTAAACAACTATGAAGTACAAACTGGAGATGTAATAGGAATATAAGAATTTAATAATTAGAAAAACAAATTATAATCCATAAGAATTAGTGGAAAAACTACATTAATAAAAGAGAAATTTTACTATTCAATAAATGCTGGTAGGTGACACTCTGTATTATTCTCAGTTCACTTTTAAGCCTTTTCTGAAAAGAGGTGAAGAGCTGGAACTTTGCTGTCATGTAAAACAAAAGGGTAGAGCAATACTCATGTCTGAGAGGAGCCATGTCTGTCAAACACTGCATCACTAGCAATGCTTTCTCCTTAATAAAATGAGATAATTAGACCAGAAGCCTCACTGAGTGCTTAGAATTTACTATACTGAAAAATGACTGTTAAGTCATTACTGTTCTTAAAAATGGTTTATCTTGCAAACAGAATGATTGGGTTTCGGGTTTACTGTGTATGTCTTTCATGGAGTAACTTACAGACTTTTTGAGGGCAACTTCTGAATGTTTTGATTATAATAGAGTTCCATTCTGTCATACTTTAGATTGAAAATCTGTCTGTAAATGTTGACCCTTAATTGCTCTAAAAACCATGTAGACTCTGAATAGTGATGTAGAATACCACCACTACCCCAAAATGGTAAACATTTCCAAGCACAGTCCATTCCACTGACTCCAAAAATTCCATTTGAAGAGGAAACCATACATTAAAGTTGTGTCCAAAACAGAATTACTGTGTGTATTCTATTTTAGACATAAAATATCCTCTATCCCTTGTGTTATATAAAATATAACCATACTTGCAAGCACTTGGATCTCATGTGTGAAATAGATAATACTGGATTAATTTGGTATTGAAAACAAAATCATAAGTTGATTTCTCCTAAATTTATAATCTCTCTAGACTGCAGGGATAAATGTATTTTTGTGGCTTGGGTAAAAAATTAGCTCATTTTGGCCACAGAAGTGACAGATGCAGTTTCCTCTGTTTGATAAGGCTGTTTTCCTTTGCTGGAGTTTTGCTCAGTGGTTCTGACAGCATTACTACAACCACCATCTCTGGGAACTCCCACACCAACACATGGGCCAAAACAGCTGATTCCCATGTTACAGAACTAACATCAAATAGCTAATGATTTCCTTGAACACAGGTTTTTAAGCACTCATTGGCCTGCCTCCTGGAAATCCAACTCACTTTTTCCACCTCTTGAAACAATTTTAGGCACTCTGTTTTGACATGTGTCAGAAACCATTCCAGTATAACTGATCGTGTAGGAGTGGTCTTTGAATGCTGAATATTTGACTATGACTATGTTGGTTCTTTCCTGAAAGACTGTCCCTCATAGGCATGGAGTGTGTGTGTGTCTCTGTGTTATAGTCCAAAATACTTACTGGAACAGCTCTCAATTGTCCATGTTTCAGCCACACAATAGAGCAGGAATTACAGCTGCAAAATGCACATTGGCTTTTGTTTGGATTCAGATACTTATTTACTTCCTGAAAGACTGTTTTAATCTCCTCAAAAGCTGTTCAGGCTTTTCCTCAGCTTTGTGGGACTTCATCATCAATCATGACACTCTGAGATGGCAGGCTGACACAAGGGCAGAGTAGCCGGTGCTGTACTGTCAACAGAAACAAGTGGTTTGTGTAGTTTTCCATTAGGATATGGCTGGACCCAGACCTCTGTTTACTAATCTGATATTTGGGCCAAACCACTTAGCAGCAGGATCAAATGAGTAACAAATGCACTGCAAATCATAGAATGTGTGTATACTGTGTATACAACTGTTAGCAAAAGTAGGTCACAGGCCAGCAGCTCTGCAAGGTTTGACTTAGTGCAGGCTCTGCAGGGAGAAAATGCCATCATTACTAAAACACAAATACAGAATCCTTTGTTATGTACTCAAAATTGAAAGCTGTGGTAGAAAATCTTAAAACAACAAAGGAAGGACATTTTTGAAAAACAAGACAAAAAATCCACACCAACACTTCATCCCAAAATCAAAGCAAACACCAAATTTCCTTTTGTTTATTTTCAGCATTGAAAACTCTAACAATCTGATTCTGCTCAGGACCCATCTCAACATGCCATCAACAAACATCACAAAAAGATTCATGTTGAATCCTCCAGGGGACTTCATGATGTCAACACTTCTAAACAAGCTAAACTTATTTTCTGATGTTTTTCTTAAGCGCCTTGTCTGCAAAAATTGTAACAAACTTTTGTTCAGACTGAGGACTCCCATCTAACTTTAATTGCAATAATACTTTTTTAAATAATATGAAAAATATTTGGGATTAAGATGCCCTCAGATTATTTTTAATGGCAAAGTAGTATACACATAGAAATCTTTCTAGGAAGAGAGGATAGATGGGTAGAAGAAGGTGGGAGGAAAATAAGAGTTAGGAGTTAAGACAGCGATGAACCTCCTTGCTAATTTTTCATCCAGCAAGGTGTGCTTTCAAATGGCTTAATTTGATCTCTGATAAAGTTTTTCTTTCTTTTAAACTAGACGTGTAAGCTGCTTTTTTATTGACTTAGTCATTCTAGAAGCTCTTTCTAAGTTAATATCCACTAGTTTATATAGGTCATCTTTTACATATTTCACTGTCATTACTTAACCTTCCTTACTACTGCGCCTCATTTTTTAATGAAAAAAGGACATTCTATCAAATTATTTTTTATCATGAAAGGCTTATTCCTTTGCAGTGTTGATAAAAAGCAAATTTTTCTCCCAAATTTGCCCTAAACTACGACAAGTGGGCAGAAGTGATTTCTAGAGAAATCACGAATCCATCCAATACAGCTGACCTAGCTATTCCCATTTATATTTAATTTAATTTTTTTTTAATGTGGCAATTTAATTGTCTCACTACCTGTCTCTTTCCCATGGATTCAGTTGTGCTGAATGTTTTTTCTTTAAATGCAGAGATCATTGAAACTATATTTTAAAAGGGATGTAGATAGAGTCAACCCAAACCAGAACAGCAGAACAGCAGAAAAGGCTCCAGTTTGTTCAGTTTGGGTGTTATTAGCGGCAGAATCATTTGATATCAGTTAATGGACTCATTAAATGAGACAAAAACTAATTGTGTTCAAGCCTAATAGAGTTCTGTTGTGCTCACGATGGAAAAAGTACCAAGAAATTATTGGGGGGAAGGGGATTGACAGTATATACTATCTTTTACTTTGCATTTATTCAAAAAGGGGTTTTTACAGCTTCAAATTAAGCAAAGCTCACCCCCTCATTTTTCAGACAAAGTAATTACATTTGCCCTCAGGAAGTTTCAAAGTGAAAGTGTCAAAACAGGACTTCCTTCCCGCTCCCCACATCCCCTCTTTCCTGAAACAGACTCTTGCTTAAAAAAAAAAAAAAATCCTAAAGAATTTTAGTCGAAAAAGCTTCATTTGCTTTGCATTTGGTTTGACAGCATATTGTTTCACTGGATTTTACTGAATCAGACATTATTAGCTTTCAGGGAAGGGAAGCAGCTAGAATAAATTAGAATAACTTCTTGCAGAGCTGACTTCACAGCAAGTAAGAGTTGAGAATTAAGAAGCATTAACTAATTTGTTTTCTTGTTTAGGTTTTTTTGTGAAGAACTGAAAGACCAAAATTCTACCTAGACAGGATGAAAAAACCCTCAGTTTTTCCCTTCCTGGGAATTGTAACTTTCCACATCGACCTTCAAGATACCCAACCAGCTCTATACATGAGCTTCCTTAGTCTTGGTGAGCTTTCACCATGTTCAGTTGTTTTCCTACAGCTGAACAGCAGCAGCAACCTAGAGACCAGCTGGGTCTCATTGCAAATTCAAGGCTTGCTTCTTTTACCTTTCAGGTAACACCTCTGATTTGGACTCTCTCTACTCCACCTTTCTCACAATTTATGGGGTGAAGGTTTTCATGCTGTTGTGAGCTATTCAATTAAACAATTGATTAATTGCTAGCTATTGAGCATTTGTTACACAGAAATACTTAAGCTATTCATCCTACAGACTAAGCAAAAGCTTGTTACCAACTGCCAGACTCAGAAACACATATCCAGTTGTAGATACCTGGATCAAATATATTTTCCTGATTTATTTCAGGACAGCAGCTGTCCTGGACAATATTTTTGGCTAAAAGTTGAATTTTCTTAGCCAACTGATATTTCAAGCTATATTTAAATATCTCTGGTTTCTGCAATGTTCAGTATCAAAAATAACTTAAAAATAACCTCATTGCTGCTTTTCGGCTTATCCACTTCTTATAAAAACAATGATAACTAGAATGGTTAACACCATATAAAATGAGCATTTTGTTACTCATTACTGTGACAGCTTCTGTATATTTGTTAGTCATTACTGTGACAACTTCTGTATTTTTCATCTCAAATTGGGAAAATGCCCCAGTTATTCAATTCAACAATCAAGACAGGCTCAACACTCATATGGAGAAGTTTGTTGCACCGAAGGCAATCCCCTTAAAATACTCATGTGCACACACATACACTGCACTGGTTATAGCAAAGAACGACCTTTGCTTAAAGGCTTTGATTAAAGGTTTCAAGACAAAATCATCTTTTTCTTAAAATCAGATCTAATCATAAGGAACAACACAAATAGCTTTTACTTATACCTGTAGGTTCTAAATAGTGAGACAAACAAGTTTCTGAGTAATGATTATATTTCAAACAAATTACCAGATCAAGAATGATTTGTCAACCCATGATATACTTACCTAAAAGTTCAGAAAATTAGATTGTACAAATAATTTACCTTGGGGTTTTTTATTTAATACTGTTATTTGCCTTATAATATCTGAGCTTTATTCTTGCACAAAATCCACTGACTCTTTCTTTAAATAAATGAGAGTTTTCATTTTATAATTCCGTTCTGAAGCCAGAGTTTTCAGGAAATTTAACAATATAACAGGATTGCAAAATATGGTGACACAATCAATTTCTTATGGCTTTATATCTTGCATTTTTTTTTTTCCTTTTTTCATCATGGCACAGCATGACAGGCTGCTTTGTAGACCTACCATAGATTTTATATAGATAGTGAGCACTATCTACATAAAAAGTTACAGTTTCCTTCTGTAACTTTTACTCAAACAGAAGTTGTAAGTTAGCAAATTCAATTCTGCTTATATGCTTCCTGTAAATAAACACTCACTTTGTATGTGAATTTTATGAAATAGACCCAAACAAACTAATTTGAGTATCCAATTCACATATGAGCCATTGCCTTGTCATCTGACAAACAGTGTGTACAAATCCCAGTCAGTAGCTTTTAAAGTACAGCTTTAAACATCTGTAAGTCCAGCTGATTTGATTAAACACAGTGAAAAAAATCTATTTATTTTATTTAATGAACCAAAATTTTATAATGAGATTGCATCTGTGAATAATGTTATATATAAATTATAGTTTATTCCTACAAATATTTGGCAATACACAGGTAAAATATATTTTACATTAGCATTCATGCCAGCTAACTAATTTTCTTATTATTTGCAGCAAGCAGATAGAAAAAGATAAACACAGTCAAAACAAATGCAACTCATTTGAAAAATTGCTGGAAGGTAGGTTATCAGTACAAGTGCACTTAGGAAAAAGCCTTCAAAAGTTATCTATGAAAAATTTTATTTTATTGACTGCATTATGTTCCCCTTATAAAATCAAACCATATTCATTTGACTCCCATGTCACTGTTTAATCTTTGAGTTGAGGAGTAATGGTAAAGAGATACATAAACAAAAAAACCCTTCACTGCCAATGTAATAAAAATTAAAACTAGTGGAGAATGTTTCTTTCAAAAAAAGCAGTCATTTTGTCCAGGTCTTGCCTTCCAAAACAGAATGAGTCCCATGAGAAAGCTGTTATAGGGAGATGTGAGCAACTGAAAGAGAAGTTGATTAGTAATTAAAAAAAAAATCACATGGCAAATTAAAGTGCTATAATCACTTTATTAATGGATTACTACTGTTAAATAAGACCTATTTTATTTAGAAAAGACTGTAATTTGGAGCTTTATCACAATACTTGTATTTATACAAATTTCAGTAATTTGAACAACTCTCTTACAAAAATGACATTATTACTCCAGCAACTTAGGGATGACACTTAGAAGTTCTGTGTTTGCTAAATGATTAAGAAAGGAAGTCAAGTATTGGACAATTTATGTCCTAAAGCCATCCCCTTTTCTGCAAGGCAGCACATAAAGACAGCTAGGTTATTTCTGGGTACTGCAGCACAATCCCAGGCAGGAAGACCACCACTAAGTAAAGCAGACCATGTGCCACACCACAGAAATTCACAATTCTGCAATTGCCTGCACCTTCTTGTGAGGGAGCAGTCACCATCCCACTGGAAAAATCACAACTCATTGGCAGATTTCTACTACTACTGAATAAGCAAAGCAAAAATAGCTTTGAGACATCACACCCTTTTCATTCTCAAAAAATTACATATACCCCCAAGAGTCAAAATAGTGCTGCACACTATGCAAATGGCATGTGAAGGGAAAGCTAATTAAGTGCATGTTAAGATTTGTTAATTATGTATCACCAGACTTGCTGTACACTTGTTAACTGTTATCAGAACCATAATAATTATGTACCTGTACTAGCAGCTTTGAATATTACTAACTGAGGTGGAAAGGAAAGAATGTGATTAAAACACCATAGAATCAGGATGGTTAATTACTTACCTGCCAGACGTGGTGTGTCACATGCTGACTTGAGTATCATGCTGATGAAATTTGCATGGATATTTCTTTTGACAACTTAAAAAAAGTCTTTCTTGAATACAATCTGAGATCTATGAATTCACACACATAAAGTGTTAAGTGCACCCAATACTTGAGTTTAGTCTCCCTAGTAAAAGGTATATAATTGATTTTCACTTAATTGGTGCTTAAAAGCTAATTGAAGGGTAATGCAAATAGGGAATTACAGTGATACTACTGGTAAATTAGTCATTTCTGTTTTCCTCATTATAGAAATATATCTAAAATGGGCACTTTTGTTTTCTTTTCCCACAATCATCACAGATTTTTTTCTTATTTTTAAAAATTTATTCTAGCACTTAGAAAATATAAATATTATAATTTTTGATTTGAAATCCTAATGATACAGTCCATAAAACACTACCTTGTACTTCCATCAGAAGGTACAGAAGGATACTCTTGTATCTGACTGCCTCTAGGTGTCATATATATATTTCTATTTTTGGGGTATTCAACTACTTTTACTATTTTGTAATTGGGAAAACAGGTTCCACAGAAAAATAATTTTGTACAAACCATGTCTGACAGAGAAGGTATTTGCCTCCTTATTTCAACCTTTAAACAAATTAAATGTTTCAATGAATTGTAACCTAAAAACCATTATTTGTTAGACACCATTTCTTCCATAAGCAGTTCTTATAGGACTATTTACAATTAAGGTATAAATCTAAGAGTAAGTTATAAAACATATTTTCCAGAGATGCAGTTTATCCTTGCTTAGAGAGGGAGGGAAGGCATGCTCTTAAGGAAAAATGGACAAATTCATGAATGTGTCAGCAAAATGCCAGTTACAATAATACTTCTCAAAAGCCATAGGGAGAAAATCAGGGAATACTACAGTGTATGCTGATATTATCACCCATTTAGCAAAATCCATAAATAGACAGTGGCAAATATAATGACTAAAAGCCCCCTAGGTGTTACTGCTTGTTCTAAGAATATTCGTACTGTGGTTCACCCTCACAGTTGAGCATTTTCAGATAATATATGTAAATGGAAGAATAAGCACAGAAGTTGATGCCACAGTGGTAGCCAAGTGCAAACATGGTAAAGAGAAATTAGGCCAAACACAAGAACTGCAATCACAGGCCAGACAAGTGAGCCCTAAAAACATGACAAGGATAATTTCTGTAAAATGGAAGATTTCTTGTATGAGGGAAATGTAAGATGGATAGGTCCTACTGAGGCTTCAGTTTTTGTGGGTTTTTTAGATTTTAATTTTGTTCTCCCCCCCTTCTTCATGAAGAAGCAAAATACATCTTCAAAAGATTATTCTCCAGATACTTTCATTCTGGTAGAAGTCCTATTTCAGTCAATCCATTTTTGCTTCATGTGGATCAGAAAAAATAACAACCTTTCAAGCAAAAGGGTAAAATATAAAAGGAATAGAATTCTCTGTCCCAGCAATTTCTGATTTTTTTATCTAATGATTATTTTTAACCTGAGAGTGTGCATGTTCATGCATATATGTGTGTCTCAGAAGATAGCTGAGTGTGTCTGTGATGAAGAACAGACATACCAAATGTTTTAGTTTTGATTGATGATGATTTTGTTATTTCCATATTTTTATCCCAAACTATAAGTTCAGAGCATTCTCTGCTTTTTACTTGGCAAGAGCTAGTCCTCAGATTGAAATCTGAATCAGAGAGCTGAAAGTAGCCGGACTAAAAAATATTTTTAGGAAGCTCAGAAAGTTTTATCTGAATTTCAATGAAGAATAAACCCTGTAATACAGTCAGACCAAAGAACTATTACAACCAAAGGGCTCATGGCACTGACTGGAAACTAACAATTTAGGGCTCATGAGCACTAGTAAACCTATACAATACATACAATTAATTCAATTAAAAATTACACTTTTTCTTCACAATTTTCACACTTCCAAATGTTATTTGAAGTACTAAAGCCTAGTGAAAGTCTGAAATTCTTTCAGACGTGAAATTATCAGAGAGCTGGAGCACCTCTCCTACAAAGACAGGCTGAGAGAATTGGAGTTGTTCACCTCAGAGAAGACAAGGCTTTGGGGAGACCTTAGAGCAGTGCCTCTACAAGAGAGCTGGAGAAGGAATTTACACAGGGATATGTAATGATAATACAAGGGGAAGTGGTTTTAAACTAGAAGAGGTATATATAGGCTAAATTTAAAAAGAAATTCTTTACTGTGAAGGTGGTGAGACACTGGCACGGGTTGCCCAGAGAAGCTGTGGCCGCTCAAGGCAGGCTGGATGGGGCTCTGAGCAATTGAGTTTAATGGAAGGTGTCCCTGCCTATGGCAGGGATGTGTATCAAGATGATCTTTAAGGTATCTTCCAGTCCAAATCATTCTATGATTTTATGATTCTTAGTGTAGCATCTTGCCATGACACAAGAAGAAAATACATGAGCTCCATAAAAATTTTTGAGAGACTCAGATGAAAAGGTAGGATCCATTAATTATGAAGGTCATGCTAATACACAGGAATATCGAAGATTTTTTATACTCTTCTGTAGTGATGACAACTCCACTTGAAAAAAAAAACAACAAACCAACTGCACCATCGTATTTAAAGGCTTATAAAAGACTAAAGCTGATAGTGAGAGAGAATTCTGAATTCTGTAATTCTCAAGGAGAAGTCCACTACCTGCTGGCAGCAATAGATATGGGCTCTTTGCAAAATTTATCAGCATCTGGACTAAAAAAACCTAGCCTGTCCCAAATCCTTAAATTAATAAAGAATCATAAGATAAACCACTAATTACCAGACTGATCAAGTGTTGTGTCACAGCAGCTGTGGCAGAAACTAGCTCAGGCCTGACGTCATCTGTTTGTCATTAGCACAGAGCAGTTCCTAGGATAGGTACCCCTTTCCTCTTTCTCTGGCTGTCTTTAAAGAAATCCTTACATTCTTTGTTGCAATCATGTCCTGGCCATTCACCTGCATCATTATCAGCTGCTAGGTAATCATGCCACGTAGCTTTACGATGGAGTGAAACACGCAAAGGTAATTTTATATATGATGTTAAAAAAATTGGCTAGTTGTTCTTTTTTACCCTGAACTGAAAAAATATAACCCAGAGCTTTTGTTCCCAAGTGAAGGCCACACAGACAAAACCTATAAAACCAGCTGTAACAAACAACAAGTCCCAATATTTTAACAGATCATTCATCTAAGCAATTTTTTTAGCAAATCAATTAGTTTTGCTTTAATGATGTCCTGGTACACATGTTTAAACAACATCTACAATATCTATTCTGTGCAAATAGTTTAACTGGCTATAAGTCCGGGCTTTCAGTGACCCAGCAGCGACCTTTCTTGCTAATGCATGCACTAAAAGCAAGCATGAAAGGTACGCACAGAGACAAATAGTTTAAAAATTCAAATTATTGTACTAAACATTTTTTTTTTTTACATTCTATATGCATAGAAGGCCAAATCAACAGCTATGACCTTGTGAGCCTCTACATTTTTCTTCTATTTTTTCATAGTACAATTAGATAAAACCAGTACTTACATTCCATAGCATTTCACATTGAGGATAGCATAAAGTATATGTGAGAGACAACTGCTCACTTTGAAAATTTAAAAATTTAAACCTTGACAAAAATACAACAAAGGACTACATAAGGAAAAATTCACAGCACTGGGAACTGCCCTCATGGATACCACATGGCCAGTTCATCTTCAAAATGTATGCTCCATCTTTTATACCCCTGGGGGTTGCATCAGCCAACCCTGGCCCCTCCCAAAGTCTGTCAGTTAGCTCTTCTTTGCCATTTAATGGTGGAGATTGCTTTCTTGTAACTTGATTGGAGGTCAGGTGTTGCCATGTCTCACCCCATAGCAACAAGCTTTTCCATTCCCATCTGCCCCACACAAGAGGTATTTGTGCACGCTTCTTTTTACCTATCCTAGACAACCCAGGCTGTCTGATGGCAACAATACAGGGTGGGGCGGGGGGCAGGGAGGAAAGGGAACTATGGGGAGAACATCTAAACTACAATAATATAACTATACATCACTAAAGCTTTTCTTAATATTTACACAATAGTCATCCCTTAATTACGAGAGCCAATCTCTCATTATCCATCTATAACAATCCCCCCTTTTCTATTTTATAAGTTATTTGCCTCAAGTAATTAACTCATTTTTAATGGTGTCTGTTGACGTAAGGACAGTGGAAAAGGGCTTTAAGTAAAATGATTGGTAGAGTTTGTGAACAGAGGTCCAGTATGTCTTTTACCCCCACCTACCATGCCTACAGGGTTGCTGCCTCCGACAGGGTTATTATAATCTTCTCGGTGGCAAGTACAGGGGCCAACCTGGTCTTGCCCTCTGGTTCTCACTATACTTCAGTTTTAAGCGAATTATTTTATCGTTTTTTGTTGTTTCTCCCCTAAACAGATACTTGTAATTTTCATAGCACAATTATTTTAATGACTAATACAATTTAAATTTTCCCTTCAAAAATGTTATTAGACAGTTATCTAAAGCACTTAGAGTAGTCATGAGGCTTTCACTTGTCTTTTACAAAGTACAGTAACAGGGGAGTAGTGTTAGTTTATCAATATATGAGAATGAGTTTACACATTTATACATTTTAACAAGTCTACAACAAAATTAAGGCATGAGGTANTCTCACTATACTTCAGTTTTAAGCGAATTATTTTATCGTTTTTTGTTGTTTCTCCCCTAAACAGATACTTGTAATTTTCATAGCACAATTATTTTAATGACTAATACAATTTAAATTTTCCCTTCAAAAATGTTATTAGACAGTTATCTAAAGCACTTAGAGTAGTCATGAGGCTTTCACTTGTCTTTTACAAAGTACAGTAACAGGGGAGTAGTGTTAGTTTATCAATATATGAGAATGAGTTTACACATTTATACATTTTAACAAGTCTACAACAAAATTAAGGCATGAGGTAAGAATGTAAATAACAACAGTTTGAATGGGTTGGTTTGTATTACTGTTTGTCCTGGTTTAGGGCAAATTTGTGGGATGACCTCCAAAGTGGGCCCCTCCAGAAAAAAAACCTACACAGCCCCTCCCCCCAGCCAGTTCGGGAAGGATTTTTCTCAGAGAGAGGGATGGAAAGAACCTGTTTATTATCAGACACAGCACTCCCCAGCACACAGAATGAATAATACCAGAGGACAAAATGCATTCACTGCTGTGAAGAGATCACAAACTCAGAGTCTCTCTGGTGGATGGTTGCTGTTTCAGTCCCTCCGGCACTGGGAAAGGCTGCAGAGTGGACCCTTGGCAGGCTGTCAAGGTGTTCTTGGGTCCCAGCCTGGAGCAGGTTCAGATGGCTCCAAGGGAAGGGAAAGGGGGACAGTCCAGAGAAAATTTGGACTGTTTAACTAAACTAGCTAGAAGGCAAGAGCAAAGCAAGAGCAAAAGCAAGAAGCGAAGCAAAGCAGGAAGGAAAAAAAAACCAAAGCAGCACTAATATACTGCACTGTCTGTCCCGCCGACTGTGGGGGAGTGAGCAAGCTGATAACAAAACGAAACTTCACTGTTCAGGGCCAGTTTTGAAGGCACAGAACACAACATCCAGCACAAACAGAACAAACGACTGGGAATACAAGCATCATAATGTCACCCTAGGACACTCTTATAAACTAAGTTGAATTCTACATATTGTACACAGGGAGTTAGGGGCTTGTCTGGTTAGTAGAGCACCCCTTTCCCCAGAAGGCCCTGCAAGTTTGCAAATTAAGTGACCCCAAATGCACTAATGAAAGCAGAATGCCAGCAGAGACCTCCTAACCCATCCCATAACGTCAATCACAACTGGATTTGCACACAAAACTTAACAGCAATGTAGAACATCTAAATATGTGACAGTGAACAAGAAATCTTTACAAGTTCACTGCTCAAAGAATAAATAAACAGGTCATGGTATTCTCCACTCCTTTCACACTTACACTGTTGTGTTTTATCAAGGGCTATCTCTTACATTTTAACTAAAAGGGTGTACTTTGAGGTAACTATCAAGTCTCTTGACAGAACCTGTCTCTTTGATTAGTTAAAAGGAGAAAGAAAGAAAGAAAAGAGAGAAAAAGAAAGAAGAAGCTTTGCCTTCTTCTTGGAAAGTAAAAGCGAATCATGTTCTTGGAACACCAGTGGAAGCAACTGCTAAGCCGCTCACATGTTGCTCTCATGTTCGCGCAGCTCTACAGTGATGTGTATCGCATGGGGGTTTCTGCAGCTTGGTGCCCGGCCAGCTCTGCCGGGTGCAGCTGCCCCCCCCCCCCCCCCCCCCCCCACG